>JYDO01000039.1:179352-278530 GCA_001447755.1 Trichinella papuae | reverse complement strand
CTTGGGATTCATACCAGAAATTAAGCTGATAAGAACAGATACTACACTTTGATCTTAGCTTTTTATAAAAGCCTTGAAGCGATAGGGTTCCATCGTCATGCATCTTCAGCTACGCCCCTATAGCCATAATCACATATTGGGTTTTGTTTACCTACCCAAACTGGAATAATCATTCATCATTGTAAATGTCCTATTCTTTGTTGTATATTTTCGTTTAAATTTTTATATTTCATTTTCACATCGAAATGGAATTTTGTGATTTAGGATATGCAAATTAATGCATCCTTCAGTTGTTTATTTATGAGCTGTCAATAAGGGGCTGGTGATTTGGGCGTTTAATGGAAGCTATTTTTTTGTTCAACTCGGACTCATGATTTATTAATGAAGTATGCGGAACGTGTTTTTCACTTTAGAATGGAACTTTTCATTTATAGTTTGTAATTTGGTTGGGGGTTTCATTTTGGTGTATTATGAGTTATCAGTTACAGAATGGAAATATATTGAATGAATGTTTTATTCATATGTGCACTTTCGACTGCAGTTTTTTGTATTGCTTGAGGTAACTTTATAGTTGAGTACAGTCTCATCATTTATATTTTGTTGATTACAAACTTAAGATTGTTCTTTCAGCCATTTTTGTGATTGTAGTCGTTTAAAGAGATTAGCAGGACGGAAAATATCTGTATTAGTATACTTTGCACTACGTATCAGTAGGAAAATTAAGATTCGTGATTGCGTACAATTGAAATTCCGCGAATTTCGAACACTCACTTAAAATCAGTCCTGAAAGCTGGTTAACCGCTGAGTTGCGTTTTTGTCGGCATCATTTTACGGCAAACGCTTTTTCCCTTTAAATATAGTAGTGGCTAATTGTTGCTTCCCGTTTGTGGAAATACGTCGTCAAAGCTTCCATTCAGTAAGTATGTTGATAGTATAAAACCAGCTCTTGTGCTGCAGTTTTGTTGCAATAAGCGTCGGATGCTGTTGTGGCTTCTATCTCAGAAAGTATAACTTCTCAATGATGAATCAGATGATCGAATGGTAGAAGTAATGCAGATTTGCAAGAAGCGTTCATGAACTATACACAAAAATAATGATAATTAACGTTTCTTTATTAGAAGCAGTTAACAGTAATTGAATAATTTCGTGACAAGTGATCTGACATTGTTTAATGTTATAGAATTGCATTTACAGCACAATTATTTTCATTTATTATGGTGGTCATCACATTGAAATTCACTAAACATAATACAAAAACTTGCACAAAAGTGGTGTAATTTGAATTTCACACTGCTCGTGTAACTGTATTTGCTATTTGACATGTAAGATTCAGATTTCAATTACATTTTCCTGTGTAAAATTTCCTGCAATGGTTGTTACAGTATGCAAATGTACATTAAAACGTATGTTTCGCTTATTGTATATAGTTCAATAAAATCAGAATAAGGTACTATTTTCTATTCTTTTAATATTAAAAGAATGCTCAATTTCAACACAACAACAAGCATTATGACTTTGCAACCGTTAAATCTACAGTAACAAGAAAATTAAGTTTTAATAAAAGAGTGAAGCGTCATACATTGAAATAAATTTTACGTTTGTTGTTTGAAGCAGAATTATAACCGCAGATTGAATATAATAAAATAATTATTTGTGATCGAAGTGCATGTGACTGTCGTTTACTAATTAACTTTTGTATACAAAATTATTTTGCACAGTGAAGTCTCTTATATTTCAAACTTAGTATATATTACCGCCAGGAGAATTAATATGAAAGTTTTGCACTTTGTTGCGGATTGCAGATTATATGCACTGCTTATTTTCTAGACCACATTAGAAATTTTCGCGATTTTCTCTCAAATGAATCATTGCCATCGTTAAATCGCAAGCATGCTGCCGTATCAGCGTTTCAGCTATATTCGAACACAACAATCTTAAACAATGCAGGATCTCAAATAGGTTTGTGAAACTTAATTCGCAACTGAAACGTGGCAGGCATTAATTCCAGGTGAATTTTCTCAGTCTCTACAAGCTCCGTTATCGTGGAGCGAATCTTGGGCATTACGAGACAAAAAGATGACGAAAAGCAAGGTATAACTGCTTAATCTGGAGTAAAAATAGAACGAACACACCAATGGGAGAGCGCTAGACAATATCTCCCGCACCAACAGATCGTCTTCTCCCTGGGGATGTAGGTCAAAACTGTCGTTAAGCTATGGACATGGCCACATGACAGGACGGATCAAGTGCTTGATATTGACAGCAGGCGCGCCAACTGAGCATTTGGACTAATCAATGTGCAATATCGTATCGGCCGTTTGACTGTCACGGTCAGCTACGTCTATGTTTCTTGCGATTTCAGCGAAGCTGGGGCAGTGTTGATGGCCGTTATTACAAACCGTCGTAAAGGCCGGGCAAAGTTTTTAAAACAATTATCGGATGGGATAGTGCGCTGCGCTTGCCGGGCATTACACACTATTCAACCAGTGCGATTATTGTTTATTTTCATGATCATTATTTAATTTTTTATTTTATCATTCTTTCCTTACAAAACAAATATATAATAAACATATATGTGATAATGCTATTTATACATAGTGCCATATGTAATACAGTCTATGCTATACAACGTGCATTGAACAAACAAAATTTCTGTTGATATGAAACTAAAATATTAATATAAGTGTGTTCAAATATTCTGCAAATTTATGTAATAAATTATATTAACAGGCGATTTTTAGTTTTAAATATAACGCTACAATTTTCATTAATGACTACAGTACAGTAAGAAATTAGTAAAAAAATTTCTCCTTTCATTCATATAGAAATATTTTCACCTCCATCTAACTAAATTCATTTCAGTTTTAATTTTAATAACACAAAAACTATCAGTTCTACATTACTATTTGACAATTCCTGCAATTAATAAAGTAAAGAGGATAAGTACAATTTGTAAACTTGCTTTTCAATAATTGAGCGGCATTCTGTATTATTGATTGACAACGTTAACTTATAATTATAGCATATTGAAACAGTTTTTTTATTTTAAAACATTTAAGTTTGAACTTGAATTCAATGCAGTTCTTGTTCAGATTAATATAAGTTGGTAGTGTGACTTGGTTTCATTGTATTGTTGAATATAGAGAGATGATTTTCACACTTTGTCACAAATGTTGTATATTTTTTTATGTTTCAGTGGAAATGTATGTTTTGAACTTGGCCCGTTGCATTCCATCGCCTGCTGTGGTGAAGTGTTGTTTTTATATTTTCGCATTGCTTGTGAATGATATTGGTTGTGTCGTTTCAGATTATCCGTAGTGCCACTAGAATGAATTTCTCTACCGCAGCAGAAGCTACTTTGGAAATTACAGTTAATATTGCGAAAGTTGTGAATTGAAAATTTTCATTTCTACATGTTGAACGTGTTTTTCAGCCTTTCAAAACGCACAAGCTTGACAACGCTCCTGCACAGCAAGTGACAATTACTAGAGATGAAGCGATGCAATATTTGCGAGAAATGTTGCTGGTGCGCCGAATGGAAACAACTGCCAGCAATATGTACAAAGAGAAACAGATTCGTGGCTTTTGTCATCTTTATTCTGGACAAGTGGATTAAAATGAATTGTTGAATAAACTATTCAAAAGTAATAAAACATTTTCAGGAAGCCGTTGCGGTTGGCATGAAAGCTGCGATGAATGAAGACGATTCCGTAATTACAGCTTACCGATGCCACGGTTGGTCGCTGTTGTCTGGCATTACTTTGAAGCAAGTTTTCGCCGAATTAGCTGGTAAAGTTTCAGTTGTTTATTTTTGCTAATCATGGCACTGTTTTTGGTTCTTTACAAGTCTGTGTTCATAACAATGACTGATCACAATTGCACTGGATTTCAGGACGCGTTTCTGGGGCAGTTTATGGTAAAGGTGGCTCCATGCACATGTACAATGCGAAACAGCACTTTTATGGTGGCTGTGCCATTGTAGGTGCTCAGGTTGGTAATTTCAGTTGCTCAACATGTGCGTTTTTGTTTTTCAACAATTGCTCAATTGCAGATACCTCTTGGAACTGGTATAGCATTTGCATACAAATATCGGGATGAGAAAAGGGTGTCATTTTGTCTTTACGGAGACGGTGCATCCAATCAAGGCCAACTCTATGAATGTATGCTTTTCTTTCTTTGTTTTCTCACTATTTTCCATATCAGATGTGCGTATAAATGAACAGTACAGCTGATGAAGAAATTTTTTCTCTAGAACAAATTTTCAATTGTAGAGCTTATATTATATGGCAGTCAAAATATATAATTAGCACTACTTTAGCGTTGAATATGGCGAAATTATGGCACTTGCCATGCGTATTTATTTGCGAAAACAACGGATACGGTATGGGAACATCAGTTGAAAGGTCATCTGCTTCGACAGAATATTATACTCGAGGTGACTACGTTCCTGGTTTATGGGTATGTATTGTTTACAATGCATTTGGTAATTATTGGATTTGCAAAAAAACCCTCAAAAAAAATCAACAAGCAAATAATGAATTGACGGCAGTAAAAATGTTAAGGTGAATGCAATGGACGTGCTTGCAGTGCGCCAAGCGACTAAATGGGTTGGAGAATATTGTCGCGAAGGAAACGGGCCTATTGTTCTAGAAATGGCAACTTACCGTTACTTCGGACACAGCATGAGCGATCCTGGTACAAGGTGATGAAGGAGAAATTTGTGAAATTTAATAATGTTAATGTTGATTTGGAATATACATATATTTTTTTTTCAAAATCATCACAATTCAGCTATCGAACAAGAGAAGAGATACAAAAGGTGCGCAAACTGCGAGATCCGATCACCAGCTTCCGTGAGAAGATATTGTCGGCAAATTTAGCAACAGAAGAAGAACTGAAAGTAAAACAGTGACAAAGTGTGAACTGGAACAAAAAAATTAGTATTAATGTGCAAATTGATTTTGCAGAATATGGAAAAGCAAGTTCGCAAAGAGGTGGAGAAAGCGTTGGCCGAAGCCTTGCAAGATCCAGAGCCACCGATTGAATTGTTGTACACGGATGTTTACAAAGAGACGCCTGATTTGGTTTTGAGAGGAACGTCAGCAGATGTGGTCGTGCCAATGCCGAACAATCTAACCGTTGACATATTGAAATCACAATGAATTTATTGCAAATATTGTTGAAATTTGTAGTCAATGGTGGAAAAATTTTAAACAATAAACGATGCTAGTCCAAACTAAAGAAAAAACAAAATATGAAATTATCCAATTGAACGATTAGAGAGAGAGAGACATGATGAACACTGATACTATTGGTCATAAAGTAGTAGTAAAAGATTTTTACAGCGTAAACAGAGAGACAACGGGCAAATAAAATTGTTGAGAATAAACGTCGTTTTTGGTTTTCTGTTGGGATTTTTCCACTGTCGTCAGCAAGTGTTGTTGTGAATCAGAGATCACCGTTTCCATTGAGCAACGATTCCACATTCATCGGAAGCGGATATGGCATTTCTTCGTCTGCATCATCTTGAAGTCGGCAGTGAAGAGGATGTGGTTCGGTAAAATCTGAATAAGGTAAAATTAAAAGAAAACAAAAATCACAATACACTGTACACAAACAAAGTGACCTTTGTCGTCGTAAGTGATCGATTTCAAGTAAAGACCGCAGGCCGGCGCCAAAGTGAGATGGTGTTTGGCCCAGTTGGCCGGGTCGGGTCGATTGAGAAGCCATTGAATGTCGTCAAGCTCGATTCGATGCTTGGCCGCCGCGACCATGCAAGCCATCATTCGACGTATCTGAACAAATGAACACAAACAAATTCCATTGCAGACAAAGCACAGTGAGTGTGAGTGAGATGTACAGAGAGAGGTGGTGGTGTGATTTTTTTTTACCTGATTGTAGAGAAAGGAACGAGAAACAAATGTGACGTCGAAAAAGTTGAATAAATCCGAATAAGGTTCGTGCTTGGAATCCATGAGCGCTTTGCCGTGGTCGATTTCCAAGCGGGCAATATTTTTCACAGTGGCAATGCCGGTTGGCCGGTCTAAATTGCCAATACTTTTCGTCATGAACGAAGCGAAATTGTGCGAGCCTTGGAACAAGCGCGCCGCCTTGCGGAAGCGTTCGTGATTGAAAGCCGAAGACAACGCCCAAGCTCGTTGGTGTTCGATCAACGGCAACGAATGGTGCGCGCTTTGCACGGTCGATGTGTTATTCAAGTGCTTGGGCTCAAATTCTGGCTTCAAAATTGCCAAACGATACAAATAATGCCGTTCGAGGGCGTGGCGTCGAGCGCAAAATCCTCCCGATACTCGTTTACAACTATTGATACTGTACAAGAAATGAAGAATAGCAAATAGCACAACAAAAAATAAATAAATAAATAAATAAAATTTTTCATAATCAATCATACCGGATTTCCATATCCAACTTGGTGAGCAAGGAATTCAAAGCTGTTTTCAAATAATCGGAATCGTAATCACGTTCAGGATCCAAATCTACAGTAGCTGTGTTCATGATCGCGTGCACACCGGCGTCGGTTCGACTGCTGAAATACCAACGCGGCTCTTCACCTAAGGGTGAAAGCAAAACCATGGCCAGAACATTCTGATAAAATCAAACAGAAACAACAAATTCAACAACTTGTTCATTGACTAATAGAACAACGTTCAACAGGCATACATACCTCCAGAACACCTTGCACGGTGAGTTGATTCGGCTGTGACTGAGAACCGCTGAAACGAGAACCCAAATAGGCAAAGTTGAAAAAATAACGCGGCATTTTTCCGGTGGATGGATGGTTGGATCTCAGGTGTAAATGATTTCTGCAATGTTCACTTGATCAACTAAGAACACACTGCTTGACAACCATACTTCGTCCAATGACCTGAACAAAACAACCGATATTGTTTTATTAATTAATATATATATATATAATTTTTTTCTTTTCTTTACAAAATGCACATCTGAAAAAAGAAATGCAAACAATGCTTTGACAAAAATATACAGGTGAACCGTAGCGATTGCGCTATGCTTTTTCCTCAACACTACAAACACTGTCTGTCTGTATGCATTGGTTGGGAAATTTTAATTTCAACGCATCAACAACGAAACCGCATCACAGCAGAAACCAATTGCAAAAGTACAACTTCCAACAACAGCACAAACACAAACACAAACACATGCATACGTACACAAAACACCGAACAGAATTGTTATATGCACAGTTTTGTTTTCTTCTTGAATGCAAGAAAATGGAGAAAAAAAAATTATTTTCCCATTGAGACGAACGGGCATTTTCAGAGCCGGACTAGCTCATACAAACAACAGCACAGAGATCTGTGTTGAATCGTTGTATCCCATCGAATGGAAGGAAAAAAATAATTTTTCCAAAAAATTGGAAGAAAAGCCACAAAATGTTTGACTGTTGAAAACCAACAGCAGCAGCAAAAGCAAAAGAACAACAACGACAACGATATAGTAATAATAATGATAATAATAATAATAATAACAAATAAAAAAAAAATTTGCTAACATTGTAATTGTCACCACCAATGATGGATATTGTAGTTGGCAAATTTTCAAATCCAAAAATTAACTATTCATCCAAATGAACGCAAAACTGTTCAGTGGAATCATCGTAAAACGAATGCAAAATTGAAAATCTTCTAAATGAACAATAAATTGTGCCAAACAAAGATGATCAAATAGATTATCATTAATCATCGTCGATCAATTCATTATTATTTCATGGAGAACATTTCTGCACTTTTTTCAAATTCAGACCACGCGTCGTTCAATTCCATAAAAATCATCTTCGCCAATTGTTCATGCGGTGTACCGACTAACTGAAATTGAAAAATTGAAAATTCAATTCAAACAGAATATTATTATTATTATTATTATTAAAAAAACCAAATTAAACAACATCAGTCACCTACCTTATCGGGATGCACCGCGAGGCAAGCTTTGCGATAATACTTTTTCACTTGAGCGGCAGTGACCAACTCAGCCATGCCAATTACTTCCCACTTTTCATTTCCTTCCCAAAGTACAGTATGCAACGAGCACAGCAAACCTCGTATATTACGATCTTTGCCCTCAATCCAAGAACGAATCTACAAAATGGAAATTAATGTGAAAAAGCAAAAAAAAATTTTTTTTCAAAAAAAAAACAATATAATTTTAAATTTAATACTTTAATCTCATCTTCAGTCAACAGTACATTCTCTCGGTCGCGTCGCATCGATGCCAATGATCGCAACGTTTTCGCCGACGAACTGGCGGCAGTGAATCCTTGACTAGTCAACAGATCTTCAAAATGTTTATCACAAAATTGAAATTTGCTTCGTTCTAGAAGAGCAAATTAAAAAAAAAAATTATAATAAAAAATTATGCAACACCAATAACACCCGGTTCAAACCTGACGTCGGCATCGTTGCCGTGATGCTGGTTGTCGTTCGAGCGGTTCCCGGCCGACCGAAGATTGTCGACCTCGCCTGCGCCGGCATCGCCTGGTTCAACAACGGTGAACTGTGGTTCCTGGTCACCGCGGTCGAGCTCGTCGCAGCCGCCGCCCCCGCCCCTGCCGGATGAGACAGGCCGGCATACTGTAGATCCGCGTCCAACAAACTGTCGACCAGATCGTGCCGGTCTGGGGCTCGGCGATCGGTGTCGCAGTTGAGCCAAGTGTCGTGGCTTGCACCGACGGACCCCAGGTCGTCGAACACGTAACAATCGACCGTATCCTGTTGCAAGTCGAGCAAATTGCAATGCTGATCGGTTACTGTGGTCGAGGGCGGTGGTTTCGGTTGGCGTTCGACCGCGGGCGTTTCGTTCACAGCTCGCCCAACGATTGCTTGACGACCACAATCCGACGAGATGTGCAATGCCTGAAGATCACTTTCAAGCTGGTGATGATGATCGTTGTCGTCGTTGCTCTCTCGGTTACATTGTCGAAATGGATCCTCACACCGAGACGGCTGCTGCAAAATGTTCGTTGCACATTTTCCTGAAATTATTATCAATTGATCAACGACAACAACAAAATAATCAACAAGTATCCACAAACAACTGAACTGTTTTTATTAATGAAACACTGCATCTCATCTTCAGTGTTGAATGCCATTCTGCACGCGTTGACAATATTGAAATTGACATGCGAAGCGGCCGATTGGTCCGCATTGCGCCGGTCTTCCACAGCGTCGAAATTCAACTGAACCATGAAATCTTTGGGATACTTTTCCGACCGATCGACAAAATCCAAATTTTGCCTAAATAATTAATTATGAACAATAAAATAATAATAATAATACATCGCATTTCAATTCATTCTATTTTCTCTTCTCCGCTTACATGTTCATCTTCATGTTGTTGACCGAACAGTCGACGAAGCCGCAGTGGAACTGAAACTGACACACGCGCAACGCGGTCACCTTGCCTTGCATGCGATCGCCGAGTGTGGACCGGGCGTGGCACAAGATGACGGTCACGTCGCCGCGAACCGTCACGTCCAAAGGCACGGAGAAACCGGAACAATCTTTCACGTCGTACATCCTGAAATTACAGTAAAAAAATATTCAAGGACAAAAAGTGAAGGGAAAAATTCTTTTCTCCTCACGGGAGTAATTCGACGTTGTCACAGGAAGTGAACACCTTGTTGTTTTTGACGTAAATTTCGATAAACGGTCGACATCCGCTTCTGAAAGTGCACGACAGATAAATAATGAGAAAAAGAGAAAACCTCACGACACGTCGCCCGGCCAAAATTCATACTTCAGACGGTTGAACAACGGCAACGGCTCCACTACCAAACTCTTCAAGTGCATCGCGATCGGCTGCGGATAAACGGCCGGCCACTTTTTCACCGTATTCACATAGTCAATATACCTGGAGAGGAGAACAAGGCAGAAAGAAAAAAAAACGAAAATTAACACAACAACAAAACGAGGTGTGGAAAAAGACGGCATACTTGGCTTGGGATGGCGTCATTGGCGGAATGGAAGAATCCTTGTTGAAAAAGTCGACCGTTTCAGCAGAATTTGAAAATACTCCGCAAAAATTCAAAAATGCCCCCATAATGCAGCTCCCATTTCCAACATCGTTCTAGAAATGAGCAAATATTACCAAACAAAAAAAACAACTATAGTCAACAACAACCACACATACCGAAGAGTGGACAATGCACACGTTTCTGTCATCTTTTTTCAACCAGCTGTACATGCTTTTGCAAGTAATTAGTAACAAGTCCAACGTCGGATCCGCACTGTCAGCGAAACGACAATGCATCACCTGTAGATGAAAAAGTGAAATAAAATTGACATCCACTGGCAATTGTTGTGTTCACCATTTTCACATTTACCTGATTGCCAAACAAATCGTCGACATACGATCCATAAGTCAAGCTGTAAATCTTGATGTGATGACCATGTCGACCTTGCAACGTCTGCAGCAACTCCGTAATATTCAATCTGATACCAACGTCGATTCCATGAACCGGAACCAACAACAATATCAATCGACTGGTCAAATAACGCAACTCCACTTTGTTGATAATGCTGAAACATCGATTATCCAATTGATCGTCGTTGAAAAAAAAAACCAAAATCATGAAAAAAAAATCCACTAGCATACTTTGGCGTTGGATTTATCATTCTTGTGGACGCATCGCGTAAATTCTTCAATATTAATCCAGCATGACCCTTCAACGCTTCCAACATGTTTGTTGCATGACTGTTATTTTCCATAACTGGCGTTGAAACCGATTTCGCTAAACACAGACCGATTAAATCAAAACAACAACCAAACAACCACTGCTACGCTTAACCATTTGTGGGGAACAAATCTGTTCTAGCCTGCAAATCAATACCGTACACCTCAGCAGACTGTTTCAATTCTTCAATCAAAGCGACAATATCGCACCGGTTGTGCGGATTTGGTTGAATTAAATTGCCTGAAAAGAAAAACATTCAGAAAACAATAATTCAATTTCTGTTTTTTTTTCTTACATATTAACGGATGAGCAATTGCGCAACGTTCATCGTTTTCTGGAAAATTAAACTTCGCATTCAAAATACGCAATGTAGCACTGTCTTCGAACGGATGTTCCATGTAACATAAATAGTACAAAATGCATCCCAAAGCCTGAAAATAAATCAACAATTATTCCATTATCATCATCATCATCATTTTTTTTCCACAACTTACCCAAATGTCAACCTTTTGATCAATTGGATAATCATCGAATAAATTTAACATTTCTGGAGCGCGATACATTGGCGTTGTAAATTTTTTCAGCTATTCGTGAAATAAAAAAGAAAATAACTTTTAATGATACATTCAATTGATTATTAATTCCATAAACGCACCTCCTCAGCTAACGCTTCCCTTTTTTGCACCGACCAGGATGAATTTGGATAATAACACTCTGTCGTAGCACTGCCGAAATCGCATAATTTTATTACTCCTTTGTGATCCAGAAGTAAATTCTCAATCTGTACAAAATTAAAAAAAAAAAACAAATTACACTTTAAACTAAACTGAGACACATTTTACACAAACCTTCAAATCTCGATGAATCACAGGATCAGAACGGCAGTGTAAATGTTTGACAGCTTGGCATACTTGATAAAAAATTGGGTATATTTCGCACATTTCAAACGGCTTTTGGCGACCACGCAAATGGTTCAACAGCGGCCCACCTTGTTGAAAAAAGATCAACAACTTCATAACGACAAACAATATATACGTTTGTATGTATTATACCTGTGCACAGTTCGGTTAGAATGAGAAATTCATAACGACGAGTGGCTTGGGAATTTTCTGATGCAGCTGCAACAAATTGAATAATATTCTCGTGACCAGATACCGATTTCTAAATTTGATATGTAAAAAACAAAAAACAACGGTTCGGCTTCATTTGAATACCAGAATGTTTATTTCTCGGTTGATTGTTTTATAACTTTCTTTGTCACCAGCAAACATTCTTTTCAATGCATATTGCTTCCCGTTTTCTGCTGCTGCCTCGTAAACGAATCCAAAACCGCCTGAATAAAAATATTGGTAATTATTATGCGAATATATATTGCTTATATGAAATAGGAAACATCCTCAACCTAAAAAAATTAAATTGCAATCAACAAGATATTGACAATTTTAAAATGAATAATTATCATAAAAAATTTTAAAAATAAAATAAAATATTGAAAAAAAAAGATAATTTTCATGAGATTATCATATTACAATTTTGAAATGCGTATTGAATTACAATGCAAACAGCAAATGATACTGAATTTTCAGTTGAAACATTGTTGACAACGAAAAAGGGCAAAATAGCAATAGTATCTTGTAAAATGAAAAAACAATTGTTCAACAAAAAACCTTGTATAACTCTGAAACAAGTTTTAAAAATGCTTCGTTCAAACTAAAGTCCCCAGAATGAAAGTTGAGGCTGAAAGTTCAAAATTGAAAAGTTCACTTCTGCTTGAAAAACCAATCATAAGAAATAAAAGAACATCTATACATTTGTTGAATGATAAAGCTGATTTTTTGAAACTGAAAATGAAATTAATTTCAATTTTGCATGCGTATAAAGTCAAGTAAATAATTCTCTGATATGGACAAAAAGATCAATTCAAACTAAATCAAACGGAACATCAAATCGATTCTAATCGCTTTCGTGCACATAAAATTGATTGTTCAATAAACCCAACAACGTAAATGTTCAACTAAGATAAACACATCCTTTTATGGCTATTAAAGCATTCACTTGGGCATGCAAAAATACTTTATTTATTTTCTTAGAGAAAAGCTACAAAACAAAGTTTTAACCTCGAGATGAAGTTGCTCGATAATTAAACGTAACTGAGCAAAAAAAAGGAAATATCTCAAATTACCTTCAGCAATTCTTTGACGGACTCGCAGTCGTTCAGTACCGATCACTGCCGTTTGGCCAACAAAATCATCGTCCGATTGATCAGAGGAAGAATTAATGTAATTCAACGCATTCCGAAAAAGTTCCATGCGTGCAGTTCAAGAAAATTCTGTCGCAAAAAAAACCAAAATGAACAATAACTCAAACACAGAATTTGACCAACATAAAATATGAAATTATTGCACATGTCATAAGCATGTCGCGTTAGTTACGTCATTGGAAACTTCATTTGTCATTGGTGAACTTAGCGGCAATGAAATACAATCACCCCATGAAAAAATTGAATACCAGAAATAAAAATTTAACAACTATCAAATCCAGTAAATTTAAATAACACAAATTAATATTTTAGGGAAAAAATCAAAGTTACCATTACAATTATGAGAAGAAAATGAACAATAACATGGTTAAAAATTTTTTTCTTACATATGCTTACAGTACGGACTTTGAAACGTAGGTTAAATTCAAGTGACCGAGTTCAAAACTATACATTAAATTTTATTCAAAATGGCAATGCTTACTCTTTGAACTCATTGGCTTGTACTGTAAAAAATGTATTTCATAAAACTGAAAATTATTTTATTTAAATTAAATTTTTTGACCAGCTCATTTAAAATAATTTCTGTCATTATATTTTTTAATTAAAATTTTGTTTATTATTATTATTAGTCATGTTATTTTTCACAACCAGCTAATTTTTAATTTAGTTCAATTCAAATTTATAAACTTCCGCAAACAACAGTATCAATCGCAGTGGCACAATAAATTGTAATATATTAATAAAATAAATATTAATAAATCTTAAAATTACAATTTATTTTTTTTTTAGTTGGATAACTTTAGATTTATTCAACAAATGGTGCTTTTCGTAAACAAATTTGCATTATTTAAAATTAGCGACAGTTTGTGGAAAAATTGAATAAATAAAATATTATTAATATAAATTGAATTAAGACAGAGATTTTTTTAAGTATATTTTCAAGTTATTGTTTGCTTGATGAAATAAACAACAAATAACTGTAACTAAAACTTAATTTCATTTAGCACTTATTATCGTACTGTATTGTTGTGGCGGGTTCAGAGAGTCGTGGAACAAAGCGTGTCTGAAAATGGCTGGACTTACAGACTACGATGTCCATTTTGTTAGAGATTCTTTGAAAAAGTTGAAATCCTCTCGCGGAGAAGAGTTTAACCAAATCATACATGAGCTGAATCGAAAAGTTTGATTTGTTTTGCTCTGCTGGCGTGTTTGCTATGCCCAATTGGTAATTTTTCCAATTTCAGATTCAATTGTTTTTCGACTTCTCCGCATGTCCGCTCTTTGTGCTTCAAGAATTGGCGAATGTTCTTGGAAATTGCTTGGACGAGCGTGCCGGACAGTTCAACGACAGGGTGCAAATTTTGGACTTGCTGCTCTTGATTCGCATTCTGTCGAGAGACAAAGAATTTTCAAACTACATAGGCGAGACAAAGTTAATGGCCTATGTGTTTCATTTTTCGGATTTGCAAGACAAGCAGTTACTGTCAGTCGACAATGGTCCGTGGGATTTGGAAGTGAGATTAGAAGCAAAAAAAGTTTTGTGCAATGTTTTGTACAATTCTGAAAAGGCTAGAAGTCTTTTTTGGTATGCTTAATTTCTGAATTTAATAAGTTACATGCGTATAATTTTTTGTTTGTTTTTTTTTATTTTCAACTCGTACAGCGGCTATCATAAATTGGTGGAAAGCTTCAGCTCTTTGAACTTTCAGTGCCAAAACGCGTTCTACGACCTGAGAATTCTGTTCGTGCTTACGTGTTTATCGACAGTAAATTCGGTGCCACTGTTGGACGAAGAAAATATACTACAAAAATTGTATTTGTTTTTACTTGAACTGAAGAATTCCAACGACGAGCCGCTTTCTGTCACAGTGGTCGATTTAGCCATAGAAACGTTGAAAGTGTTATTCACCGTTATCTCTTCCGGCTTGACAATGCAAACAGCTTCTGTAATTTGTCCACAGAAACGACAAATGAAATTATTTAATATGTTATTTTTTTTTTGTTTCAGATGAATGACACTAGTTTATTTTTCAACAATTTGGTTCTGCTGTGCCGGCAATATCTTTTGAGTACATGTGAATGTGTACCGAAATATCAGAATTTGATTTCGTAATGACTGTTCATTTCATTTTCTTCGACTGAACATTTTAACCATTTTTTTTACAATTTTTAAACTTACCACATGACGTGCTTGAGCATCATTTTTTGAAATATTGTTTTCTTCTAGTCAAGTGATCAATGTGCTTACGCTGTGCATTCCGGAAACGTATCCTTTACTCATTCCAGCTTGTGACCATGATTTGACGGGAAATGGTAAGACTTATCGTGACTACGACGTTTCAGCGTTGAACGTGATACTGCAACTGTTGTCAGACCAATGCGACGAAGTAAGTTTTGCGTTACAACGAAAAAAAATCTGTCAGGTGACTGTGCCTTTTTTCCAGTCGGATACTTCTGTCATCCAGCCGACGTTGGCATTGTTGGCTTGCATTGCTAGAAGCAATCCTGTTTACAAAAAGTACCTTCGCTCTGAGATCCTGCCTCCGTTGAAGGATGTGCACACGAGACCGGAGAATGACGTGTCGATCAGGGGGAAATTGGTCCGTTTGATGACTAGTGTAACCAATGTTAGCATGTGGGCAGCGAATTTTTTGTATGTGCTTTGCAATGAGAACGGTGAGTTGAGAATTTGTTTGTTTGTTTGTTTGTTTTATTTTCAAGCTAAACATGGTTGTGTTTCATTAGTACACCGTTTGGTAAAATATACGGGCTTTGGTAACGCTGCTGGGTTGCTTGTATCGCTTGGCGTGTTGACTTCGTCACAGCTGAAGAATTCGAAAACAAACGACTCCAATTGTTCCTCGTCAACCGACTCAGAAACTGAAGAGTATAAGCAAGCGAAAGATTTAATAAATCCAGTGTTGGGCTGTGTTGAGCCTCCGAAGCCAAATCCAATGGAAGGTATGACCGAAGAACAGAAAGAACACGAGATAGTGCAGCTTGTCAACCAGATCGACAGTCTGATGAAGTATGTGGAAAGTATCATTTGCTTATTGAGTTTTGTTAATTTTTATTCTTTCATACATCAGGCAAGGATTGGTAATGCCGGCTCGGGTCTGTGAAGATGGCAAAGTGCATCCAATTGAACATGTGATGCAGTTGCAAGAAGGTTTACCTAAGACTCCCTCTTCGTCCAGTGACAGTGACTGATTAGTTTTATTATCATTTTATATTCTTTACCTTAGTTCAGCTACTGTTACTCATACAAGAAAACCCTCCAAAAAAAAAAATTAGGTTTTACTTCTGTAATACCACTTTGGCTACGTTGGCCTTGTGGTAATGTTTTTTTTTATATAGTTCTGTTATGTTAGTTAGAGTTATTCTGTTAGTAGTTTTAACAGATATTCCAGCTTTTAGTATGTGGACATTGTTATTTGGTGGTTGGTTATTTTAAAATGTCCCGCTGGTATTGTTCTTCCAATTGCTACTAAACTGGCAACAGTTAGTTGCATTTATAATAAAAATGAAAATTCTATAAAAATTCTATTTCTTTTCAAAACCCTACAAAACACAATCAGATATTCAACAAATTGTTTGCGTTTATTTATTCTTAATACGCAGAATAAGTCGACTAATATGTTCATTCAGACGCTTGAATAAATGCGATGCAAAATTGAACCTGCGCCAACTTAAGTCGAAGTATACGGTATTGTTCAAGGGAAATTCCGTTCGAATCGGTTTTGCTCAGTAAATTGTACAATGCGTTCAAATGTTTCACTCGTTGTTCACTCAACTGCAGTAGTACATCCTCAATTTCAGCTTCGACTGTCAACGGGCGACATTCGACCACTTCGAGTGAACGAGACAATAATTCCAGATATTGTGACAACTTTGCACGGGATCTGCAGACAATAGAATGCAATAAAGCCTCAAAAGTTAAAATACAAAAAATAAAACAACAACCATTCATACATGTCGTAAATGACGAGAAAGCAAGCCTCTCCGTCGATTCGAAACGCATGCAGAGTTTTCAAGGCTGACAATGTGCATCGATGGATGCCGACATTAGTAGCAGCAACTTGCCTGAGATACAGCTGTTCCAACGCTGAAATTTCCTCTTCAGTGTGATGCAAAAAAAAACGTTCCTCATTTTAAAATGAAGTTTAAACAATACTGGCATTCTTCTCCACCCGGAGTACGGTTCGCTCAAAAGCGGCATGCATAGCGAGAACAGCATACAAGCGGTCCTGAGATGATTCACTAGATTGCAAGTCTTCAAAATCAGACACGCGGGCAGCGTCGAAATGGACATTGTCCACTTGCGTATACCAGGGACGCCATTTTTCAGATTCCACTTGTGGAGAATACTGTAAATCTGGCGTGTTTTCGTCTTGGTGTACGGACATTTCAATCAACAAGTGCATATTAACAGCCTGCGATGGTTGGACAGATGAAATCATTATTTGCGCTGACTCATTTGGTCTAAAGTTGATTATACATTTGCAATATGATTAATTTTTCATTTAAAAACAAAATAAATAACAATTGAAAATTGTTTGACTGAAGATTTCATTTCGGCTGATCTATCGAATAAAAATTACTTGAGAAACGAACGTTCAACAGGCATGCTGAAAATGCAATTTGCTGTGCGGGTTCCGCCATTATCAAGAAGAGTCACAGTGCTCGATTTGCAACTATGCTGCAAATTGTCCTTCTCTTTCCATACCAACGCAGCACTGATATTTGCCACGGTTCTTCAAAAAAAAAAAAGGGACTCATATTTATTTTCACCTCTTACGTTAACCATCTTTGGAAATGCTTTTTCTTTTGTATCATGAACAGAAAATTTTCAATTGCATTCAGTTTGGTGAAAAAAATTTACTTGTTTTTGTTTTTTACTTCACAACCGACAATCAATTTTTCTTGAATAACGCACAACCATGGAGAACCAATTATGGAAATCGGATTTACATGCGGCATGGGTACAGAGTTCATTTTCAAATCAAATGTTAACACAGTAGCGGGAGAAGGGTGTGACTAAAACTAGCGAAATGTATTCGAAAGATGACCTTCTTCTTCTTCTTCTTCTTCTTACAGTCAACATTTAAAC
Organism: Trichinella papuae; assembly: GCA_001447755.1. Lineage (NCBI taxonomy): Eukaryota > Metazoa > Nematoda > Enoplea > Trichinellida > Trichinellidae > Trichinella > Trichinella papuae. The sequence goes on along the minus strand of JYDO01000039.1, from coordinate 260,449 downwards.
GCCATTTCAAATGTTTAAATTCAATATTAAGACAATAAACAGGAGCAATATGAAAATGCACAATTTTAAACAGGAAATACACACCGTAAAAAACAAGTGACTTCTGCTGGGTTGGTTCTTTTTCAAAAGCGTGAACATTTCTGCGGTAACGTTGGTCACATTTTCAACTTCACTTTCTTTCTTTTCGCGGTTCAGTTTCAACTTCTAAACATCAAAAAATTCTGTTTGCTTCATAAAATAAATTCATAAATAACAAAACAAAACCATCTACCTTCAACTCTTCAGTTAAATCTGAAATTATATCCGACTCCATAGTCATAAGTTCCTTAAAAAATACAAAAAAAAATTTTTCTTATGAAATCAAATATTTACATTCATCAGTAAAATAACAATCTTCATGGAACAACGGCTTTCGCCGCGGAAACGCATCATAGAAAAATACAAGCATGGTAAACTGTAGTCGGATGATACATTAACTATGAAAATGAAGGTACACAAGTCGAACGTTTAATTTAATATAAAATTATATCATTAATTTAAAAAACTGCATAAGAAAAGACATTTAACAGCATTATCTTTCAAACACGAGTATTTAGAATAAAACTTTATAATATTAACAATAATTTTTTAAGGACTACTGTAACAGGGTTTACAATAAAGTACGATTACCGTAAAAATTTTAAATAATAATTTAAAAAAAACAGCGCTATTTGTGCTCCACATTAAAAAAAATATATTTATAAGTTGACAGGTGCGTCAAATGTAGAGAACTATTTTCAATCGGTGTAGCCCTGAGTCGGACGAGTCAGCGTCATATAATTACTATTATTTTCTGTATATACAGTGGAATTCTGATTATCCGATCTTCCGATATATATATATATATATATATATATATATATATATATATATATATATATATATCCATAGAGTAATTGTTTATCTGCGGGCACTATCACTTTCCAATATATATAGCGTGATTATGATGCTTTGAAAGAGAGAGCAGGATTTCTTGTTTGTGTCTGTACGTTCTTAGTGCTAGTATTTGTTTATGAATAAACATTAAAAACCAGAGATAGACCTCGAATGAATGACCGACAAAGGTCTACTGTAACACAGGATGTTACAAAATAAATATTGATGATAAAATGCATTACATTCAATTAATACATTATATTAAATTTTTTCAACATTAGTGCACTTTACCTTACATTTTTTAAATTCTTATCTAAACTGAATTAACGTTTCTTATCAAGCTGGGGAATGAAAATTCTGATATAATTAGTACCTGCACATCAAAAAAAACTATTAACGGTAGTTTCCGTTGTTATATTTATAGCAGCAATAGTACTAGAAAGAGAGATTGTCGTATCGTTTTGTCGGGTGTGTGCCATCTGTGATGGTCTGCCATAGTGTTCTTCATCGCTGTATCTTGTCAACTGTACAGAGTAGTGTTTGCTGAATAAAATGTTCTGAGAAATATTTGTTGAACGATGAAAAATGGTGGAATGGCGTTGGTAGCTAGCCGAATCGAAGAGGTGGCCATCGAGAGAAGAAAACCGAATAGGTGAAATGGAAGATTCAACAATGACGGAAGAACTGAGAAAACTACATACGTTGTTTACACAGCTCGAAATGAAGATTGCTATATGCCAAAAACGATACACCTATTTGGACAAAATTCTCCGGGTACGTGTGATCAACTGCATAATTGCCGTGTCTGGAAAGAATTGAGAAGAACGAATGAGATGAATATCCGTCAAGTAACAGAAGCACGACTCTCGAATACGAGATGTACTTTTGACGGTGTTAATAGAAATAGTGGACGAGGAGCCGTGTGGAAGTCGTCGCATCTTATTGATAGGTTTTTTTGAGGAAATGCTGAACATTTTGAATGCGGCCGAAGTATTACATGGCGAATACCATCAGCGATCCCTTCTTCGCTTGATTTGGCATTAATGGAATCACACGGATGATGGAAATAACGAACGAAGAAACGTGTGCAGGTTGTCGCCGTTTACAGATAACTTTTGCTGAGCAAGTGCTCAACATTTAAAAAATGGCAGAGATAATGTAGGGCGAATACCATCAGCGGTCCATTCTTCGCTAGATTTGGCATTACTGGAATCACACGGATGAGCCACTCAGAGCTAGATGTTTCAGCATTTTTCGGTCCTTGTTGCATGCACATGGTAAAAATTGCTTCTGAAGGAAAAATCTAATTTGTGATGGACTTCGTTCATGGCGGCGGCATGTTGAAAATTCTGTGATATACTTTGTACCTGTTCCTCAAAAAAGGACTACTTACTGTAGTTCTGGTGCGATATTTATAGCAGCAATAATAATAGAAAGACATATTATGGTATTGTTTTGTTTTGTTTTGCGTCATTTGTCATTGTGTATGATAGTTTTCTTCATCGTTGTATCTTGTCATTTGTATAGAGTAGTGTTTGTTGAATAAATTGTTCATACAAGTACTATTTGTTCGACTTATAGAACAGATTCTGATGGAGGTGATTTGTATATAGAATTTCTAATAGACTATTCCTAGAGGAGTAGAAACCAGCGAAGTGGACAAGAACTCCTTAGCAGAATGAATCACTCTCAGAATAGATAAGCTGAGCATCACTATGGAAAGATGGTTTCTTTTCGGCAACACTGATGTCACCTTTTTAATGCGCACTCAACTTTGCCATATATTATATTTAAAAAAGGAAATAATATTTAAAGAAAAAGAAATTTGCATCGAATTGAATGAACAGTACATTAACAATTGTTGACGTTGCACTGAATTGCTTGCTTAGGAAATGACCACAATAAATTAATAGCAAATGAAGTTTATTTGAAATAAATGCAAATCAAGAGAATTAGATTTGAGTTTTTCAAATGAGATACAATTTGAAATTAAATTCAAATGATAAAACCGATCAACCAAGACGTTCGTTTTGGTAATCGACGACTTGTTCACCTTCAAAGAGTGGCATTGTTCGAAGCTGAAAATACTTGAAACCGCCACTTAAATGCACATAATTAGCCGTTAAACATATTAAAAAATGGACCAATCCAAGCAGGACAACGGCAGTTGAAAAATAGCTGATTACGTAATAGCCGTTAGCACTGTCGGTGAACAAGCAAAACTGCTGCAACGTAACGCCGCACGTGTTCCAAATTTGCAAAGATTCGGTACTGTTGAACAGGATACCGACCGCTCTGAAGTCTAAGCAATTTTCAGATTCGTAACCTGGTACAGTTTTGCAGAGATTCTTGAAAAAGATGTTCATGAAAAATAGACCAATGACAATAGTGAAAATTTCCAACCAGCAGATGTAGATGAAGTAATTTAATAAAAATAGCAACACTATGGTCACACGTCCGCTAATTCGACTTCTCCAGCTACTGTATAAACGATCTCTTGTAGATCCAGTGGCCAATAAACCAAATATTGTTAACAAAAGTAGAAATGAAAGCATGACTATTGCCAAGCCAATGAATACAAATTTCACTTTGTCGAACCAGTGAAACTGTTGCTGTAAGAATAAACGCAATTAATTTTACATATTTTATAAAGCATTAATTTTGTAAATAAAAGAAAAAACAATTCATATAAAAAGGTTCACTTGCATCAAAAACGCTTCGTAGCTGCTGTAAAGAAATGTTAACTGCAGAATATGTAATCCATGAAAATGAAACAACCCCAAAAACACAAATACTCAAAGCAATCAAAGAAGCATATGGTGCACGTTCCAGATTTGTTGAGCGATATGTTCCCTTTTTCCGAGAATCCATTTCCTTTGTTGCAAAGAGCAGCAATCTGAAATATTTGAAACAAATGCATAACAAGCAAATTCAAAGTGCACGCAGTGAATATACACAATTATAGACAAACAGACAGAGGGGTAAAGAATGAATGAGTAAATGGGGGAGAGATTGAGAGAAAGAAGAAAATAAATTTTACATGCAAATTTTTAAAATATTATCACACTAGTGTTTCAGATTAAACTGGATGAATTTTCGACTGAAATAATTGCCATGGTGCATTGTTTGCTCATTGCCAACCAAGTGATCATTGTCATATGATCAAAAACGCTGAATCATTAGTGATGAAAAAAAAAATATTCTGAAAAGTAAGTATTAATTTTAAAAAAGTACATTATTATTTAGCGCAAATATTGATAGCTGTTAAACAGTTATTATTTTATGTTGAAAATTTAATATCCCAGCGCAAGATGAGTGTTCAAAATCAAGAGTGTTACGAAATGCATGGCTACCTATTTGTCATTAATTAAAAAATTACACTTTCTATGAAAAATATCAATTGTTCAACAACAATAATAATAATAATAAATTTGATAAGAATTGTGTTCGTCGTGCAATTTTTTTTTTGAAAAGAATTCTTAAATATAAATGTATGATTTTAATGTTAGAACTTTTATTAAAATCTTAAGTTTTTTTTTTTAATATCAGAATGTTTCAATGTCAATAGAAAATTTTATAAAGCAAACGTTCAAAAGCTGTTAATTTTTTGCGGCCTTTTTAATTTCATTGCTGAATGATGCGAAATCGATATAATTAATTAGGCAAATGAAAATAATTAACTTTGATAGAAACAAAAAAAACAGCTATTTTTGAAATTTTAATTTCAAAATTGGTTCGTAATTTTAGTATAAAATGGAAATTCATTATTGAAAGGAAGTTCTGCAAGTGGCAATTTGTCACTGACAACTAATTGCAATGGTGTGAATTGTGATTCAATAGTTGAAATGAAATGTTCAAAAATACTGCACTTGGATGCGCAAATTAAATGACCAAATCCACACGTGACGTCTTTGGATTCATTAGAAGAACGGCAATTTTCATTTTCAGCTTTCAGAGTTGAATGCTTTTTCCTCTTTTGTATTCACCCATCCACAGAATAAACAGTGGGATTTTTAATTGTATGAAAATTTCTTCAATACGATGTGAGCGAAAAGAAGAAAAAGAAAACAAAAACAATCCGCTTACTGTAGAAATGTATATTCATTACTTTTTCAATGTTGCAATGTTTGTGAAAAATAATCCGAACGGCGGTGTTAAAGTTTCACTGGAATCAAAAATCAAATAATAATTGAACTTAATGTATTATTATTGACATTTGGAAAAGTCCATATTTCTTCCACGAGGAAGCAGCAACAGTGAAAAGCAACTTTTCTCGCCTGGATTCACAAGCCTTTTGTTCAACTATTATTATTATTCATAAGCTTGTTGTTGACGCGTTCAAGCGTTGAAATAATTTAAAATTTGTTGCCATTGTTTGTCTTGGGCTTACTATTACTAAAATTGTGCCTTTTTCCCCCCTTAATCGTCTAATTGAAGATAATTTGAAATTAAGCTGCTTGTTTCAATTGCTCAACATTCACACAACAATTGCTATTGTACATTATGGATTGCATGACCTGACTGTTGTTAATTTTTTTTTTCATTGTAATTGCATCAAAACAACAAATAATTACAACAACAACAACATCTTTTGGCAAATTTTATTTTTAATAATTTTTATTTGGAAAAATGAATACAAATTTTTTGCTTGGTTTATTGTTCTTCATTTCTGTTGCAATTGGATTTTTCCATTTAACGCTTTTTGATAAATGAAAATTCACAAACACGTCAAACATATCTTTTTTTTTTCATTGTTTAAATTATAATTGTATGACGTCATTTTTTGATGGAAAATATTTTTCATATTCGAGATGAGAGATTCAATGATTTATTCGAAAGTGAAAAGGTATTCAATTTTGTTTTTTCACTTCAACATTGTTACCAAAGAATAAGATGATGATGATGATGAAAAAGGATCACTCATTCAATACAATGGAACAACTGTTGAAGCAGAATGGCACAATTGTTGAAATCTATTCCACTTTCTTTGAGCGTGGAAAAGATGGTAATTTTTTTTTTCAAACCAACCCAGCCAATCAGAGCCGACCTGTAAATTTGAAAGCCTGACAGCATTGATTTATTTTGACAAAATGGAAACTGGCCTTTGCTTGGCTTTGTTAGACCAAGGCGATAATTTTCTGCATTCTCATTATCCGAGAATTTTATTTCCACAAAACAGTGATTATTAGCCTTGATTATATTATCGAGAAAAAAAAGCAACTAAGCTGCAACATCTGAATATTGGTTCGTCGTCATGCGTTGCGTTGTGATGAAGATTTGTAAAAAAAAAATTGTTTTTTTTTTTATTTAGAAAATGGAAGCTCTAATTTTGCAAAGTTTGCTTGGAAGACAAAGTGGAAGGAAGAAGCCGTCGACCGGAAGCGCAATTAACAACGGCCAGCAGAGGAACTTTCACCTGCCTTGCCGCGGCCAGAGGGCCATATTTTCACCGCCGGCTGTACGTCTTCGCAATCAGACCACTCCGACGGGTTGTTCAATTAATTATTCAATGAATAAAATCAATTATGCTAATAATTTTGAAACAAACGGGAACGATTTTCAGGACGACCAAATAAAGACCGTCAAGATGTGCCGGATAAATATTTGCACCAAAGATCCGTTGCAGATCGTCTGATTTATCCATTTTCAACTCTTGACATTGATTCAGAATTGGTCAATTGGAGACTGTTACAAGGAGCATCGAATGTATTGAATAATGACAACATTGAAGGAGAAAAGGCTTTTCTAGCGTCATATTTATTCACGTGTATTATTTTTCAGTGTCGCTGTGGTGAGTTGAAAATTGGACTCTGCTACGAATCGACATTATCCACGCTTCGAGTTTTCATTGTCGAAGCTCGCAATCTACCGTATGCTGATTTCGGCATATCATCAAGTGAGTAATAATTTCTGTTTCATATATAATTACTGGATGAAGAGAGAATTGTTTCGTTTTTCTTTTTCTTTGCTCCCACAGAACCGTACGTCAGACTGTGGCTTGTACAATTTGGAAACTGCTTGGACAGACGTAAAACTCGTCCCAAAAGCCGTAGCCACTCCCCAATCTTTCGCGAACAGTTCATCTTCACTGTACCGTTGGCCAAACTGCCCATTGTGAAATTGGTCTTGGCGGTGAGTTTGAATTTGTTTTTTATTTTTTGTCAAATTTTTGAATTTTGCAAAATTTCCAACTACAACTTTGAATAAAACAGTCGCTTGGAAAATTTCTCAACGAAAAGCCAAGCGTGCTCTAATCGATGGGTTTAGAAATTTATTACCATCGGCGGGCGTTTCCACTTTTTCATTTTTGCATTGAAAAATTTTTCTCCACCAGTTCAATTATACGGACACAGTCTCGCAGGATGGGCAAATTTTCACAGTTTCAACGGCTGAAATTATTGCAATTGGCAAAAGTGACAAAATGCCCAATTGTTAACATTCATCACCAACACTGATTGCAAATCATCAAAGGAGATATAACAGAAAAAGCAGAAGAAATAAAAACAATTCAAATATTCAATAATATTTTCCAACTGTCTTGCATTTCATAATGTTCCATTTATGTTCATCATTTTAATTCATTTTCATATTTTACAAGTGCACATGTGAATGGAAATTTTTTATTTCCATTACAATTTTGTCCATTTTCGTTTAATCCATAGAGACTATAGATGAAATTTGAAAATTGCTACTTGTTGTACATGAGCATGGATGAGGAAAATGACAATTTATTCATTTTTATCATTTATCACTGCATGAATTGAAAAGAAAAAATACTTTAAATTGGAAAATATATATTTTTTTTAAAAAAATGCTTGGAGCGAAATGAAATGAGAGAGTGCTTTTTGCCATTTCACTATGCTCGACGTAGCGTTAGCCGGTTGAAAATAATCAATGTAAATTGTAATTGAAAAACCATACACAAAATGATTGTAAATTAATATCTGCAACAATGAATGCTAATAAAGTGGTGCAATTTCAGGTTTGCATGGATCCGCCGATTGGATTTGACGACGAGGTGGGCCACATCATTTTGGAACGTCAAAGCAAAGGAGCCGAAGGTCGACATTGGGAAATGATGATTCAAAATCAAGATGAAACTTTAGAAATGTGGCATAAATTGAAAAAAGAATGGTGTTAACAAGCATTCTTTTAGCAATGACTATTTTTTGTTGTTCATTTTTCCTTTATTATTATTATTATTAACTTTTACTCTTGTAATTTTCCAAATTTTCCCTCCACATCACCGAATACTGTGTTTTGGTCAAGCCCAAAAAAAAAACAACCATTTATTTATTTATTTATTGATCCTTCAAATATCAAAAATGCTTTCTGTTGTTTTTGCGAAAAGCTAACCGCTAACTAACAACAATCGAATGGATATCAGCTGACCAGAAGGAACTGCATTAAAATGGGATTAATTATTTTCCAATAACCCTCACTTGATCGGATCAATTTTTTTCCAAAAATTCAACAATCAAGCTAAATTTAGTCAATCGCAATCGACATGGTCAAATTTGGATGTATTTTAAGAGTAAAAATTGGTATCATTTCAAAAGTGTGTCAAATTAAAAAAAATTTTTATTTTAATTTCACATTATTTGTTTAAATAAATTCGCGTAGCAAAATACTGTACGAATTATGTAAAAATGGAAAATAAAGTACAATTGTGTTGAATAAATATATAGGTGAAAGTTTGCATTACCAGCATCGGGTATGAAAAGTACCCATTTATTTATTGAGTTTTGTGTGAAAATAATTTTATAAAGAGAATTTAAAAGCACAGAGAGAAAACTTTTTTCTATCCCGTTTACTTTTCTATCCCTGTATACGTTTTTGTTTGTTTGTTTGTTTATGTTGCTGTTAAAAAAATTATCACTTTTTGATAAATTTTGTGTTAATGTTTGATTAGAACCTAAAATGTCATTCAGGTAAAAAGAAAGAAATAGAAATCAGGCGAAGTTGTGAACTTTTCATAAAAACAATATTAATGTTTTTATATTATAATTATAACAAAATGTATAATTTTATTTAAATATTTTCGATTATAAGAATTACAATGCTATAATTGGAGTGTAATTACTAAATTAAACTTGCGTTAATGTTCATTACTGTAGCTTTTGTAGAGATTTCTCAGAAAAGTGTTATTTACAGCTAATAATTTAAAATGTTATAATAATTAAGAAGTAATTTAAAAAAAAATAAATCTACATTTTTATTTCAATGCAATATGCAGCATTTTGAATCTGACAATAAGTAATCAAGTAGTCGGAAGATTAATTATATTATTTGTATTTATTAGTGTATACGTATATATATATAAATTTTTTTTAATATTTCAATTATGTTATCGTGATTGAATGTGACTTTTTCAATTCAATTTCTAATGTGCAATTTAACACTGTTTATTAAATTTAATCAGTTCATAATAATAAGATGCATTTGCAAATATGATAAACATGATTGAATTTCGCCTGATTAATTTTAAGAAATATTCTTCTTATTGGTGAAGATTTGGCTTCAATATGCTAAATTCATTTTTTGCGACTATGCTTTACAAGCCTATTGGAAAGTTTTTCTACTTCGATGAAAGACAAGTGAAATCTGTTGACTTGATAAACGGTAAGTTGATGTGCTTATACATATTCTTCAATATGCTGTCCGTAAAATTAAAATTGAAATATCGAAATTACACATTGACAAAGTGTAAACGTATTTAAGCAATTTTTTTATTATTATATGAAACTGTTTCAAATTGTTGAAGTTCAAAAAATTTTTTTTAAACTTTAATACCTCAGGAGAACTTTGCCTCGAGAATGTGCCAATTAGAAAAACCGCTTTGCAACGTCTGCAGCTTCCGATTGCTGCTTCTTCAGGCTTGGCCAGAAAACTGGTGCTTTCAATTCCGAAAATAATTTGTGGTCGCGAGCTGTCCGAGGTTGAAATTGAAGAATTGCATTTACTTTTGGTGCCTTGCAATGAAAAAGTGAGAAGTGGACAATGCTCGGATTGTAATTCATTTTCAATAATTATTTTTCATTTGAAGAAGATTGACGATCTTGACGCCGAAATCGATGAAGAAACAACCCAGAGAAAGTTCGAATTAACCGAACTGATGCATCGGGTATGCAGATTTTCAAAAATTTCAATCTGCTCTTCTGAATTTGATCAGTGCATTTCAGCGTTTGTTGGCAAACACGGTACCGAATTTGCAACTTCCGGCGGAAAATATTGCCTACGAATCTGTAGAAGTGAGTCGATTGCCGTTTGGGAAATATTTAAATTTCTTTAGTTTCCATTATGCAAATTTTAAAAATGCACATTTGGAGAACGTTAGGCAGAGTTTCATTTGTAGTTCTAGTGCATGTTTGGAATTGAGTTGCGTGTTCCATTATTTTCTGATTAGTAAACAAGTAATTTATTAATTTAGCATTATTAATTTTTATCATCTATAATCTCCAAAAAAAAGAATTCTTTACTTAAAAACGCGCTACTTTTTCAGTTGCGTATTGTTGCCAAATATCTCACTTTGTGGTACAAAGATGAATCGTCAGCAACAGGGAATGAGCAACCATTTACTCTATTATTTCAGATTGATCGTCTACTGTTTGTTCAAAGAGAGCATGTTCTGGTAAGAGAGGAAAAATTAACGAAAAATAAATTTATTATTTTTGCAATTTTGAAATCACATTTCAGGGCTTCGGAAGCGAGACAGTCCAGTGTGAATTTTCAGGAATTCGACTATTTTATATTGATGATGATGACGTTGAAATTTTGAATAATTCAGACAAAAATGACGAAGTTATTGGGGGAAAAAATATTTTTTTGGGAAAAACAAAAACTCAATTTTTTTATTTTTATTTCTAGAGTTGCGAAACAAATGTTGCAATGAACAATTGTATATTTGAAGCTTGCAAAATTTGCATTCGAATCGAAAAGAACAGTTCGCAGTTGTCCAACTGGCGGTTGCCATCACGGCTTGTATTTTTATATTTGTTAATTTTTTTTTTTTAAAAAGAAATTTTCAAAATGTATCGTCAATTTAGTTCAGTGTTTTGATCAGCGGTTTGAAATTTTTTTTCAACGTGATTTACATGAGAAAAATTCAGAACCTGCTGGAAAATTGGTTACTGTATTATCGTAAGTGTCAGTACGAAAAATGGCGTCCCCTGCATGACGTCAAATCGAGGTTGGATTTATTATTATTTTTTTTGTTAAATTTTCTTTTCTTTTTTTTTTTGAATTTTCGTTATTTTCAGTCCAAGACAATGGTGGCAATTTGCTGCGTTGTGTTTGGTGAAAAATAATCCCAACTTGAACAAAGCGAAAAGTTTGAAATGCGTGTTGTCGAGAATTCGAATTCTGCTTCTGTACGTGCACAGCTACGGTCAGAAGTTGGTCGGCAAAGCAAGTGCAAACGACATCCGTTCGCTTGGTCGATTGGAAATCGACTTACCCATTGCCGATGTTCTCCTGTTTCGACAAGTTGCTTTAAATTTTATCGTAAGCAATAATTGTTGTTTTTATTAAACTTGTACGTGATCATTGATAAAAATGTTTCATTTTAATTCTAAATTTATCCTCTAATATAATTGCAATTTGTGGCAGTTGTTGAATTTGAATGCGTATTACGGTTAATTTTGTGATTTTCAGGATCGTTTGACTTTTTGTTTTTGCAAGTGTATTGTGGGAAAATTTGAACTTTTTTTCGAAATTAAATTAAATTAAATTAAATGTTGATAATTGAGTTGATTTAACTTTTTGAATTGTTACGAGATAAAAATAAATTTGTTTTTTTTTCTTCACATTTTAGATTCGTAAATTTCTAAAGGAAAAAAAGGGCAATGTGGTGAATGTTGCGCTGGAAAACACCGCAACCGGTGAGTATGGAAAAGAACATTGTATCCATGCTGCGCCAACAGGCAAAATTCTGACCGTTGTCGAGCTAAGGCTGAAGAACGTTTTTCTCATTGCATCGCAGAACGAAAAAGATGCGAATAAAAGTGATTGCATTTTATTTTGTTTGTTTGTTTGTTTGTTGTTCTGTAAGAACTGAGATTGTTGTGTTGTTTTCAGTTGAAAAGGACACCATTTGCACTGTGCTGGATTGTTGCGTACGTTTGCAAATTTCCACCACATCCGGCAATTGTCGAAATCGTACGGTCCGGCTGAAAGTCGACGGTGACCGTGCTGTGAGGCTGAAAATCAGCTCCGGACAGTTGGGTCGGCTGCGCGAGCACATCTCCGTTGTTCTGCTCTTTTTGCGTCCATTTTTGGAGTCGGCCGGCGTCGCTCTGGAGCCACACCCGACGCCGGGCGTCGGCTTTGAAACTTGGCTCCAAGTTCGGCTGGGCAGCTTGACGCTGATCTTGCACGACGGCAATGGCAAACGTGAAGTGAGGAATTTGTTCCACGTCGAAGCGCGCCACTTGTCCCTGGTTTTGGCAAAAAGCACCACCGCCATCGGCACTTTTCGGGTGAGATGGCATTTTGCGCTTGTTCATGTTGAACAATAATTATTATGCAAATTTAAATGTTTTGAACAAAAAAAAATTTAATTAGGATAATTTTGGTTATTGATTTTAATTTATTTCTAGTCAATGTTGTTTTGGTGGTTTTTCGACTTTCTTTTCCAACTTTCCAGTTTATTATTATTAATTGTAATTTTTCGTGCCATACCGTGGTGATAATTGTTAAGAATAATGTTAGAACAAAAGAGTCGACAGTGGAGTGCAGTGGAGTGGTGGGCGTCAATCCGCGGTGCGGAGATGTTGTGTAGATGCAATTTTACGATTATTGCTCAGACAATTTATGATTATTGCATAGTTTTCATTTTGCACAACTGCTGGACATTAATTAAGCGTGGTTGATGATTTGGTCGTTAAATGAGTTAATCAAGAAGTTTGGTATAAGCTTGACAGTGTGCTTTGAGAGAGGGGGATAGAGAGAGAGAGAGAGAGAATAATGCGGCGGCGCAGAAATTGTTGCCAAGGATTATCACGTAATGAAATTGCCTTCAAACCGCGCTGTCAGTTAGCAACGCTTTGCAGAATGAAAGGATGATAAATATTTTGGCTTTCATTATTGCTTTTCTTGTTTGTTCCCAACGCTGGCCATTGTTGTTCACTTAACGATGATGAGATTGGAAAATGTTGAAAGAAAAAACTTAATTAATTAATCATTAATTAATGAACGCAAGCGAAAACACAAACACGAAATTTGCATTTATTGTATTCGATTCTATTGTACGATTGGTAGTGCACAATTGTTCCAACTGAATGCGATCGGCAACGAACATAATTATTTATTAAGATGAAAATTTAAAAATGCGATGAAATTATTTATTGATTTTATGTTAATTATTCATTTTCAAATAATCAAAAAACAAAAGCAAATCGATAAGAATTGTTTAAAAAAATAAATAATTTTTTCTAATCATTCTTACATTGATTTATTGAAGAAAATATTATTAATAATAATATTATTATTATGTAGATTGCAATTCCATATTTGAAATGTTGGAATGCGATGGACGGCTCTGTGCTTTTGTTCCTACATCAGATGAAAAGTCCCAATTTGAAGGCAAATGAATTTGTTTCTTTTTTTGAATTATTAGTTTTTTTTTTTGAAAAAAAAAGTTATAATTGTACATTTATTTATTTAGTTTCGACGAACTCATGCGTTGATGTCCAGTATGAAAAATAAAAGTAAATAATAATTGTTTTATTTGTTATTATTTTTTGATAAAATTATTCAATTTTTCTCATCTCTCATTGCAGTCGACGAACACGATACAGCTCGGCTGAATGGTTATCCGCTAATATTTTGTTTCGACGAACAAAAGTTCACATTTGATGATGATCATTTTTTAAAGGTAAGTTTTATTATTTTATTTTATTTTATTTTTTGTGAGATTCTACTCAATTTCTTCGGCTATCTGCTTCTTCACATTAGTGGTTGTTTTGCAAAACTGTAATTTTCAATAATCCAATTATTGCTGTATGTTGCAAAAATTGAAATTGTCCACTATTTATTGTATGCTTCGGTCGAGGCTTGTCATTGATTTTCATTACATCATTATCCTTCAATTGTTTGTTGAATAGTAGTGTAGCATTTGCATTCTCGTCCAACAGCAGACACTGCGGATCTACGGGCGTTGTTCTTTTATTTATCTTGTTTGATCATTGTGTTTACAAAGGGAAAACAAACTGCTGACAAACAAACAAACAAGTAAACATCGAAATGACAAAACGGTTGTGTTTTGTGGTTGGCAATTTTCAAATAATTTTTATTCGACGATTTTGCAAGTTGCGAAATTATTGTCATTGTTCTCTAATCCTGCTCTCGGTGAATTGGCGTCAAGGGGGGAAGGGTGGGTTGGGAAGATTTTGCACCACAAACTGCCAACGCCCCTCGTCATTGATCCTCCCCCTTCCCCCGGCCCAGCTCATCGTTGCGTATTCTTATTTACACAGTATAACTGTTTGGAGTGTAGCTGTCCGTTGTGCTGCTTCATCGATGTTGCAAAGGTGAAATTGGGAATTTTCCATTTGCTGCTCCATTGCCGGCCATTAGATGAATTGTCTTGATTCAGTCGATTAATCATCTGCCGCTTTGTGCAGCGCGGGGTTTTTAATTTTACTGACCGCGCGACACTAGGCGACCATTTTGCAAAGCCACAATTCTGTTCCCAATAATGCGAAACTTTGAGGATGCTGTATTTGGAAATTGTGAACACAAAAATGAATTAATGTTTTTTCTTTTTTGAATTTAATAATTGTCAATTTTAATTTTTGAAGTGCGAGTTTCAAGAAAATGATGAGGAAAATCGAACCCATTCTATAATTTACTGTATTAGTAGTGCCGACTGTGTTGTATTTGAATTGATTTGCATATTTTTTTTGTTGTTCTTGTTCAGCATAAATGTATAAAACAGCAACAGGATAAGAGAAATAGCAAGAAAATACGTTCGATGTATTGGGGGTTCTGGTGGGCTGAATGTGTGTATTATTTTTAGAAGTGCATTTACTTGGATTTAATTATGCTCGGAGAAGTTGCACACACACACACACACACACACACACACACACACACACACACACACACACACACACACACACACACACGTATATATAGATAGATATACATTTCACATTGTGGTCATTTGAAAATTTTCCTTGGTCTCTCCATTCTCGGTGGAATTTGAAGCAATACGATTTGTTTCGTCTCTTGATGACGTTTTCTTTGTAACTTTAACTCCAAACTCTTTATTAGTGGATGATTAATTGCGCGAGCAGAAGAAATTTTAAGTGACGAAATGCGATGATAATGATTTATTTGAAAATTTCAATTATGCTTCATTTTTGTTATTGCAGTCAGTGCCGGCTTGCTTATCATGCGACGAATGGCTATATTATTGATTTAGTGTTGTGTATTTTATTTGGACTTTTCGTAAATATATATATATATATGTATGTATGTATAATTTTCCAAGCTATCCAATTTGGGCTGATATAATATGTTTTTGATTTCTCGTTCAAGTTCTACGTAAAAGCCGACCAAATGCATCATTTTACTTTGAACTCGTCGTCGTCGTTCTATAATTGAGATTTTGTAATTTCTCGTCACAGTTTGAATTCCAACATTCTCTTCTTCATCCCGTATGTTCTCTGCTGTTCCGGTGGTTGGATGTGATTGAATTGTGCAATTGTTTGTCGACTATAGAAATGGGAGAATATTGAGAGCTAAAGAAAAAAAAAACGAACATCAGCAATTCATCATGCTTGCAATTCAACTGCTTCAACTGGAAAATGGCATGTTGATTGAATGAACAGTTAGTTATTATTTGGCTGAAATGGTGCGCGGTGGAAATTGCATTCTGATCTCTGCCGCTCGTTTGACGCAGAGCATTTTTCGTGTAGTGTAGTTAAGAGGCGTGATTACAATTGAGCTGAATCATTAATTTAATCTGTGTAAATTATTTTTTCTCTCTCCCTGTGTCCCCCTCTGCTTCCTCACCGTTGCTCTTAAGTTTAAAAGTGAATTTGATTTATTATTCTCAACAATCAAGCTTCAATTGTGCGCCGGGCACTGTTGTTCTCAACTGCTTTTGGAAAAAGAAATTATCGCAAATGGGCAAAATTGATGAACTCTCTCTCTCTCTTCTCGACTGCAGTTCATAGACGACATCGTGTATTCATCCAATGTTGCAAGCAAGTAAACAAATAAACAAGCAAACAAACAATAGAACTAACGAAAATCAGTCGACTCTTTGGCTGTTTTGCAAGCTCGGATTTGGGATATTGTTTTAGCAGGGATATTTTAGCTTTGTTTCCTTGCGTGCGCGAACGACACTTTTCAAACGTCAAAATATGGGGAAAAAAAAGAATAAGAAGAATTTGCTATTTTTTTTAGTTTTTTTATCTTTTTATTTTGCACAATATCACAAATAAATTTCACCATATCTAGACAGAGTTGTCGCTGCGTGATTTTGCACATGTGTCGCCTGTGGTTGTAGTTGTTGGTGTTGTTGTTGTTGTTCTTGTTGTTGTTGTCGTGGGGGACAAAAAAAATCCGACACGAAATCCTCCCATTTCAAGTGAACGAATCTGAATAGCTCTGGTAGATCCTGGGATGCAAGTACAAGCCTGCGTAGTAGTTGTCCAAGTTCCAGGGTCGTTGGGCAGCTGGAATGCGTTTTCCAAATCTGCAATAGAACGGTTTAAAATATATATATATATAGAACAAAAAGCCAAGGAGAGGATATTTTTGAACACCAACCGCATTCTGCTGTTCAGAAGTCCTTCGCCTCGAATTTGGGATAAGAAATCTTCCAAAGGTGACCGGCGGGTCTTTTCGCTCATTGTTTCAGAATTCACCATTTCCATTGTACAGGCGCAGAGAACAATCAGCGCCAGATAGCCGTGCTTCATTGATGCTGCCAGGCTTGGGATGCGGTTGGGAAAAGCAATATTATTGTAATTATTATTACTTTTGTGAGATGTGACCGGCTCGCAGTTCAAGACCGACTGTGAACGAGAGAGGCGACTCTTTTTCAGATTGCTCGATTGCGATCCGTGCGCTTTAGCTTCGGCGTTTTAATTGTTATCCGAACTCTCAGTGGACGGACAGACGGTTGGCTCGTTGTCCTGTTGACCAATCAATGGCCAGAAATTTTATTATTATTATTATTATGCATTACTGTCGTCGACTTGTGTCGACTGCCGCGCCACAATCTCCTCTCTTCATTGCCCAATTGCAACCAAGCTACCCATATCTCATCGAATGCAAAAATGTTTCACCATTTCACTCACTTAATAAATATTCTTCTTTTTGCTTACCAAAAAAGAAAGAAAGAAATATTTTCAATAATAATAACATTTTCAATTTCACAATTATTAATTAATTAAGCTTTGTTGAAATGCAATTTAACATACGTTTGAAAATCTGTCGACTGCTGTGCTCTGCTGTGCTGTACTTTGTGCGCGCATTTTATACAATCAATCTCACATTTCACTTTTCCATCCTCCTCTGATTATTGTTCTGTTGAGTTGATTTGTACCAATTTTCGACAATTTGAATCCAATGACCGAACCATTCTTGCATAACAAGACGATGAGCAACATGCAACTTGGAAAACAAGATGATCAATCAATTGTCTAATATTAATTATAAATATTACAAAATGGAAATTAACTGATCAAACGTGCAAGCTTGCAAAAATATTTAGAAACAAGAAAAAAAATTTTTTTTAATGTTATTTTGAATATTTTTTTCAATTTTACTGATCGGCGGTGGGGTGAGATGTTTGTTTGTTAGTTCAAATGGTACAGCTTAAAAATGTCTTTGGCAGTTGTTGAACAAGCAGTGAGAACAGCAGCAGCAGCATGTATATTTTTCAAGAGAAGTAGTAGTTGAAGAAAAGAGAGAGAGAAAAAATACAAATCCAATCCAAACAACAAAGTGTGATAGGAAAAAGTGAAAAACAAAAGATGCTTATATATTTTGTCATTATTAAACTTGTTTACAATTATAGCAAGTATAGTGCAGAGTTTTGCGGTTGAGAAGTCAGTGAATAAAAAATGACGATTAATTTTCCAATTGTAAAATCAAAAAGCAATTTCAATTCAGTTTTGTTAGTGTTCAGTGGGGTAGGAAGAGTGAATTTGGTGCAATTTCACCGAAAATTAGGAAATTCAATTGGATGATTGGTTGTGCATAATCGATTTGCACTTTTTTTGACATTTTCTGGGAAAAATGATCAGCGGAAAGAATTAACAAAAATTGATAATGACCA
Source organism: Trichinella papuae (assembly GCA_001447755.1). Taxonomy (NCBI): domain Eukaryota; kingdom Metazoa; phylum Nematoda; class Enoplea; order Trichinellida; family Trichinellidae; genus Trichinella; species Trichinella papuae. The sequence goes on along the minus strand of JYDO01000039.1, from coordinate 242,238 downwards.
AATTTGCTGCTGAAAAAAAAATCTTTTTTTTCCCCCTATTCCACTGTTTCCATCCTTGTAGATTTTTGAATAATTTGATCATTGCAAAATTGTCTCCTCTCCTTTGTGTGCTATTAAACTTTTTGCGGAATTATGTTTCAAAGTTCGTCTGGTTCATTTGGAAAAATCACAGTTGCAATGGTGAAATTGATCCAAGAAAATATTTCGAGTTCTTCGGATATTCGATTGCACCTGTAGCACACAAGTTTGCCGTTGTTGTCGGTGCCAATTGATGATGCTATTTGCTTCTTATTATTTTTCATTTCATCCACAGCGTGGGTTGTGTGTGTGTGTGTATATTTGGCCGAAGAGTCGGCTTGGATTCACTCGCCAGTTACACGGTCCTGGCTGTCATCGAATCGAGCTACACAAGTACTTATTGACCAGAAGGTTTACATTTGTAGTTGTATATATCAGTAGTGCTGAGAAAGGCAAACACTTTTCACAAATCTGTCCCTCCAACAATCTGCCAATACCATCTGTAAATATGCGAAATTGACAAATTTATTTATTTTTTTTAATATTCATTTATTTATTTTACACATTTTTTTTTCTTTCTACAACTAATAATCAATCAGCAGATCAAAGTTGAGGAAATCAGTTTAATTTTCTATGCAATAATGATAAGACCCCCCCCCCTTCAAATTGGTGTATTTTTTATTTTATTTTTCAACCAATTCATCTATCTGCTTCATATATTATCGAACCATGTATGGCCAATTTGTAAACAAAATTGCAATAAGTTAATTTGTTAATAATAAATTTCTTTTTTGGACATTTTTACTTCTTTGCACAATGATCGGCTGATGATATATATTGGTTGTAGTATGGTTTATTGTGCTATTTTCAACTTATTCGCATTCAACGATAATGAAAATTGGTCCTCTTGACAATACGACAACACTTGGATGTTGTTGTAATTAATTGAAAAAAAAGAATATTCCAAAATTATTCTCTCTTCTTTATGATTAACATATTGAACGACGCGTATTATCATTATTAACAGCATAAATATGTATGTAATTGTTTTTTGGAAAATTAAGGCACTTTGTTTTTTGCAAAATTAATCGTAATATTATTGAAATATTGAAAAATAAAAAAGAAAACTTTTGAAATTGATCATCGTCTGCTTTTCTTATTATATTAATAGAATGGGTTGAATTTGAAAAATAAAAAAAATATGATTTGTAGATTTGGTTTTTTTTTTCTTTCCTATCTTTCTTTATTTGCATTCTAATTGTTGTGAGAGTTGGAATTCGATTTTCTAACATACGCCTGTGTGTGTGTGTGTGTGTGTATGTGTTTGTGCGCGTAAATTTTGGCCTCGACGTTGGAGCAGATTCATTTTTGATTGCCAATTATCATTTGTACAAGAAAAGTGTCCTTTTTTTTTTTCTTTCTTTCTTTTTTTATGACTCTGATCAATTCAACTGATCAACCGCATGCATGCTTGTGAATTTTGGCTTATGATTATTGTTCATCAAATCATACTGACAATGCGTGCAATTAGTCTTCATCACAACAATTTTTTGCACACAGTGAGCACAAGAGTTTTGGTTCAGAGAGAGGGGTAGAGAGAGAGGGCAGAGAACATGCAACAAGTGCAAACTAGTGCAAGAAATTCTGCTCAGCGATATGTAAATGAATTATCAATTTCAATTGCAATGAAATTTATCATCTGCAATATAGAGTTAGCTTGTAGATGGATTATTTAGTCGAGTGTACGGATGGAGGAGGGGTGGGGAAGGGGGAGAGGGGGGGGGGAAGTTGAGAGGGAGGGAGGGAGGGAGGAGATGATTGTTCTTGGAGGAGGGAAAATTTTTTCCACTTGATTGACGAAGGTGAAAATTGAATTTTGCTCACCAATTTACAATTCCACCGGGATCGATTGACAGACAAGACACACCCTGCGTGCCGATAGATCATGGAGGCGATGCAAGTTTCAGTTTTTGGAAAAAATCTTTCCCCACTTTGAGCTGAGCTAAGCAAGCGAATAATGATAAATATAACGACACGTCCGTCGTCTGTGTTTTAAGAAAATTTCAGCTTTTCCACAAAAGAAAACTGATTAATGATATTGCTTGTTGTTGATCGAATGAAATTAAATTGATTTCAAGCGAGATTGAATTTTTTACAGAAAATTTGTTTCTTTTCTATTTTTATGTTTGTCGATTTTTGGCAATTCTTTGTTTAGTGCAATTTTGTTTTGTGTTCTTTCAATCTAAGCTTTTTCAAGCTTATGCAAAAATAATTACTACTTATTAATTATATTGTTCACTTTTTTTGATTTGGACAATTTCCACATACTGTGTCTGTGTGTTTATTTTCAAATGGAACATTTGAAAATGATTTTAGTGGAAATTTAATTGAAGAAATTGAGCTGAAATTAGAAATTACTGACGTTTGTTAAAAGACGGCTCGGTCGACGACTTGATGTGTAATTATATGTAAAACTGCAAATGCTGAATTATAGAATAAATAATAATACATGGAAAATGTAGTGTTTTTGTTTTGAGCAACTTTCTTTTTTTTGTGGTTTTGTGATTTTGCGTATCAAATTGTTATGCTTCTTTTCTGTTCTCTTTTCTCATCTTTAGAAAGTGTTCAGATTTTTTTACGACAAACAAATTTATTCAATTTGTTCAAGCAAGGGCCAAGCAATCTTCTTCTTCTGATGATAGATGTGATGCAAATTGAAATAAGTAATCTGCATTGAAGATGCGTAAAAATTTGCATCACTTCATGCGCAAGTCATGCGTACACACATTCGTTTTATTTTATTACCAACCAATTTATCGATGATTTATTATTATTTTGTTGACTTTGATGTTTTATTTATTTGAAAAGAAAGACAAATCTCTGTGATAATAATAATAATCATAATCATAATAATCATTATTCTTCTTTGAAAGGTTGTGAAAGATTTATTTTCACTTCTTTGATTGATTTTGAGCATGCTTCTTCATACTTACGTTCAACTTTTTGTTTTTTTGAATTATTGTAAAATATTTGATGAATTCATCAACGTGATCTATAACAACAGATGAGTGGCAAAGTTTTAACATTTCCTCTTTTTCTGGAACGTTTCAATATAGCATCGTATATTGATATGTTGTTTGTGGTTTGCATTTTGTCCAGAGAATATTGCAAATTCCATAATACACGCACTCATTCCGTCCACTCATTACACCTTTAGCAATAACGCTTTCCTAAAGTAGAAAACAAAAAGATTTTCAAAAAATAACAACAACATATATTTATTAATATATTAATTTCTTTTCATTTATTACTTGTAGGAAGTGAAATTGTGTTTACACTTTCAATATCTGCATTTTGCAGCATATTCGCAATCATGGTTCATCTTCTTGGACATGATACATTTGTTGCCTTTATGTTTAAAAGCTTCAGGTATGCTACGAATGTTGTTACATTCTTTTTGCTTGTTTATTTATTTAACCTCTTATATCATGCATAGAATTATCACCGACGTTGAATATTACCCTGAACAGTGACAAAATTGAATTCTGCATTCCATTTCCGAAGGATGCAGAAAATGCTGCTTTGTTTAGATTGTTGCATTGTAAGACAGAGATTTTTGTTGACAAGGTAAATCATTTTAAGATAACTATTTCAATTTGTTGTTGTTATTTTTTGAAAATCTTTTTGTTTTCTACTTTAGGAAAGCGTTATTGCTAAAGGTGTAATGAGTGGATTTTTTTTGCTCAACTGTTCTAAAGTACCAGGTGATGTATACATCGACCGGGCTGCTATGAGGCATTACAAAAATTGCGGTCGATTTGAATACATCCTGTGAGTTTTTCACCTTTCACCTTTTTACGTGCACATACATTTTGCATGTCTCTGTGTGTATGTGTGTGAGAAAGAGATAGAAAGAAGCAGAGTAATTGTGTAACAATCAAAAAATATTTGAATAATTCTCATTCACTGACGATTGTATTTATATTCTTCTGTTCAGATAAGCCATACATTGTTTTCTTCTCTACTTTAAAACCGTGTGATATGAAATGATTTTTTCGATTGTGATTTTTATTTTGTTTTTGTTTTTTATTGTTGTCAGTAATCGAATGAAAGATGCTGAATGCGTTCGGGAATCGGATGGATGTTTGAACTTAATTTTCTTGGACAACCTTCACTACGTGCATACCAATCGCTTTGTATATGGCATTCTTTTTGCCTGGCAAGAATTCTGCATGACGCATAATCAATACAACTACATGAATACGGGGCATTACATTTCTGCCAAGGTAATAATGACGATTAATTGAAATTTTGTTGTTGTTGTTGTTTTTTTCATTTCCATTTGTCAGTTTTGTCGTGCATTTCAGGAAAAGCCGTATGGTCTCCGATTAAAAATTAATCTGATCATGTCTCGCGTCTCTGTTGCTGTTCCTATATGCGTACAGTCGAGGCATGCTTTGATTTTTCATATTGAAGAATTGCATGCTGAAAACTCATTTCTCCTTGACAAAGATGATCAGAGTGAGTGTGTTTGCATGTGAATTTATCTTTTATGAGTTAGCATTGTTTTTATTGCACAGGCACACATACGCATATACATGTGCGTATATGTTTACAGAATTTATTTCATGTATATAAATTTTAAATTCTCTTCTTAGAGTCAGGACAGTTTCACTTGTTGGATATTTGGAACATCAGTGCGCGGAGGATAGGCTTGCTCCATTGTTTACGTTGGAATGCGCGGTGTCATGATTGTACAACAACCACGTTCCCTTTTGGAAATAGTCATCGTTTTGAAATAGTATATTCTCTTTTTCTGTTACGATATCATTCTTTCTGTTGTTGTTGCTCTCAGGATGACTTTTTTTTCAGATAAATCCGTTGTGCAAATCACATTTTGATATTGAAGCAAAATTCACTCGTCACTTATGTATGGCTACACTGTGTCAAAGTATGAGCTCTTCAACTTTCCATTGTACAACACTATATTATGTCATAATCCCTGACATTAATATACTAATATGCTAACATTAATAGGACACTATAAATTGATTATGTCTCTTCAATTTTTAATTTCTGATTACTTTTTATGTGTAGTGATAATTAAATTTCAAAAATATTAATAGCAGGTTTCGGTTGATATGATTCAATACATTTGTAAATGATGATGATGGTGATGATTGTTTATTCGTTTTTTTAATGAGTACAGCTGAAAGTTTCACAATTGAAATTGTTTTTATTAATAATTTTCATTTGTAAAATTTTAGAATAGCTAATTTTAGATAAATAAGTTTTGTAATTTTGTGATTTTGTATTTTTGCTTTTGTTTGTTTGTTTTTCTTCATGTTGGTTTCCCATTTTCAGAGAATACTTTGAATATCAGAACATTGGTGGAATCTGGTACAAAGTTCTGCTTATATGGAGGAGCGATTCGAGTGGCTTTAGATATTATGCAGCGCAACTTTGGCGAAGCAGTCAACGATGGTTGTATGGAGACATTGATGGACAAATCTTTGGTAACCAAAGATGACCACTGAAAAGAAACAAATAATTTATTTTTAATTTTCTGATTCAGCGAGCCCTTTGCAATATTGGACCCGGCACAACAGTGAGCGTACAGATGGATTCCGTAGAGCTTCGTTTTGTCGTTGGTTACGAACGTGGCAACATTCGTGAGGGCTGTGTAAAATTGGACGACGTCCTGTTGCTTTTGGAAAGTTGCCCGTATGCGTGGTTCAGCATGAATTGCAAATTTTACATTCAAGCTTACGACATTTACAGCAGAATTGTTCAACGACCAGGTAATAAATAAATTTGTTCATGTTTTATTGTTATTTCAATTGCTTTCTTCTACTTCTTCAAATCAATTAACAGCAGCAGCAGTACAGTTGTTCATTATTTGCATGACACTTTGCTTTGAATTGGTTTGAATTTTCAATTGAATTCAAGTTGATAACTGAAATTTCTAGATGGACCGTGCAGTGCAGAGATGAGCGGATGCGATACTTTGATATTGAATGATGATCCAATGCTGTTGGAATTGCACTGTGAAAGCAATTCCACGTCAACGACATTTACTTGCAATTTTGCGCAATTTCGCATGGTATTTTCACCGGCTTGGTTTTCAGCTTTATTCAATACCCTCTTGGAGCATCCGGATTGGCCGTTTGAAGGTGACCGAAGAGTTGATGAATAGAACAAGTGGACAGGAAAAAAAAATACATATACAGACTCTTGCATTTCAGAGAATACAGCCATTGAGAAGCAAACGTCGGATGTGGTTGAACAAGTTGTACCAGTTGAAGAAGAGTCGTCGTCATTGTTGAAAGACGATACTCCATCTGCCGTGAGGAGTCGTGAAATTCAATGGCTGTTCCGCCTCTCCAATTGTCAACTGTATCTGATTGAGGAACCAATGCGATCTGATTCTAATGTTTTGAAATTTCACGTAAGTACACGACACACGATATAATTGCGGTTGCATGTAAGATTTGCATATATATTTTTTTTGATATCTTTTTCAGATCGAAGCAACTTTGCGGTATTTTTTGAAATTAGACATGCACGAGTGTCGAGTTGATGTGAAATCCGTGCTTCTATCGACGTGCCTGTTTGGAAAATTGGATGGCCTTTGCATCCCATTGAGCAATCGTTTCACCATACTGTTTCGATTTACCATCCAACGCCAAGCATTGAAGAAGTGGCTTCATTTTCGCACGTTGGAAGGATTGACTGACAGTTGTGGAATTATTGTAATATTTATTTATTTTTTTATTTTTCAAACTTTTCACTAAATTTATTTGCATAATTTTTTCATTCAGATTCATTTGTCCAGTTGCACAATCAAGATGTCCTATTGTGATTATTTGATTGTAAAAGAAATTTTCGCTTGTCACTTCAAACGCAAGAACAGAACGCAGTCAATGTTGCCATTTTACAAATTGTTACAGCTTTTGCGATTGGAAATATATTCGTGTTCAATTGTTATTGCTGATTATGCGCAACTTCGTCCACCAATTGTTCGACTATCAATTCCAAGTATATAGTAGTCGACAGTTTGTAGGCATGAGGGGCATTTTTGAATTGCTCTTGTTTGCATTTTTTTTCAGATTGTTTTCTGAATCAGCGCATGAAATCCAAGGATGCGGTTGCATTTGTCGGCTTTGGTCAGTGTTGTTTCTGCATTGACATTTACAATGTTTGTTGGAATGACTGGGAACCATTGTTGGAAAATTTCAAGTTAGCATTTTTTTAATATTCAAAAAATTTTTTGTCTACTTTTTGTTAATTTATTTCAATTATTATTATTATTATTATTATTCTCTACCAGGTTGACTTCTATATCTTGGTATGTGGATTTTCATCGAAAAGATGCCTGTGTTGAATTCAAACTTGGTAAAATCAATTTTTCTTTTGTGTTTTTTCTTTCTTTTTTTTTATTCAAATAAATAAATAAAATCATATTTCAGAAGACTCGATTCCAATTTTTACTTTGCTAAAGTTGGTAGTCGATCGAGCGTTCAGAATTCGCACTGCTTTGCCTGAATACTTGGACAAAGCATCTTCCTATTATCGGTAACGTATTTTTGCGATGTTTTCTGGTTTTATTTTTCTTTTGTATTTCTCATACAATTCATCATTGTATATTGTTGTTCAACATCGTTCAGATGTATATTCGCCGAGCCAAAGTTGAAATTGCCAATTTATGCGTTGAAAAATGATACTGGTGAATTGATCAGCTGGCATGTAATTTCCAAATTAGATGTTGCCCAATATCACAATGATGGAGATGTTTCTTGGAAATTGGTTCAAGCTGACGACGACTGTGCTCAGCTGTTATTCAATGAAGAATGCGAATTGTACATGGTTTGTAATTGCAGTGCACCATCGACGATGGTGCTATTTGTTGTCTGTTGGCTTTTAACACAGAGTTGTTCACTTTTCACAGGGTGGACAGTTGTTGGAAAGGTTGAAAATTAAAATAGCAGATTCTGAAATCGATTCTCCAATTGATGTCAGTCGAGTTGGTGTTTACTTCAGATCGGTGAATTTTCCCCTGGACAAAGTATGCACAATGAATCTTTTGATGGATGATAGTGTTGTATTTTGAAAAAACAGTGTGCTTTTTTTTATTTCAAGGAATCCGACCAACAGCTAGTGCCAATGCGAGTGCTTTTCCACGTCTCCGCTGATGATTTTGGAATGAAGACAATAACTGTCACTTCAGCTATGTCGTTGCACAACTGTTTAGACTTTGCTTTGGATATTAAAATTACGACGAATCATCTGCGAGGTGAATACAATGCGATGTTTCAGATTTGACGTGCTCTTTCTTAATTTGAAAAAAAAAATAATTTAGATGCATTCCAAAGTAACTTTCTGCCTGGAACAGTATTGAATGTGCCAATGCGTTATTCGGCTGATTGTTGTTTGTACGTGCGACCATCGTCCAGTTCTTATTCTGCTGATGATGCGGATGTTGGTTGGCATTGTGTTCAACTGGTGAAATCGTCGCAGTTGTGCGAATGTTATTGTGCGGAAAAAGAAGGCACAATTTGGTAAAACTTTGCAATTTATCATTTGCTAGTTTTGCATTTAATTTACCAAGTCTCTTGTTTTGTTCATTTTTTTGGTGTTTTAACATTATTTAAGGGTTTTCATTTTGTTGCATATTTATAAGTTCTTTCTTTTGTTAGGCTTGTTGCCCAGGTATCTGAACTTCGTTTCGACGTTGGACCAGAACAAGAAACTGCACTGCCGGCTAATTTGATTCATTTTTTGCCGACTGTTGTGTTCAAAAATTGGCTTCCGTTGGATTTGGTGTTGAAGGACAACCAGCAAAAGACGGTCACAATTGACAGCGGTGGTCAGCAAGCTTTGCACTGGGTAAGTATAATGATGGAATGAATGGTCGGTTGTAAAAGTTCTTTTTCACAGATCAAGCCGGATCCAGGTGTAAAATTTTTCCTCACCGTCGGTGGGTTCAAATCCTCACAGCCGTTGGCCCCTTTCAAAGAAGAGCCTGTGCTTCCGTTGATTTCAACACCACTGAAAGATTGCTATGATCGTTTGCTCGTTTTACGCGCGCACATCAGTTCGACCACGCCCGAAACATTTGTTGTTAGTGATGTTGAAATGAATTTCTTGCCTGCTCTTTTGTTGATATTGTTGTGCTAATGTTGAAGATTGAGCTGAAGTCGGATTTTGTTGTTGTCAACAAAAGCGGTTTGCCGTTGATTTTGAAGCAGTTTGGTACGAGAGATGATGCAGCTGGTCAATTGCCAAAAATGGAAAAAATACCATCCACCAGGCCGCTGCTGTTCTCGCTTTCAGATTCTGAATCGCCTCAAAGGTGAGCCTTTGGTTTTCTTTTTTTTTTATCTCCATCTGCGACATCTCTGGCGATCAATGCTGAGATGGTCAATTGGAAAACGTTTGTGTATTATTCTTTTCTCTTATTTTTTTTTTTTGATTTCATTTTACATCTGTTTGTTTTGAGATGTTGTGTACGTCTTGGTTGTCTTATGGAACCCAAGCTGAAGCCAAAATGGTGTGAAAGCTTTTCACTGGAAAAGGGTATCGCATTCAGAGATTTGAAGCTCGTCTCAGCTGACGAGAAGGAAAGGTGCCAAAAACAAATACATATAGACGACATCGCGTTTCAGTGTTGTTAACGCTTTTGCTCGTTTATAGTATCTACAATATTGGTGTGGAAATTGAACTTCTCGAAGGACCGCTGAAGAATTGCCAGCTTATTGTTCTGACAACTCGATACAAGCTGATCAACAGATCCCATAAAGTGGTTTCTGTTTGTCAATATTCAGCTAATGATGATGAGGTTGCAACAGTGGATGTTGTTGATGCACTTTCACTTGAACACTGCTTATTAGTATCTTTTTCGTTTTCAGCTATCGGAAGAGGTCGACGACAGTGAAAGGCAAGTGGTTCATATTTTGCCGTCTGAGACGAAAGCTTGGCATTTGCCGGATGCTTCAAAGCCGCCACTGATGTGCGTTCGTATTGGTCACTTGAGCACGTGGTCACAAGAATTTCTCATCGACCGTATGACATGTTTTCTACTCCATGTCAGGTATGAGTAGTAGTAGTAGTAGTAGTAGTGGTTGTTGGTTGCTTGCTGCTGTTCTGATAGCAACAGAAGCAAGCAGCAGTGGCTCGCGTTGAACAAGCAGAGAAGAACAATTTTCTGTTTTATTCAGGGACCAGAAATCGCTGCCTCATTTTTTGTCGGTGGAAATAGTGATGGAAAGTTCATCGTACGTGATCACCTTTTCCGACGCCAATCATTATTCACCTCCAATGCAGATGATCAATTTGTCATCGGTACCGTTCGCATTCAAGCAGAAATACTGTCCTGATAAATTGATGATCAACGTTTTACCCGGCACGATCAGTAAATAAATATTTATTATAATTTTTTTTAAAAAAAAGAGTATATATTCTCAATGAGTAAAACATAAATTTGCAGCAAACTACAACTGGGACCATTGGTTGAAACCGAAATTATTGCTGTTCACATTTGCATCCGGTCATGAGGTGGAACTGGAGATGACCGGCTCTCAAGATCACGTTGCTCTTGCTTACGACAATCCGTTTGTGATCATTGTCAGCAGGTCAATACCAATTCGAGGATTTTAATTTCACTATTATATATATATATATATATGTGTGTGTGTGTGTGTGTGTGTGTGTGTGTGTGTATGTGTGTGTATGATTATTTTTTGTTTGTTGGTTTTGCAGGAGCGAGTCGACGATGAATTCGAAAGATGGTTTTGTACTGACTGCAGTCGGCACGAGAGATGTTATTCTTGAAAATTATGTAATTGCAATTGTCGCATATTCTTGCATGTTTTGTTGTTATTTTTGTTATTTACTCTCTTGTGTCGTTCTGTTGTTTTTAATATTTTAGAATATTGGACAACGTTTCACTCCATTTCAATATTGGAAAATGGAGTCCGATAATCGAATACGCAATGTCGGTGCGAGCGATAGTTCTTCCGAGGACAACAAACCAATAATGTATGTGCTGGACTTTGAGTACAACAAGAAGGCGAAGGAGAAATCCACTACACTCTGCTTGAAACCGGCATCCTATACTCGGTCGACCACGCAACGATGGTATTTCACTGATGTGAGTCTTTTTTTTTCTTTTTATCATTGTTTGTATCTTCAAAACAAACGTTAATTTTATACTGTATCCATTTCTTTTATATTTAAGTAAGCATCGGTTTATTTTTGCAGCATGCGTTTGCATTTGTGCGTAGTTTTTGATTGATTCTTTTGTTTAACAGTTATGAAACAAGGATCGTGAAATCACGCATAAAATATTATATTTTCAGCTGTGTGAGTTTTTTGAAATAAAACAATTTTCCATTTTGATGTTCAGAATTCGGTGAAAAATTGGAAAAAGAAATGGTGCTATTTTTCTGTTTTCAATTGGTCGGCCGGTGCTCATGTGCAGATGATCAATTCAGATTCGAATTTCCACTCGCAATGTCAGGTCTTTTTCCATCGTTGTCACCGAAAAGCCGGCACCGGCGTTGTACGTTTGTCGACCACGGTTCACGGTTCCACCAGGGTGCTGATAGTGCGTGACGAGGAGAGAAATTTTGTCCAAGATTTGCCAGAACGTCAGACCAGAATACCATTGCCGATGGAACTGAGCCGCGACTGTGGTCAACCGAAATCCCGCTTCTCTTGCTTGTTGTTCGCGTCCGCTTTCGACGTGTCGATTGTCAACGTCGACAACGAAGAGTTGCTCCATTTGAGGCTCAACGAAGTCGCAATTTCGATCAGCAAACGCACGGAAAACATCAATCTCAGCACTACTGTTACTTCTATTCAAGTAAAAAGAAGAAGAAAAAAAAATTTTTTTTTCTTCAAAATTTCACCATTTCCACATGCAGTTGTTCAATTTGAAAATTTTTTTACATTTGCATATTTTTCAGTGTGACAATCAGGTGAATGCTGATTCGTGGCAATTTTTGAAAGTACTCTCTGAAGAAGATGAAATAGAACAAAAAGGAGGCGGTGTTGGTTCGTCGAAAAAAGCCATCACCGGTGGTTCACCTGCGCTGAAACAGCACGACGACCACCACAGTGTGCTTCCGGCATTTGCGATGCATTTTGCTTGGGCAACGAATAATATTCATCCAGTATTTGAGGTATTGTGTTGCTTTTTCTTTTTTTTGACGTCTATTTTTTTTGTTGTTTCCAACAAAACGACGTGTGCATGAAATTTCAGATTGCCGATGTTCACGTTGGTCGTACAGTTTTGCAAGTGGATGAAATTCTACTTTGGAAGTTGTTCGAATTTTTGGGCTGGACCAGAAGCACTTGGCGAGCAGTTTGGGAAGACAAGCCGGTGGATACGGTGGAACGGAAACGATTTTATTTCAATCGACTCTCAATTGGCATGAAAAAGTTGCACTTGTCCGTATTGGTGGCGCAGTCACTGCCTGTTCGCCTTTCTGATGTCAAGCGACAATGGAACATGCCATTGGTTTGCTTTGAAAATGCTGTCGTCAACATTTTGCCATTTCAACAGGCCCACTGCTTTGAGACTATACGATTTTTGTTCATAGCGGTGCAGAAGCATTTTGTCCGTACGTGTTTCAATAGCATTCATTCATTTATTCATTTGTTTGATTGATTAATTATGTTTTGTCTCGTTGCAGAAGTGTTGCGCAATCAAGCGATGAAAATACTTGGAACTGTGGATTTTCTTGGAAATCCAATAGGACTGTTTCGAGAGCTCAGCGGTGGCATGCACGAGCTGGTCAGCGATGGTAATTTGGCTCATTTCACGTCACGTTTGTGGCACGGTTTGTCCAATTCTGCGGCAAAATTTACCAGCGCATTGTCCGAAGGTGTGGGCATCATTGCCATGGATATGGAATACGGAGCTGTTCGACAAATTGTCCAATGCGAAAACCCCCAGACCGCTGCTGATCATTTGATTTTGGGTATCAAAGGTTTAGGTATTGGAATATTTGGCGGCATGACATCTTTGGTTAGCAACGCGGTCGATGGGGCAGTTTCTAGCGGTGTTGAGGTGAGTTGTTATGGCTGAAAGGAGGCGAAATTTGCTAAGATGATCAATGATTAATAATAATAATGACAATAATTGCACCGGGATCTTTGGCATTGTTCATTGTTCTTTTTTTTCATCTTTATTGAATGAACTACTGCATTTCGCGAGTGTTTGTTTCGCTTCCAATTCAATGTATATCATGTTGTAGGGATTGCTTACTGGCATTGCCAGAGGTCTGGTCGGCACGGTTGCTAAACCAATGCAAGGCATTTTGGACTTAGCTACCGGTGCAGCCGGTGCTGCGAAAGAGGCTACACAGAAAGATGCCTCGTTGAAATGCTATTTCCCTTCCAAACGCATGCTGCTGCCCAGAGCTGGTTACAGCCTCAGCATGGCATTACCGAAATATGATTTGCAACTAGCAACGGCGCAGAAAGCTTTACAATCTATTCAAAAAGTCAATGACGAACCTGATATGCAGTATGATTTGTTTGTTCTCTTTTGTTTTTTTTTTTTTGGTTTTTTCATTTTCACGACAACTAGTGAAATCAACTAATGATAATGATAATAATGCTATTGCTATTATTGTTTTGTTTTATTTTCTTTCTATTGTTTCAGTTGTTTGGCTGTGCAGAGTTTGGATGAGAACGAAAGTGGACTATTGCAATGTTTGATCAGTTTGCGTCGGCTGTATTTGGTCCGTTGTAAAGATGAAAAAGTGAACATCATATTCAGATGTGCAATTGTCGACATACTCGACCTGCGGATATTGACAGACGTGACTGCAGCGGGAAATCAGGATGCGTCAATTGTTTTGTACGTCAAAGAGAGGAAAGCCCGCCCAAGTTCTCGCCGATCTTCTCACGAATTGCCGAAGAAATGTCTGATCAAGTGCCCTGATTCATCCAGTGCAAAACAGGTGAACTTCACAATTTCTACATTGTTAAATATTAATTTATATGCGTAGATTTTGTTGTTGTTGTTGTTGCTGGTATTTTCTTTTTTTTTCACAAAGTGGTGATTTTCAGCTCAAATCCAAGTTGACCATCGCCAGAATGTTGTGTCTGTCGTTGAAGAAAAGATTAATTGCAGCCGACGAAGTTTGTATATGTTCAAAAATGTGATCACAATTCTGAATAGCAGCAGTAGGTCGAGATTGTTGTCATTGTTACATTCCACGGTATATTCTGTATTTATATATATATATATTTGTTCTGTTGATAGTTCAGTTTTGCATTTTTGAATCAAGCAGCTTTTTACACCATATAATATTTTATTTTTCTCCAATAACAACTGAGATGTGAGTGTGTGTGTTGAAAATGAAAAAAAAAATACAGAAAAGAAAAATGATTGAAAGTGAAGCTAATTTGTACGGCCGTTACGGGCATTTTATCTTTTGCATAACAATATTTGATCAGTTGATCAAAATTTTTGAAATCTTGAAGAAAAACAGTTTGAAAAATGTTTGGCAACACCATGCACGTTCGTTTGCGGTTCAGAACTGACGTGCGCCGCGAGAAAATTCTTCATTCAACTGCAGAACCATGTTCACGTTGGCAAACGAGACATGCAAATCCAACAATTGCATTTTCAAATGTTGCATTCAAGCATACCGCATGGTAAGCACTGCCTAATATGGTAATGAAACATATTTGTTCGTATTACTTGTGCTTATACAACAATATTGTATAAATATATTCATGTGTGTTTTGCTTTTCTAGCAAAGAAGCATCGCTACATTGAAAATTTTATCGCAAAAAATATGTTTTGGAAAAATCACATTACGAAATAACATCTTATTTGTTTTATGAAACAAAAATTCCAATAAGCAGCTTACCACAGCAAGCGAAGATCACGTATTCTTGGCCAGTTTCTGAAACGCTGTTCAATACCGGTAAAGTGCATATTGGACAAAGGCTGAAACGGAAACAAAGTTTCAACTTTTCTAAAGACAAAACTTACCATATTACACCAAATTTGCTGTTTATTTCACATTTCAAAAGGGTTTATATTAATTTGTTTTTTTTTAATTTCAATTTAGATCTTGACATGAATGTTAAACAAATGTAAATCAAATTATCTATCTATACGTATAGCAAAATATTTTTTTCTGTTGGCAAAAAGTATACATACGAATCACTGTGCAAAAATACTGGAAAAGTCCGCACAGCTACTTGCTGCTTGCACACTGCAATCTCCAAGTTGAACAACCTTGAAGCTAGCAAGGCCAGAATCTAAATATGCAAAACAAAAAAGACATCAACAACTGCGTGAATGTTGACAGGTAACTACTACTACTACTACTAGTGCTACTACTCTGTCAGATAGGAACCAAGCGTTGCTGTTCAAAGATGCCAACAATAACAGTGGATACCAATTCAGAGGCAGTTGACGTTCTATTTTGTCATTGCCATCCACCAGTTTGCACAACGATTCCAGGCCAACTGTTTTAACACAAATCCAAAGGATAGCTTCAATGGGAAAACCGTCGAGCCAACGGAACTGTTCCACTTTGGACTTACTGCCGCTGCTTTTGTCAACGATTTCACGAGATGATGCATTTTCTGACCACCAATCGATGTGCTGGTTGTTTTCTTAAAGCAAAAAAAAACATTCGAACTGAAATTATATACTGCTGGTATTATTGAATGAGAGAAGTTGTTTTCCAATCAATACGCTGATAAAATTCCATTAAATTTGGCAAACGATTTGGATTTTCGAACAAAGCTTTCACTGTGGACCCCAAGCTGGTACATCTGCTGCAAAGTGTTGTTTGCGTTTTGTTGGAAATGCATTTTCTGACGTCGAACAACAGCTTCCAATCGTCTGCACAAACGGGTACACCTCCTGAAAAAGTTGACCAAGTAAGTTGTGATAATCTTTTACATTAACTAAATATATAACAAACCTCGTAAAAAGTAGTTATTTAAAAAACGGACGCGTTTTGCCGCAATTCCGAACGTCATCATGAAAATCCATGATCTTAAACAAAAATTATTAATAACTTTTTCTTTTACAACTAGAAGTTCTGAAAATGCACAATTTTGTACAATAGTTTTTTACTTTATTTTTTATTTTTGCATTTTCATAAATTATGTTCTTCTTTTTAACTTTTCTCGCGACACTTACTTACCCATGAATACCACACTGTGAACACTGTGAACCTTGACTATTTTTAATCATGTACAAGTCACCATACTGCAGCAGATCTTCATATCCATCCGTATCTGTGGAATTTAAATTTGTCATTGTAAATGTTCATCTTGGGAAATGGTCAATAGCTCAACATTCGAAATGTAAACGCTTTTTAAAATATTAAAAACACTAATTGAAGAATTCCAAGAATATATTAACAAATTGATGAACATACTTGCATTCTTTGGATGAATTTGCAAATTTGTTGAGTACGTCAATTCTTTGACTGCAAATAAATAAATATTCAAAGGTAAATAAGTACTGATTATTATTTTTTTTAAATTTTGAAATGAAGCTTTTTTGTTCGAAAATTACGCATGAACATCTTTTCACACAATTCTATTTGCAATCCATAGACATCTTCTTTCACACAGTTGAGCATTTCTTTAAATTTTTTCATCGAACATGGTAGCCTAAATAAGATATATTAATAATAATAATTGTTGTTGTTGTTGTTTTTATTCATTCTGTGATAATACTTTTGATTTTGCTTAATGAAATGAACGGCTAAATTGGCAGCTGCTGAAAAGCACTTTGAAGAGAAAAGTTTTTCCAAAGCGGTACCATCATTCAACAAGATGATGGTAAATTTTCTCACAGTTCCGTCTGTTTGCAACAGGAAAACATCATCACCGCTGATGTCATAACTGAGCACTTCCTTTGAGCCCAAACTGTAAGCAAATATTAGATCTGATAGTGAACTAAAATCAACAATACAAACGTGTCGATTGAGTATGCTTATCAAAAATTTCTTTCTAAAAGTGAAAACATGTTGAATTATGGATTTTCCATTCTGTTCAACCCTATTATCTATATGCTTACTTGAAAATATGCAAACGTTGGAAAGTAATGGAACGCGAATCTTCATCGTACCAAATTTTGAAAGGTTGACTGTAATGGAAATGTACAGAGATTATTTTAATTTGTCATTTTGATAGGGAAAATTGCAAGTCAACAACTTACTTTGGTTGAATAATTTTGCAAAAAATTACACATTTCGGTTGGTAAAAATGCAACGCATTATCGACGGGATGTTTCAAAGAGAAACAAAATTTTCCACGGCGTCTAGCTGCTACAACGTTCAACGAAGTGGAGAAGTCGGCTTTCCAAACACAAGCTCCACAGTTTGCTCTTTTGTGCCAGTCGCCAAATTCAGTCAAACTGAAGCTGAAAATTTTTGAAAATTTCAAATGCACAAAAGCGAAACAGAATTATACTTATATCAACATTATTGATGCTTACTTGGACGTGTTGAAAATCAGATTCCGATGACGAGTGGAAATTATTAATAAATTGTCACATTCATCAAGTTGAATTACACTACTGTCAAGATGCAAGAAAAATTTGACAAATCCTTCTTCATTCAAATTGATCTTGTTCTAAATAGGAAAAATTATTGCCCGCAGTGCTTGTTTGGTGATGAAAATAAGACGATTCTTCACCGTCAAAATGTACACAGCCCCTGATTTGCATCCGACATACAATTCTGATGAATCATGTTTCCAACAGAGACAGGTCAGTTGATTGCTGCAGTCGGTTAATTTAATTTTGAACAGTGCAATTCTGTTAGCCGTATAATTTTTCAAATTCAACAAGTGGACAAAGCAATCTCTAAAAATTAATTTTCAATCTACCAATCTGCTACAGTTGACCGCTTACGATGTTCCATAAGCGAGGTAGCATTCGTTTGGAGATAGTGAGATTTTCACAACTGGTGAATCCTATTCAAATGAGGAATAATATGAATGAGAGGTTGAAAATGGAAATATTATAATTAATCAAATAAATTTCAGACCTCCGTTGCCAGAATTTCAACCTCAGCTGGATCGTCATTTTTGATAATTTTTCTAGTGAAACGATGAAACAATAAAACGAGCCCAGTGGAACAGCCAATCGCCAGAAAAGAATTTGAAACTGACAAGCACAAGAACTACAACAACAAGCAGCTATGCTTCATGCACTCACTGGTGATGTGCAAAATTGTATTGTAGATTTTAATTTTAGTTCAATTGAAAAATAAGAAGAAGAAGAAGAGGAAGAAGAAGAAGCAGTTTTTGTTTCTTACTTTGAAATTTTTGGCAGCAATATTTTCAGCTCTGATTCGTTTCGACAAATCTGACAATTCAGCAATAATTACAGATGGGAATGGTTGATTTGATGCAAAGCTCGATGATTGATCCATTGAAATGAATGATGCTAAATTGCACTGTAACGGGGCTAAAGATAGGAGAACAGTAACGTATGATATAATTAGCCAAAGAGGTGGTTGAATTTGAATTTGAAATAGTGAATAACGGCGACATCTGAGCAGCAACAAGCAGTGTGTGTACAATTTAACGACAACATTGAAACGTGAATACACAAAAATAATAATTAATAAGATGATAATTAATAAAATTTCAGCACGTGCAACATAATGTTTTCCACTTCACCGAGCGGTCGTTCGACCAGCATAACTGCTCTTGGTGTTTGCAACTTTTGCTGATATCAAAGGCGATGTCATTTTTTGATTGTAATCAGACTCCATTGTACACAGAATTTTCATTGATCTTGCACTATTTGCAAACATTTGCATTGATTGCTTGATTGTTTGCTCGCAGTTTATCGTCGTTGTTGTTGTGTATTTTTCTTCTTTTTTTTGCTCAATTCCTCCAATCTCGCACATATTTGTCCATTGATCACAGTCGAGCGAGTCAATCAGTGTGTTCTGATTACTATTGATCAGTATCAAATAATAATTATCAGCACAAGCCCTTGCAACACGACAGTGCGAAAAATGACATTTCTCTTTCACCATCAACTGCTTGCTCGAGCGCGTAATTCCAAGCATCAAAAAAGAAACAAACAAACATTTCTTCTTGATTTGAATTTTTTACTGTACAAAAAAGCACCGTTTTATAAAAAATTAAGTTCGTTCAAGTTTTTCATTTACAGTATGACAAGGAAATGTCGAATGCGATGTAGTTGTTGTTCTTTTTCTTCTTCTTGGTGAATAATGTTTTATTTGTTTCACGTTGTAACGATGACGTTTTCTATTTTCCGTTGAAAGTTTTACTTTTTTTAAAGCAAATTTTAAATAGCAAATGTGTTTCAAGTAAAAAAGTGTCTAGACGGACAACTTATTTTTATTCACAAAACAATAAGTAAATAAATCAATGAATGAATGAATGAATGAATGAAAATTGCTATTGAATAGAGATGATTTTGTTCTTTTTCCATTTTGATCATTCGCTGCCGCTGATGAAGATGGTCAAGTTCAAAAGTGAAGCACGTTCAACGCTGCCATGGCAGAAATGCCAACCAGAAGCAAAAGCACATGCCAGAGGCTCTCTTTGGCGTCGTCCACTCGGAGCAAGTCGGGCAACACTTGCACGAGGGCAACGTTCAAAAAGCCGCCCGCGCTGAAAGGCAATATCCACGCCGAGCTAACGCCCGTGCTGCCGCCGTTCAACGCCAGCGCGGTCATGGCGCCGGCCAGGCCGAACGTGGCCGTGGCCAGTTGAGCGCCGACCGCCCGGCGCCGGCCCACGTTCGCCCGCAACAGCAAGGCGAAGTCGCCGATCTCGTGCGGTATTTCGTGCACCAGGATGGCGAACGTGGTCAACGCGCCCAGGCGCACTGAGACCAAGAAGCCGGCGCCGATGGCCAGACCGTGGCAGAAGTTGTCGACCAAGTTGGCCAGCAGGTTCAGACCGGCAGCCACCAAGCGCTTGGAGCGCTGGTCGTCCGGCTTGACGGCGCACTTCTCCACCGAGAAGCAGAAGAACAAGCCCATCACAGTCCACCAGCCGGCAGTGGCCACACCCTGGGCGTCGGTCGAGCGCCAGATATCCGGCAGTAGGTGCAGAAATACGTCACCGACCAGACTGCCGACCGCGAAGCTCAGCAAACGATTCAAGCTCAGGCGGCCGGCCCAGCCAACGCTTTCCACTTGTTCTGGCAAGAACAGAGCCGGTGCCACGCCGGCCGACACTACCACACCGGCCGCCAGCAGGCAACAAAGCCAACTTGTGCGCAGATGTTCGCATTGTTCACTGTTGTTCAACGTGTCATGAGGAAAAAAGCAAGAACTCACATCCGTCGATTTGGTCGTAGATGGCGTTGCTGTTTCACCTAAGCTGAAATTCACCACCACCACTACTACTAATAACAACAACAGAGGAACTTTGGAAGACAACTGTCCACTACTGTTCATTCAATATGGCAAAACACCAATAATAAGAATATTAATAGAAAATGACAAAAACAAAAAGAAAAAGAAAACAAATCAACCAACCAACAAAATACGTGAGTAGGTTAACAACGCTGACCTTGGCTCTTCACAATGATCGCTTCTTCTTCTTCTTCTTCAGCAATTATGCTATGCTTGGACGCTCACGGTGCCAGCCGACCTGAATTCTCAACAAATGCGCGCGCATGCACGCACGCACGCATTATTGCCTTGAGAAAAACTGGAGTTTTTATAGATACAGTATCCTACTTAACGATGCGCAGGTAACATAATATTCATTTTTTACAATTATTTTTTATTGACAAAAATTACCAATCACAGAAATTGAAATAATTTCAACAGAAACTTATTGATGCAACTTTTCACATGCAAATCCATTCATTCATCGTCAATTTTTTTCTTCACAATACTCAGAAATTACAGCACGAAGAAGGGCAGACAAACTACACGGCTGTGGATAATCGTTGTCGATTAAAGTTATCAGACGATGATCGTCGTGAATCGACTGCAACAATTTTCGCCCAATCGATCCTGATTCATACAACCGAGCCCATCGTTGCCACAAGTCGAACGCTTCGTCCTGTTCGAAAAACAAAAAAAAATACATTGCAAATTGAATGAAGCTCAACTCTGCCACAACCTTCCACACGCGGAAACTTGCCGCATTGGCAACAATTGGTTGTAAAATTTCCTGACCCACAAAAACACCCCAAGTCAACGCCATTGTCGCTTCTTCATCATAGTTTAACGTTTCAAATGAACCCTGAAATAAAAAGAAATGAACAGACCATTTTATTCAATGTTCAACAAGGTGAATTTCATCATTTGAATTATTAATTAATGAATTTGCATGCATTATGATATTGTAAAACGGACAAAACTTACATCAAAATTAATTGCATGATAATTTACAGAAGGGAAATTTTGAACATGATTCAGTAGTATTGTTGTGCATTTGGAAGAAGCGAAAAATTCCAAATATCCCTAAACAATTATATATATACAATAAACCAGACTGATCAAAATACACTGTGCGTCGTCCACCTTCTGGTATATATAACCGTTCGCTTCTCCCCAACCAAAAATAGGATCATCTAAAATAAACCAAAATACCAATTCTTTCTATATTTATGCTTCCCGGTAAACATACTTGAAGGCAAGCCATTCACGGCAGCCTGGCAGTTGATAGTACTAGAATGCAACATTTTTACACTGGTATAACAAAGCTAATCACTGAACAATGCAAGTCTTACAGAATTCCATTCGAATTGTAATAAATCAGTTCATCTTTGAGAATATCAACGGCTGGATCTAAATGATTTTCATTCCATGGTAAACGTCGCACCGTATGACCATGCCGATTTGGTGTTCGAGCAATGAAATTGCAAAATATATCTCGAACGTGCTTGAAGCTGCTCAATTCCTTATCCCACATGTCCAGAGCACGAGAATCGTTCATTTGATCTATACAACTAAACAAATAATGCTTCAAATCTCCAAATGCTGGATTTCCCAAATCGCCCCATCTGCTGTGTGGGAACTGTTTCCAATCACGAGTGCGACACAAGTATGATTTTGGTCTTGCATTCCAATATATTGGTCGAACAGCTTCTCGACAGCGTACTGAATGTACTGGGTGCTTTTTCCAGGGCAAAATACGACCAGGAGCTTTCTTCCACAAACCAATCTGCTCTAAAATTGATCTGAAATAAAAAATACTTTTTCTACATAAGTATTTAACAACTTCATTATTTATGTTTTTTGTAAATCTAATATACATAATTTATTCCAATAAAGTATGTTTTTGCCTTGTAGACTTTTCTTGATTCAAAGTGTAAAAGTGGAGTCCGGGTACGACGTGCTGTTCTGCATTTAACAACTTCCGACAGAGTTCAACGGCAAACGAAATACCAAAATTGCGCACCGCTTCTGCATTTTCCTTAATCGATTCCAGCGTTGTTAACACTGAATCCGGGATGACAATTTTCGACAGTTGGACAATTTTCATAATGCTCTGATAACTCTAAACGCAACAATAAACAATACAGTAAAAAAAATCATCAAACAAACAACTTACTTGTATAGGCAAAATACCAGGGATTATAGGTACAACAATACCAATTTTTCGACAATCGCTAACAAATTTAAAATAATGCATTTCATTAAAAAATAATTGAGTTATGATGAAATCGGCCCCGGCATCTACTTTAGCCTTTAAATTCAACAAATCTTCTTCATAAGATGGTGCATCGGGATGTCCAGTAGGATAGCATAAAATCGGAAAGAAAACAACATAATTATTTGAGTAAAAAAAGATAATTAAACAATACACATAAATACAAACCAGCAACGCAGATTGTAAAATAATCACCATAATGGGAACGGATAAACTGAACTAATTGGCATGCATATTGAAAATCAGTTGCCGTCACGTTGGCATCATCGTTGATATCACCACGCAAAGCAAGAATATTTCGAATGCCTATTTTCTTAACTCTTTCTAAATTAGAAAGCACAGTCTTTTCATTATACTGCACTGATGTAATATGCAACATTGTGTCAAGCAAGCAGAAGTTTAGAACGCAATCAGCCAACGAACTCGAACTCGTCACTTTTTCGCTAGCTGGATCACTTCTCATAACCCAAGTAACATCAACAAACAGTGGCTGGCTGTTCGCAAAAATATCCACCCTAAAATGAAAGCAAATTCAAAAGAATGTACAATATCATCTCGTTCAAACAAATCATTAATCACAAAAGCAATCTTCGATAAAACAAAAAAAGTTCAACACAAAAAACACTGACAAACCTATTCAACAAATTAATCAGGCCTTCAGGTGTATGCGGTGGAAAAAATTCCAGGGAAAAAAAACGTCTACCGCTAGAAATATTTTCCTTTATACGATCTATCAAAGGTCGGTAAATTTCATCCGTTGATTTCTTTGGAGATGAATTCAAATCATGTCGTGTAGTCTTCAATTCCACAGCCTCAAGAGAAGCCATCAGTGATACATCAGAATCTTCAAAATAGACGCCAACGTCACTAACAGAGAATCGTCAAATTAGTACATAATTACTCAAGCAGACATGAAAAATTCAAATTCTAAACATTATATTCATCAACATTAACTGTTCGTAAGATGCATTTCCAACTTTCGCAACAAATTAACCATATAATTATAAACAATATCATTACAAAACATCTTACAGGCTTTAACAATAGTGCACCTTAAAGAAGAAGTTTCACTATCAATAAATAGCCCAATAAAATACAATATATAATGAAAATAAAGTAAAAAATTGCGAATAATATTTTACAGCTGATAAAGAATACATAACAACATTAATTATTTACAAATACAATTACAAATATACTGTAAACACGTTTTACAAAAATACTAAAAATTTCCCTTTATTTCATTCAAAAAATATGACTTTTATGATAATAAAATTTTAAATGATTACACGTACAATAAATTTCATTATTTAATAAAAATAAGAAAGGGCACGCGGAAAATAAATTGTGCATAAATTTGCAAAACATGATTTAATCTTGAACATATACATACTGTAAGTGTGTCCGTGGACTACTATCAGTTACGTCACAGCACGTTGGTGTAATGGTTACTTTAATTTGACTTGAAGATATCATGTGTACTATTCATGTTCTACACTAAGCCATAAGGGATAACGAAGATATTGCACCTTCCCTTTGGAATAGATGGCATCTGCTTTGCAGGCGTAAATGGATGTACGTTTACGATGAAAGAAATAAAATTTTACATTCAAATTCGAAAGTAACGCTTCCCTTCAGAAGAAGATACGCCGACTTATTAAGCTTTGAGCTTAACAGAAGCGAATATACTTTCAAAGGAAAAAAATTGTATTGGCTGCCGGTTTCTAATCCCTGGTATCAGCAAACTGTTGAGAACTCATTGGTTTCCAAGAAAAAGTCGAAATCGAAGCAAGCTGCATCTGGTGTTCTGAAAAAGATAGAGATGGTATGCAATCGGTTAACAGATGCATATTTTTCTGAAGTCCTGATATGGACGAACGCAAAAGTGCGTTCATGTAAGTAATCCCTAGAAAACAATCGAGCAAGATGTGAACCTGCATACAAATGGACTTTGGCAGCCCATTTAGAAGAAATCTTTGTAAACCTGCATATTGTAAACCATTATTCAATGGTGATGAAGAGGAGGCTTCAATGTGATGTTATTCTTTTGATTCACCAGTTATGTTCTGTGGTTGTACTTTAGTATATCTGTGCATATAAACATATGCTTTTTTTGATGAAAATTAGAAAAAAAATAAAAGTCATTGAAGTATTTATGTACTTGTTTAGTTATATGTTCTTAATAATATTTCTTCAATTCATATTGTCAAAGTTGTTGATATGAATGGAGCATAATTATTATCATAATCTTAATAGCTCCATTAATGAATAAAAAGTTGGTGTAATGTTGAAATTCTGCTGCTAAAGAATGCGATTGGGCCGTCTCAGTGATATATGCCACGCAACACAACTACCTAACATTTTGCAGTTATCTGATTTCAGTTAATGCTCATCCAAATATGCTGAAATTTGATGAAATAATCGTGCACTGACGTTCATTCATTATTAAGCAGCAAGTTAGTTGTAAAAGATTGGTTAACGACAGTGAACGTCGGTGCACGATTATTTGTATAATTTCGTGGTGAAGTTTTCAAAATTGCTCTTTTAAATCTACATAAATAATGATGAAATGTTTTATTGTAGTGATATAACAAGGAAAATGCTGCTTTATCATCTGCTGTTACAAATTCCATATTTAGATTCTCTTGTGTCATCGAAATTTTTTTATCGTTTGTTTTATTTACGCTCGGTAATGTCTTCTATTTATGTTTAGTTTTCTTCTAATCCACAGTTTATGTGAAAATGAAAAAATATCAAAGCATTCGGAGGCTGCTGTCTCCGTCGTCTGATATCTTTTACAACTGATTAGTTGCTGTTTGTCTACATATAGTAAATTGTGCTGTCAGGTAAAGTTGAGGTGAAAATGTTGTGTCGTTTTACTTTTTGGAATTAGGCCGTAACTACTGTAAAATTGCTGTAGATTAGATATTGATTTACAGGTGTAATTTGCATTTTATGTTTAAGTTATTGAGTATTTTGTTGATGTTCAACAGTTAGTGTAATGGGTTCTATGAGAATATACAATAAGCTGCTTTAATATTTAAGAATAGTTGCTTTACACAGTTGAACATTCCATCTACTGTACTTTGTTCTAGTTGGCATGGATATCCATTTGTGAAAATAAAGGTGATTGAATTTCAATTATTTACAGTTTGAAATAAAGTTTTTTTTGTTTCTAGCAATTGTTTTGCACAGTGGAAGTATCAGTTTAAGAATAACAAATGGTGGTGCAGCCATTATTCGTTTTCAACCAGTAGTGTTACAAAGTATTTTTTTAAATAAAGAGTGGTAAGTTAGCGTTTTCTCTTAAAATAAATCTCAAGGAATACTCGGAAATTTATATCAATTTTAGCAGTAACTGAATTGAATTCAGACTTACTAACTTTATAAAACAGCCATTCATCCATCATATTAGTAGTTTTGCATTGTTTACAATGTTTGTTTATATTATATATTTTATGCACAATAAAAGTTGAAAAAATTAAAATTTCCATAATTAATATATGTCTATCAATTAATAGTTTATGTGTGAGTATATTTCCGTAAATGTTTTCTGAAATATAAATTTGTACTTTTGTTCAAAATGCCTGTGTTACAGTATGCATTCCATGTTTTCATTGTTTCTAGATCGTGGAAATTCTACACATTCTACGCATTTAACCGCTGTGAACAGCTGTTTCATTCATGCCACGTTGTTTGTCAAATGATGTCGAAAGTGACGATTGATAGAAAAGCGAGAAAAATTTTCATCAAAGACAATACGATTACCAGCAATGTATCAGCGGACAGTGATGAAGTAGTTGAGGAAAAAATTGTTGAAAAGTTGTATGAAGAGAAAGAAGAAGATACAGATATTGAAAGAAAGCTTCAAGCGTTGGAACGCCTAAAGAAGCTAAATTTTGATTTCAAGCCGAAACATGGAATAAATCCGCTTGCCACGGTTCCAGTGAAACAAAATCTCGTTCGTGTGGTTGAATATAGGTCGGAGAGCGATCGTTCATTTGTGAATGAACGAAATTTTCGTGGATTGGATAAAGGCGAAAGATTTGATTTGAAGGCTACATCAAAAACTCCAACGGACGAAACTAGCCCACATGAACGACGGATTTCCTCAAAGAGAGCATCTCGTTTTAATGATGATGATTTTGAATCATTGCAAGAGAAGCATAATCTGCATTTAGAAATATCAAATGCTTCTGGACACATTCTCCGACAAGCTTATTTCGACCCTTCTGTTTTTCCTGGCAGAAATTACTTTGATGCTCGTCAACATGATCGCGATAAAACTGCCTTGCATTCGGTATAGTAGTAGTGTCGAAAATGTTCTGTTTATAAATTGTTATATAAACGTTTTTTTTAGATTATTAACAAAGCCGGGCTATTTGGCGAGTTGTGTGAATCGCCTTTTATTTCTACTCCACCAAGTGGATTCGTCGAAGCATGGCTGCCATTTGTGCCATTATCATTTCAACAATTGATTCCAAATATTGGGCCATGTATAGAGCCAAACTCGCAGTTCATGCCAGAGCAGATGGCTGAAATGGAAACTGAACAACGAGTAGCAAATAATGAAATAGAAATAACAAAAGTTCTAAGTAAAGAAGATTTGGCTGCATTTCGAAAAATACTTCATGATTTCCGAAAGAAAAAATCATCACAACTTCAGAAGAAAACTTCTTACAATTGTGATGAGAGGACTTGTTTAAATTTGCAGTCGATGAAAAATAGTCGCCTTGCTAAGGCAGAATTGAAATTGATAGCCGAAGTGGCTTCGACTGAGACGCCAAAATTACGGTGTGCAGTAACTCTGGACAAAGATCAGTCCAGGTAACAAGCAATGACAATGTTTTTAATAACAAGTTTGCATGCAAGCTTAGTTTATTGAATCTTCTGAATAAGTAAACAAAAAAGTTATTTTGTAGGCGACTTTATCATACAGCCAATTTACTCGTTCCAGATTTGAAAATATATTACAGTAACCGTGAGCAGTCATACAGAAAGAAGTATATGGCAATATCCATTTTTATTATTCTCAAGAAAAATTTAAATTTTCGATTTATTTTAGACATCAACGACATTTATTTTTTTACGGTGACCCTACCACAATTAGTATGTCTGACGGAAAGGTTGTCAGCGCTTCAAAAGGAAAAGCGCTTGAACAGTTGTTTGAGACTTTAAGTAAAAAAGCTTCTCAGCTTCTCATAAGTAGGTTTTTTTATTTTTACTTTTTAAATTTTATTGAATGTAATATCTATTGCATTTTTTGTTTTGCTTTATAATGCTTGCGTAAATTAATTTTATATAATGCATTATAAGAACCATTCATGTATTCAGTTGAGTTGTTAATTAATAGTGTAATACTTTTAATTCCTTGTTTTAAAATAAGACGTTGTTGTTCTACTGAATGTGTTTGAAATCATGATGCAAATTTTTTGTAAATGATTTGTTTTACATTTAATTGCATTAATTTTAAGATTACTTTGAAATAAATGTTTTCATCTTATAGTAGCGCATCTATTAATAGCATAATTGTTACTTTAAAGCAGTTTATAATAGTTTTTTGTTTTTGATATTTGAAATTTGTATTAAAAATTTAATTATTATACATGTTAAAATCGTTTTAGGTATACCATACTATGAGATGTCACCTAGATACCAAGCATTGTGTTGCATGTTTTTCAAAGGATATTTGACTGGCGCTGTTGATAGCGGTAATCCAGATCTTAAGGATATTTACGATGGACGATATCCCAACTCATCGAAAGACTCTTCATGTGCTGACAAATGAAGCAAATTTTTGGTAAAACATGCGCTCGTTTCAGTCTTTATTTTTTGTTCTAAATTTTTTTTATCCTGACAAATTTTATGTAAAATCATGTGTTGTGATAAATCCTTATTATATATGGCTCTACATAGCTAGATATCTCTGAATATTGTTAAGTGGACAACGTTTTATAGTAAAATTTAATAGGGTTTTAAAGAGAATGCATTGAAAATATTTTTGAAACGAAAATTGCAAATCAAATTAAAGATTTTAAATTTTTTTATAAAATAATTTATGAAATGTTTATCATCTGCAGTATGTTTATTTTTAGTAGTTATTTGTTGATGGATAGCTCAGTATCGTCAGTAGAGGTCTCAGTATTGAATTTCAGAAATTAGGTAATGAAATTATGTTTGCATTTTTTGGCAAACAGTGTTCATTGTAATCATTATTAAGGAGGTTGGTTTGTTGAAAGTGATTGGAAGAAAACTAATTGTGATGGAGCAATGGTATTGGTCACTGTAGAAAGAATTATCACTGGTAATCGTAAAGTTGCGAAGAAATTTTATGCACATCAACGAAGATCCGTTTTGATGTCATTTGTAATCAAAATTGGAGTGCATTTGTTTATTGACGAGCAAGTTAGTATATTTTACTCTTATATTGATATGTGATATTGTATTGCTTGTGCTTTCTGATGATAATGAAAATTGTAGGTGCATTTTGATTTATTATTTTGGAGAGATAGAATTGAAAAAGATGATCACGGAAATGATGGAAATTAATGGTATTTTATTAATGTTTTTGAGGCGTTGCTGGATTGCACTGTCAAGAATCAGCATCAGAGGAGTTAATAATATCTGGCATCATCAGCTCAACATTTTAATGCCTCATTTTTTTGGGGGGAGGAACATTTGCAGAAGAAAGTCATTGATCAGGCGAGATCGACGATTGGAGCTAGATCTGAAATTGATTCCAACGTTTATAAATATGCTCTGTAATCGTTCGCATTGCGTCAGCAGCAAGCATCTTATTCAACCGAAATCAGTTCATCATACACGATGAGCTAAGCCAATATTGTTAAACCAAAGGAGAAATGAAAACTAAGAACAAATGGCGATTGCAGAGGTGCACTCTAAGTATAACGATAAGAAAGGGTTGCCTCCAGCCATCGGTTATGCAATAGTACATGGTAATGGTTTCTCTGGAATATTCTACAGAAAATTCTATTTTGCTCATATATATAATATTAGTAAGTGAATAGTGAATAAAACAAGAGTTGTTAACGTGAAACAAGCCATAAGGGATGACGAAGATATTGCACCTTCCCTTTGGAATAGATGGCATCTGCTTTGCAGGCATAAACGGATGTACGTTTACGATGGAAGAAATAAAATTTTACATTCAAATTCAAAAGTAACTCTTCTCAGAAGAAGATACGCAGATTTATTAAGCTTTGAGCTTAACAGAAACGAATCTCCTTCCAAAGGAAAGCGATTGAATTGGCTGCCAGTTTCTAATCCCTGGTATCAGCAAACTGTTGAGAACCCATTGGTTTCCAAGAAGAAATCGAAATCCAACCAATCAGGTGTTCTGAAAAAGATAGAGATGGTATGCAATCGGTTAACAGATGCATATTTTTCTGAAGTCCTGATATGGACGAACGCAAAAGTGCGTTCATGTAAGTAATCCCTAGAAAACAATCGAGCAAGATGTGAAGAACCTGTATGCAAATGGACGTTGGCAGCCCATTTAGAAGAAATCTTTGTAAACCTGCATATTGTAAACCATTATTCAATGGTGATGAAGAGGAGGCTTCAATGTGATGTTATTCTTTTGATTCACCAGTTATGTTCTGTGGTTGTACTTTAGTATATCTGTGCATATAAACATATGCTTTTTTTGATGAAAAGTAGAAAAAAAAAATAAAAGTCATTGAAGTATTTATGTACTTGTTTAGTTATATGTTCTTAATAATATTTCTTCAATTCATATTGTCAAAGTTGTTGATATGAATGGAGCATAATTATTATCATAATCTTAATAGCTCCATTAATGAATAAAAAGTTGGTGTAATGTTGAAATTCTGCTGCTAAAGAATGCGATTGGGCCGTCTCAGTGATATATGCCAGGCAACACAAGTACGTGACATTTTGCAGTTATTCAGTTAATGCTCATCCAAAAGTGCTGAAATTTTTTAAGTTGCACTTAGGTTCATTCATTATTAAGCAGCAAGTAAGTTGTAAAACATTGGTTAACGACAGTGAGCGTTGGCGCATGATTTATTGATTATTGTTATTGCTCAATGTTGTATTTTTAAATTGAATGATGGTATTTAAAACACGACAAGCGCTGCCCAGTATTAAGAGTACAAGAGAGAGTGAAAATATCTCAACGCCACACACACGATAGCTAAACGGCAGAATGACGAAAGCAAGCTTCGAAGATTTGAAGGCGGAACTGGAAATCAAAATGAACCAATCAAATTTTGTATTGTTGTTGTGTGTGTTATCAGGGAGTAGGGTTTCTCTAACATGATCTTGTTGTCAGAATTGATTACTTGTGTTGTAAACGCTTTTTGATGATTTTACTTCTATTTTATGAATGAAAGTTCAAATGAAATGATATTTTATTTATTGAATTTTAAGTTTGTTTTAATTTTGTTGTCATGATTGCAGTGTTGTCAATAATTGTGCGAAAGTGATGTTGTTGACCTTGACTTTCTTTTACAGTATTACATGGATGTTTTGCATTTGTTTTTCAGTTGTGGTTGGTTGGTTGTTCATTTGAATTTTGTCTTTGTTGTGTTTTTTCATTGTGAAATGTTTCTGTTTGTTTACCTTTAAGTTTTTCATTATTTTATTTTTATAATAGAGAGCTAATTTATCGCTTGCGTGAAAGATGTTTAGAAAAGACGCGTGTGTGGCCGGCCGGGCATCATTAGTGAGAACTGTTGTGTCTTGGTTTGGCCATTTCTGCGAGCCTGTCAAGCTTGTTCGTCTGTTTGAACTGTTTGACATGCATAAATTCTTTTAGGAATGCTCTGTGCCGTTACAATCAGCCGACCATCGCAATGCGGCCATACTTGTCTTTATTAAAAGGTGCCGTCTGCTCTAGTGGGTTATTTCCGGTTGTTTATCCTTCCGGCACTGTTTGGTATGCCGTGTGTTTTGTTTCACGTTGGTCAAATCCTATCATTTCCTTTTTGATAAGCTGCTTTTAAATTAATTTCCGCGTATCTGTTGTCATTGTCAAGTGGCACCGTTTCAGAAAAAGAGCCATTTTTTGTTTAGGGCGTTGTTTAAGTATCGTTCCGCTGCACTGATGAACTTTCCGATGAATAGTGCACGTAATGTCGATGATTTTCGATCATCTTCTCTCGGAAGCAGCACTTCCGTTTTTAATCCCCAAAAGGTTCTCGTCCTTTCCAAATTGACTCGTTTGGACTATGAACGAAGTGCGAATAAGAATCTCACTGAACTAGAACTTTCGCGAAAGGTACTGTTATTACTCTTCTGCCGCAAGATGTATTTTTGAGCTAGTGTAATTTCATTTCTTTGTTATTTAAGATAAATCAGAATGGATCTGACTATGAAAAACTCGTGAACAAGCACAATACACATTATGACTTTTTGAAGAAAATCTGCCATGAACTCAGGTATCAGTTGCTTTGTACTAAGCTACTGATTTAAATGAATTGTTTCAGTGAACGAAAAGTTGAATATAAAGTGGTAAAGCGTTGGGAATATCAATCGCAAGAAGTTGACTGGGCAGACGCGGTTATTGCAGCCGGAGGTGATGGTACTTTTCTGTTGGCTGCTAGTAAGATTCGTGAGCGATCCAAGCCATTAATTGGAATTAATACCGACCCATTGAGGTTTGTTTATAATTTACTTATATTTTGTCAAATTCAATATTGTTTTTGTATTGGAAACTTTTCTGAAAGTTTTTGAATTGTAATTATTATATCCAATTAGAAATCTTTAATTTAAAATTGTTATTCAATTTTGCTGACTAGTCATGCATGAAATTTCATTTTATTATTCGCCAGAATTGTTCTTAACAGTTGCACAACTGTAGCGTAAAATGATTATTATTTGACACCTCACTAGCATAAGAACTAAGTATTTAGTGAATATTGTTGTTTACCAAAAGGAATAGCATTCAGATTATTGTAATGTTGAGAAACAGTACTTATGGAATATTATTTTTCAGAACATTTTATTTTAAATTGAGAGTTTGTGTTTTCTGAACCATAACAATTGAAATTATTTAATAGTATTTTATAAATTGTTAAAAGGCAGATTCTTTTTCATCGTACAAAGCAAATCATATAATTAAGGTTTACTGTAAGTTATTGCCTATCAAGTATTATTTTTGGTAGCTAGATTGAATTTTTTGATAAGCGAATGTTTAAAAAATTGATTTTAATTTTGTATGTATTATATGCAGTAAGATTATTTTATTTTGAATATGTTTAGCTCCGAAGGTTATTTGTGCCTGTTGAAGAAACAACCCGAAGAACAGTTGCCTATTGCCTTTGAGAAACTTTTTTCGGGCAATTTTAAGTTAAATGATTTCTTTTTATTTCAGTGAGTTAAATGTTTATGTTCAGGTGGATATGGCGACAACGAATTCGTATAACCCTTATTGGTGATGGAGCTTTCAACGATCCTGTAGAGTTGTACGATTGTCAGGTGAAATGACGATTTTTGTTTTTGTGCATGGTCAGACAGACAGACATGTTTTAGATGAGATACCCGGAATACCGATGGGCTGATCACATGCAAGAGCACGAAAGTTCACGATTGGGTACCGAAAATTCTATTTCAACAGTGTATGACAATCATTCCGATTGTCCGAATGATCACGTTGGACATCGTGTACATGTTCTTCCGTATTTGGCTCTCAATGATGTCTTCATTGGCGAATCTTTATCCTCCCGGTTATATAGCTTTTTTCTGAAATGGTTTATTTGAAATGACTTCGGTTTTATGTTTTATTTTTAATTTAGTGTATCTTATTATGATCTCCAGGTGGATGATGGACCATTTGTGAAGCAAAAAAGCAGCGGTTTGACAGCTTGCACAGGAACGGGAAGCACTAGCTGGTATTTCAATATTAATAGACTTAGTGATCATTGCCTGAAAGATTTACTGAAGATTGGTAAGCATCAAAAGCACACACATATTAACATACATATTCATATATTGATAATTATTGTTTTTTGGTCATTATTGTTGTATTGTAACGTTTTCAGTCTCAGACGAACTCAAGGTTAAATTACCGTATGATGACAGTGAAATTGTCAATCGTCTTTGTGATAAGTTCAATGATCAGCTTGCTTTTCCTCCCGAAACAGTCGGTATTGTTAATTTGTTTTGTTCTATTCCTTTGTTTCTTTTTTGTTGAGAAAATGTTTTTTTAGGCATTGCTTACGTGGTCCGCGACCCTATTTTCAACGAAACGTTCTTACCATTTCCATCTCGTGGGTTTGCGAAGCAGTTATTGATAAAGTCTCGCGGTTTTGATGCACAGGTTATAATCGATGGTGGTATGTCTTATGCTTTCAGCTACGGCACCATGGTTAAATTGGAAGTCAATGCTCAGGATGCGTTGCAAACTGTGATTTTTCGTTGATTTCTACCGCGCCAAGATTCTGTTCAACTCTTTATATATCCTTGGCTATATATAAATTCTGTTAGCATCTACTGCTGGTAAATTGATGCGTATGTCCAAGTATTATTCTATTTTCCAAAAATATGAGTAAACTTCTTATATCTTTTTGTCCGATTCGTATTTACATCTTGTTCACTGTTTTAATGCGTTTCTCTGGTAAAGTTAGTTGCCAAGTGAGTTTTTATGTTCATTAATTAAAAAATGATAATATAAATTATTATCATTTATTACTCTACAGGTACAGCCGTAATATTTTATTAAATAAATTATGAAAAGCAATTTTGGAACCGAATAAATGGATGGAACAACATGAACTTTGAAAACAAAAAGTTCAATGTCTTCTTAACCCACATCATATTACAACAGAATTGTGAAGCCATCGATAATCGAAGTAAAGCAGGTAATTTTTCCTGTAAACACAATATTGTTTACGTTATGTGCATAACGCTCATAAGCTTATAAGTATGATTAATAGTACTAATTTGAATTGTATGAAAAAGATCAATCTTTATTTTCATGATTATGCAAAATTGTACAACAATCGGAATTGCCCACATTTATTGCGATTAGTGTAATAAAATTAAAATTTCACAAATTACACGTATAATTATTCCTAGTTATGTAAATTGTTGTCAGTTCTTTGCTTCAAACCAATAACAAATTGAATAAATAAAATTCAAATTGCAAGTGAGATTGATTTAAAACGTTCCAAACTTCAATATCATTTAGACGAACAGTACTCGTGAAGAATGATGTTTAAAAACACGGAAATTTAAGTAACGAACATGCTTGATATCAATCGACTAAAAGTAAGCAATTTTTTTTTTATTTCGAGGCGGATCTGCCAACAATGTTTGAAGAGTGAAACAAAAATCAACATCTAAATCAATCATTTGCCAAAACGTTGCTCTTTCAAAGCAAAACTGTGCAAACTTTCCAAAAGATGCCGTTCTTGCACATCTTTCAGCGGAGGAAGGGTGCCGAATTCAGTCCACCGCAAACTCAAAGGAGGAAATCCTGCTACCGTGACGACACCACCAAAAAACAATAAATAGTCGACATCCTCAAGGCAGTGCTGACCATCGAAAAACGTTGCAACAAACTGTCTTTCGTCAAATGTCACTTCTTCACAGCATGCTTGCTTGTGTGAATATTCTTTCAACGCTTGAACTATGGAAAATCGACCACTACGAATATCCAATATTGAACAACAAAATTTTTGACCATTCTCGTTGTACAGAGTGAACTTTCCCATCGAATCTTGAAGTAGCCATTCTGATTTTGTGCAATAATTGAGTTTTTTCTTAACCTGGTGAATCAGCTTGTACCGTTCAGTTGAATTCCAAAGCTGCATCCGATAAAGTGTAACGTGACAAATACCCAGCATGGCGCATTTGCTCACCAACAACACCAACCGGTCAGTGTCATTGTCCTCTTCGTGAATCAACACAAAGCCCAAATGGGAAGGTAATTTGAAGGATGAAGGTATTTTTTCAATGAAATATCGTTTTAATTTATTGTAATAGTACGAAATTCCATTTTCAATTCGAATCCATTGTTCAAAACAGAAACGCAAAAGAATCAACAACCATAACAAGGCTATGTCAGAAATATTTTTAAACAGTCTAAAATAAGTATTATTGACCAGAAACAAATCTTCACAAAAGGAAATTATTACCTCTTCACTTTTCCAATAAATTCTCCATTGTGCGTGCCAAGCTGAGCAACTGCTGGGGTGATTTCTAAAAGCAGAACAAGTAAGTAAATAAATCACAGCATCTAGGGTATTAATTGCAGCAAATAGTGTACAAATACACTATATGAGCTTATCTGTAAAATGTAAACAGATAAGCAAATTATTCATAGAACTTTAATTATATCCACGTGTTACAGTTCAGAGTGCCATTCGTGAAATTACTCTGATACTTTTGCATCATTTCCACTTCCTTATTACGTGTTTACCAAAGGTATTATTACGAAAACTATATGACAAACTATTTATTGTCAACTGAAACCAGCAGTGAATAAATAAACATCCTGCTAGTCAACTGTATAAAACAAATAACAACTGCCAATTAATCAGAATAGTCAAATAAACTGCCAACTTACCAATACAATCTCGGAATTTACTTAACTGCAACTTGTAGCTGAATTCAATTGAATATGGAAATATAATGCGCAACTCATTTTTCACGCTGGAATTGCTAGGGTTCGACAGTTCCGCCAGTTTTAAACGATCTAACAACAGTATAAAAATTATTTTAAAAATTAACTCGTTTCATTTATTTAGCTTGGGTTTATCTGAATGCCAGACACTACTTCAAACAAGTTCACCTGAAAATTTATGTTCCATAATAAAAGGAAAACCGTACTGTTATTTAACTAATTATGAAATTGAAAAAAATAAAGCGTCCTTTTAAAATAAAGAATATCCCAACTACGAAAAGTACAAAACTCAATTCATCATGCATCTGGTAAATGAAAGCAGAAAAATACATTAAATCTGCATCGAAAAATGAACTTATTTTAAAAATCCTAAATAATACGTGATTGAAATTACAATAAAGCGGAAACAAATTGCGATTACATGCACATAAATACATTACATAAAAAAAGAAAAATCCATCACCAAATAATTAAAAGTTCATCAGTACATAAAATAATTCGTACAAACTAGTCAACATCACACAAAAAACTAAACGCACTGTCACTACTACGAGAATGATTTTTACAGTAAGAATGCTATTAAAGTTTTAATAAATATATTATAATATAAAACCATATTTTTACCAGAAATTTAGCTTAAACAGTTTTATTATTATTTTTTTCATTTGATTTATTTTTAAAAGTAGCTGAAACTGATTCAATTACACGATATATGATTTTAATCAAACATTGTTTTTAAACATATCCTTAGTTCTTAAAAAAATATTTTTTTAATTTAAAATGAAAAATATAAATAATATGCATTTATTTTATTATATATTTTAAAATTTTGTTGTATTCTTACTTTTTTCCATTACGGTAAGTATAGTAGTCATGTAATTTGTACTTCATTTTTAATTCTTTGGTATACGGTTTTGTTGTGTGACGTGTCACTTAGAGATGTTATGTGATGTCACGTCATCGGTCTGTTGTATCTTGTGTTATGTCATCGCTGTCGATTATGATAAAAAGCGACTGTTATAATGTAATGCTGATTGAAATTATTGTTAATAATTCTTTTTTACTTTATCAATTGTAAGAAATTTGATGCATGTATTTGTATTTAATACATATAAGCTTGCATTTTATCTTTATTTGATTAATGGGCTGAGTAGTATCTGAAGCAGCTTATTTTTCAATTTCATATTTCTTTTAAATGTTGGTTTCCCTTTTTTCATTAGAAAGCGAAAATTTTCATGATATTGCATGTTACCAGCATTTTATAACGTTATTTGGAAATGGAAAATTTTAGTGATTTTGAACAAATGAAGGCGCTTTGGGCTTCTAAATTCTTTTTTTCTGTGTCAGATAAGAGATTGTTTGTTTTATTCGTCTGCTCCTCTCTGATACACAAAATATTGTAATCATAATTTTCTTTAGACGAAAATTTCATTGTTTAATTATTAAGTGCCAATTTTGGTTGCCAAACTTTAATGTGAGAATAATTGTTGTTTAGCAGTTATACAAGCTTGCAGCTTTCTGTCTGACATTTGTTACGCGCAAATATTTTATTATATATCCACGAGGGTATTTTTATATATTATATGTAAAGAAATTGATCTGATTTACATAAAAATTTATATTTATTTATTTACATATTATTAAGAAAACGAATAACATACATGACATTATTTTTAAAAAAACTAATCAAATTAAATGTGCATTTAAGGAATCAAAAATTATTTCATATTAAAGTAGATCGTGCGGTTTGCTGCTCCGTTCTAATGGCCCCATGTTACTCTTGTTCTACAGTTGTGTCTCACCAATCAGGCGCTAAGAAGAACCAGTGAAAACTTGCGACAGTTGCTGAAATGCTGAACAGAGCGCACTATATATGCCCTACGATTCCAGGAATATTTGGGCAAACTAAGAATTTGTGTGAAATATCTGCGATGGTGATAATGAACAGTTAATTTGTTTGTCCAGAAAATGACGTAAACAGAGGCGCCATATCAAAGTCAATAAACAGATCTGGGCATGAAAATAAAAGACAATGGAGAGAGAAAAATGCAGTTTCAGTATTTGAAGTCGCATGATGAGGAAATTCTTATTTTATGCGATGTTCTGATATTCACAGTTCCATATAATAGAGAATATCTGTGGTGATGAGCACAATTATTTATGTAAGTTGAGCACAGAAGTTCAACTATGTAGATAAAATAAAGAAACGCTGGTTAATTGTTGCTCAAAGGTAAGTGTTAAATGTTCCACATTTTATCATAGTAATGAATTCATTTTCGTTAAGGTGTTGCAAAAACGCACCGTCGTAGTACTTTTGGTGTGACTATCGTTTCGCTGCATACAGAATATACAAGAAAACGGGGTGAACGTCTGGCCTATAAAGTCCAAAGCAAAAATTTGTTGAAAAAAAGAACTTTGAACAAAACAACACCCATACTAACGGTATATGATCAGGAGATCAGCAGGGCATTTGAAGAGCTGGAAACTGTTGAGCAGCTTCTGTTTAAGTCAGTCAAATCTCCACTATACAATCACCGATCCAGAAGATTTCCTAGACTTCCTGAAACACGTCATGAATTGCAGATTCTTAACTAACTGAAAGTAGCATGTCTGAAGAATAGTTTCTGCTGAACCAGGGTACAGGAAGCTACATATTGGTGATCACTTTTACAAAAAAGAAGTGCCAGTTCATTTCAAGCAACAACAGAAGATGGCAAAGTGATATTGAGCAGTAGTTTGAACGAAGAAAAATCTGCTCTTGTTCTGTGTACCTTCTGGGCTCATGTTTAAACGGATGAATCTGATACCGTTGCCAAGATCCAGGGATCAAGATGCCAGTAATCTCCCTAAGGCCTGTCCGTGGAATAGCAACCCTGTCTGTACGGAATTAGCTGTTGCATTACAGTTAGCCCAGTCTGATATATTCCGTGCAGATAGCTGATTATCGCAACTGTAACACGGATGAACACTGGATAATATAACCAAAAAGGCGGTAATTATATTTCTTTCTATATTTATTTAGTTTGTTTGCTTGCTTGCTTGATACATTCTTGATTTTTATACATTTATTTTGTTGACATAGGATGATTTCATGAAGCAAAAATTTGCGATTTTTGTGCCAAAAAATGATATTACAAAACGCAATGGCAAATGGTAAATTGAAGTAGAAAAGTAGAAATGGTAAATTTTTTCAGTTTTTATGCACGCATGTTGTAGTGATATTTAATTTTAGAAAAATGAAGATAATTTTACAGATTCATATAATCGGGGGCGATTTGGACGCTACCCAAACCATTCCACAGAATAGTATGAAATAGCTTTTTTTTTGTTTTTATGAAAAGACTTTAAAGTAAACAGTATAAAAAAGTTACGTAATAAAATAAATAAGTGAATAAACAAGCGTACTATATTATGCATAATGTGGTTTTGTCATTTTAATGCTTTAAAATGTTATTGATAAATTATTGATAATTGGAAATTCAGATATCAAAGTTTTATTATAAGCGTTGTTGAATCTTTTAACTTACTGCATTGTGTTGATAAAGATATGTGTTGTTCAGAAAATACATATTAAATAGTGAATAGTGTTATGTTTTGTCAGTATCAGAGGGATAAATTGGTTGTTTTGAATAGAATAATGAATAGTATTTTAGAGAAAAGGAATCACTTTCTATTGAAAATAATTTTTTAAGAATCATCTATATCAACCGTTCATAGTATGCATTTTGAGGCACAGGAATTAATTGGTAATTCTAATTGTAGCTAAAAATGCAATTTTAAAGTGTCATTTGTAATGTTGTCACTTTTCAACTGTTGTTTAATAGTTATAAAATTATTTCTATTATTTCTCAATTTTTGTAGATGCGGTCACTTTGATGCCCAGAACAACAAACACTACGCTAAACTTCATTCAATTTTCTTCAAGAAGTGGGTGAGCGTTTTTTCCCCACGCAACATGGTTTTACCCAGCTGCACAGAATGTTCCACGGCAGCTCTACAGAACGCGAATTATGCCAGTCATCGTGAGGCAGCCGTGTGAGAGCGAGTCCATTTTTGTAAAGTGGATTACCGCGCGGCTGCCCCAAGCAGAGCCATCGTCTTATTGTTGTTGACCCAACACAGCCCATAGCGGTCACGTTATTCTAGCTTCAGAAGCCCGAGATTCAGAGGAAGATTTCAAATGAAGAACGCCAACTGAGAGTAGTGGAATCAGTTAGGTGAGTCTGATAGAGTTCATCCTTCACAGTTGGATATATGCTTTCTCGCTCTGTATCTGAGCGGGCGAACTGGAATTGGATATGGAAGACAAATTTCCTGTTCCTCATTATGTTAATGTATTAGCCTTTTCCTATTCCATGTCTTTATTTTCTCTTGGGCGCTGTGTGCGATCTAGTTGTCTTTAGTTATTATGCACAGATGGCTCAACTTACAAAGTTGTGGTCAATACTGTGAATTTGAATTTATTCCTCAAATGAAATACAGTCCATTCAAGCCATGGTTTGTCCTTTACATAGATATGTGTTTAAAGTCGCGGTGTGGTTTAAAGTCATGAATAAATAGATGTCATGAACAAAGAATAAAAAATAAACTATTTTAGCATTGATGAAACTCATGTGGGAATGAAAACTAGACGTTACTACAGTTAATTTTGTTAATATTTATAAGAAGTGCATTATGAAGTTTTCACATCGATATATTGTTCCAGTGTTGGGTTGCATTATCTTGAGGGACTAGGTATTGGTTCTGACATTAAAAAACAACACATCATTTACTTTCCTGTAAAAAATGTTTTTAGCATTGCTTTTGTAACGGCTGTTCTTTCTGTTGATGCAAATTAATGATAGTACGAATCATCAAACAGATTTTCTGTTGAGGAAAGGATGTTCTGCATCTCATTAGGAAGTGAAGTATTGTATTCACTGCAAGTCATTGCTTTTGTTAATATTACTTCTATTGTTAGCAAGCGTGGCTGTTTTTTCCATTTTTACTCATTTAAAAATTTTGTATAAAAGTAGCATTGTTGACCGTGTTTTTATTGAAACTACCTACATATATCGTAACAAATCATAAAGATACATCTATGAAAATGTTTTTTTTTAGAATTTCAAACAACAACAATACTTATAATAATTGAATGCTTTATTTCAATTGTAACTTTGCAGTGCATTTTACCAAAAAGTGATTTACAAAGAAACCTAATAAAGCGTGCGGTAAAATCATTTTACAGTTGTAAGTAAATGGGGAAAATGGAATAAAATTATGGATCATTATGATTTTCAACTTCATAAAATCGCAGTTACATATTTAATCATTATAACCCATGCTTTTCCTTGTGCTTCAAATACATTTCATAAATGCTAGCGGGTGGATCTGTTCCATCAGAATTTTCTTCACAATCAGTTGCAATAGAATTGAATTTCTCTTCTCTAAAATACAAGTCTTCATTCCAGACAAATGTTCACTGTTTTTCACAATTGATGATACAATGCAATGAATGAAATCATTCAACAATACTTACAATGATGTCCCCACGTATTCATTTGCATGCAACGACATTCTCTCTAAAATATATTGAAACATTGAAAATTGTTAACAAGAAAAGTCGCACGATTAATAATGTATATATTTTTTTTCATACTTTTCGGTGGAACTGCTGGAGTAACGTTTGAATCATTCATGGGTTCCTGAAATGAACGAGGCAAACTATGGTCTAATTCATTTTTCTAAAATTAAATATTATCACTGCATGCGTTAATCAAAACTGAAAAGTGAACTCCAAATTTACCACTGAAATGTTCATGTTTTTCCACATTTCAACTTCTTGCATTAAT
This sequence comes from Trichinella papuae, assembly GCA_001447755.1. Lineage (NCBI taxonomy): Eukaryota > Metazoa > Nematoda > Enoplea > Trichinellida > Trichinellidae > Trichinella > Trichinella papuae. The sequence continues at coordinate 200,127 of JYDO01000039.1, read as the reverse complement.
TTCAAATTTTTTGCTTCCAATTCTTCTATCTATGAAGAAATAATAGAAAAAATACGTGAAAACAAGAAATATATCAGCATTACCATTTTTCTCTGCTCTTTAATTATACTAATGTATTCGGTGGCTTTACGATCAACTCTTAAAATATTTCTAGTCGTGTCCGTCCGAATATTTTTTGCTCGATTCGCATATTGCAAGGTACTGTATGTTTCATCAATAGATTGAAAATTTGCACTATTGAAATAAGCAAAAATAATTAAAATTTTAAACCTTTAATCAGTTCCTTTGTTAATTGCATTTTCTTTCTCTTACTTTATTGTAGCAATCATTATTGTATAGCATTTTCCACTCAGGGAATCCTTTAAAATCCGAGTAAGTTTGCTATCCCGATATGGAACATGAGCACCGCGCTGAAAATTTAAAACACTTTGATATAAATTCAATTGAATGATAATATTAATGCATTGAGTCAGTCAAAAAAAAAGACTTACACGTCCTTCAGACAAAGCGCTAATACAGTTGGCTAATGCCAACAGTGATCGGTTAATATTAGAACCTTCCCGTTGTCGAGCAGACATCAAACCAGCTTTCTGGCAGCGTTCTGAACCGGCTAAATCAATCATCGATAACTTTGAAAACAGAACCTCCTTCACAATTCCTGGAATTTTTGATGTCTGTTTTAGCGTAACCTTCAAAACAGTTCATTATTGTTATTTAAGAATAATGTAAAAGCATATCTCAATTAACCATACTTGAAATACAGCATGAGAACGGGAAGATTCTTGATTTTTGTCAGTTGGATGTTGCGTACGACGCTTGTTTCCTTCTATCAAAATTTCCGTCATTTCTTCCGTACTTTTCGGCTAAAAATAGCATTACTAAGGACAGTTCAATACAGCAATTCATGTTTCATTACCGTATGATACGACAATTCTGATATGAAAACTTCTTTGCCTTCACGTAGATTAAGTACAGGCTTATTAGGACGCAACAAATCATACACTTTTTCATTGTAAATTTCAATGTAGGATACTTGTAAGTCCCAATTGTAATCTCTGTTTTCACTCTGGAGACGAAAATACAGTTCTTCAAGAGTAAGTAATATCACTCCAGGTGATGCGCTTGAACCAAGCATAGTAAATGTCTTCCCAGAACCGGTGGCACCATATGCGAACACTACATCAAATACAATATATGCTCATTTCTATTTCATTAACATCGAAATCTAATTCTGAAAACATACTTGAACAATTATGACCATTCAAAAATTTTTCCAAAATCGGTTCCATCGTCTCTTTGTAGACGATCTCGTTTTTAGCATCCATATCAAATATTCGATCAAAGCAAAATGTCAAATTTTATGCCCTACGAGCAGTTGGATCTCTTAAATAATAAAAATAAGTTTAATGATAGAAATATTCACAAAATTGATAAATTTTACTAATAAAACAGAATAAACATATACAGTCTAAAATATTCACAATTTGTTCCTGCAATGCTTTTCATACTGTAGAATATTTTGAATTTGATTAATAACTGTTATGTTTTGATTCATACATACCGAATGCTTTCCCCTTTAAAATAGGTTTGCTTCACTGTAGCTGATGGAGGATCAAAAAGCAGCATATGATCATCAATGACACTCACAATAGCGTTAGACGTTGCACCTAAACCTCCGTGTGGTCGTATGCGAACGCAAACCTGAAGGAAAGAAAAAAGAAAATTTACGTCATTCAACTGTTTCTGGCAATAATAGTACCTTGACGTTTGCAGTAACGGGCAATTCTTTCCTTCGATTAACTGAAAACGGCGTGCTTTTAACAGCAGAACGAGGCGTACGGCGCACCTAATTTAAAATTTAAAAAAATCAACCAACATATCACATTATTCAGCATTGGGAAACTATTTTCTGTGACAAAAATTCAGAGTGGCATTTCAAAAAAAAACATACCCATGGAGAAGCAAATCTATCATCCGAAATTGATTTGTGTTTCCTCTAAAATTGAATAAACATTATTCACAATTTAAAAAACGCTTTAAAATTTCATACTTTCAGCATTTGTGAATACTTCTGTTCTCTTTTACTTTAAAGAATATTTCCGCGTTCAACAAGCGACGAGAAACCCAACGAAAACCTAAACGAAAACAACAGATTTCTTAAAATCTACAAGAATGAAAAATACAATAATATTCAATTCGCAAAAATATATATTAGAATCATCATTTCCATTGTCATAAAGAAAGCTTCACAATAACAGATATAGTAACTACAGCGAACAAGTGTGCCACAGCACCGGCGGAAGTGAATTTCTACCGCGAGCGTTATATGTACCTGCATTCATTTGTCTTACTTTAGCGCACAAATTTGAAATTAAAAAAAAATATATATTCTTAAAATGTTATAAATAATTATATTTTTTTATTTTAAATATTCAATCGAAAAATATAATTCAATAAATCTAATTTGAATTTTTATTTCTAATACAAGCTTGTCCTACATTTTATTGCGCGTTTAAACAAATGGCACATTTAATTCAAACGCATCAGTGTGAGGTATTTTCTGATTGGTCAACTTTGATTCTCGTCACGGCATCTTATATGTGCCCTACTTTTGCCAAATTAACGTCCGGCATTTATTTGTACGATTCTCAGTTGAGCCCTCTTTTACGCATCACTTTTCACGCTTTTACGATTGTTAAATTTCTCTTATTTCTGTTATTTTTTATTTAAAAGGACTTATATCTGCCAAAATAAAATTGATGCAGCAAATAAATATTTATTCATGATTTATCAAATACCCATATATATATATATATATATATATATATATATATATATGACAAATGTATCAATTTCTCCAAAAATTACTGAAATTGATTTATATCGATCAGAAATGATGACCGAACTACAGATAGGTACGATGGTTCTGATATTCAATTTTAATTCTAACTCTAGCTGTATAATTATGTTCATTTATCGTAACTTTAAATTCATAACCGAAAGACATGCTGTTATTGCTGATGATGGCGCTACTAATTTTATAATTCAAAATTAATTTCAAATTTAGAATAAACTTGTACATTTTTTTCTCAGTAAGTATTAAAATTTAATATTTTATTATGTTAATATTTTATGCTGTTCAGCTTGTCAATAATTGTTTCATTATTATAATATTTTCAACACCTAGCTTTGCCAACTAAAACATGGTCGTGAAAGATTAAATCACCGATTCTCAGAATCTTTGCTGATATCAAGATTTTAAATGGAATTTATTTTGCTGTTTCTGCAGTATCGTGTTAATATTTATTATCTATTTGCTAGTTTTGCATTTTTGTTATCCATTTCCATTTGAAAACATAAACGCAGAAGAATGCCAACATTTCGGGCCTGATTATTTACTATTATTAGAATTTTTGACATCTGATAAAAGGTTTGATAATAAATATCTCGATCTAGTTTGATGATTAAAAAATAAAAATTATTTTTTACCGTAAACCCCCAGTGAGAAAAAACAACGCACAACATTGTTGTTTGCCTTTTTGAAATTTTTAAATACTTGTTTTTGTTATTTATATTTTTTTTTCTTTTCAAACATCATTGCATTCATGCCTACTTGGCCATTTCATCAATATACGCGCTATTGCAATGTTTGATAAATTGCAAATAAATATTTATTTGCTACATTAACATTCCTGTTCAGATAACTAAGAAGAATTTAAAAATAGCAAACAACTACTTCATATAAACCATTTTCAGAATTATAGGAGTTCGTGAAATTTGGAAATTAATATAAATGCTTATCAGCGCCAGCAGCGTAAAACAGAGATTAAATGACCTAAGCATAAACAAACACCAAACATGAGAATGACGAAAGTAGGACAATGTAAAAATATGTACATGTTTGGACGGATCATAGTCGACCAATCAGTGCCTCACCCTCTTGCGTCCGCCCAAGAAGTAAGTATCATTTATTTATTCATTTCTGTTGTTTATATGAAGTTTGAAATACACTGGCAACACAGGACAACATACATGCTTCTTATTTAATAAATGTGAGTTAGACAATTTTACTTTTTTGTTTCAATATTTGCATATTGCAATAATAATAATTCCTTATATAACTTTTATTTTGCATTTTTACTCCGTTTTCTTCTTGCTATTATAATACTGAAATTCAACTTTTAATGGGGATTGAATCGCTTTTGCACAGTGCGTGCTCTCTCCATGGAATGTTTTCATCGGTAACTTTGACGTGTTGTTTTTGTTTATGTCCCATCAACTTTCTGATACTTTCTTACAGAATTACTGTAACAAACATTGTATGCTTCGTTGGGCACTCTTTGAATATTAATTTATTTTTCCTTTGTTCATGTCATTTAATCTAATTCATTCTGGTTTAATTGTAAAATTCACTTCAACAAAGCCTTGTTTCTTTTCAGTTCACCGAAGAAATTGCAAACTGAAAATTGCAGCAATAAGATCAACAAGAAAGTAACAAAAAATTTGAGTTGACATTTTTTAGAAAATATACACTTAACACTGACATCATATACAGAGAAATCTACTCCTCACAGTGGCAGCTTTAGTTTTACAGTACCGAAGGATTGTGACGTTTTAGTGCTTTCATATCAAAGTTTTTAATGCGTATGTATTGAAATTTTTTTTTCAAATTTTGTTTTTTATTATTATTTACAATTATTAATAAATAACATATTGTATTTTTGTCAGCGATTTTCTTTTCAGATGAATTGTCTGATAATTTGATCTGATAAAAATGCACTAACAAATCTTGATTTGATTTGATTATTTAATCAAATACCATTCACTCAACTTATTTCTGTCTCATCGATGTTGATTAAATATTAAATTTAAATAAATTTAAAATAGATGAAAAAATTATATTATTAATTTTTTTTGATAAAAACAAAACATTTTTTGTCAATTAGATATTTTTTAAATCTTGCTATATTCTTACTTTTCAGAATACTGTAGGCATAGAAGTTTTTTGTAATTTGTAGCTTATTTTTTTTAATTCATTGGTGTATGGTTTCGTTGTGCTAAGTGGCAGGCACAGAAAGCATTTGCGATTTATAAAATCTTCCATTGTGTCACAGTTGTTCATTTTGATGAAAAGCAGTTAATATTATTTGAAATGGACTTGCAAATTTCTGGTGGTATTAATTCTTTTTCATTTATATTAAATTTGTATGGTTTTACAAGCTTGAACCTTACTCGTACTTCATTAATGTGCTGAGTAGTATCTCAAGAAATTTGTTGTTCAACTTCATATTTTTATAGTATTAGTTGAACTTCTGTTTATTATTGAGTGAAAATTTTTATGTTAATGCTCGTGATAACATTTTTTAAAATCAAGTTTAAGGCACTTTGGTGTTTTGAAATTATAAATTTATCAAATAGTATTTTCCAATTGTAATGTAAGATTCACTGATTATTTTAATTTTTGCTGTTATTGGAAATCTATGTAACATCTTTATTTTACGTACAAGCAGCTTCAATGTTGCAGGCCTCTTTGAGGACATATCTTGCACAACTTATTTTAGCATTTTATAGGTAGCATTATTTTATTACTGTCTATCATGAGAAGTTAACTAAGCAATCGACTTTTTATTTAATTCTTCGTATTGTCGAAGTTTTCACCCGTAGTGTAGTTCTGTGAAGGAAACTGGAATAAAGAGTGTTAAGTTTTTAACATAGAATGATGTTTGTTGCTCTTTCTCGATCGAGTGAAGCTAGTTTTGATTTTCAAAATTTTTTTGGTTGCTTTACAGTTACGTGCTTTTAGATTTATCATCATTTTAGTGCTTTTTAAATTGTATTGAAAATTTCGTGCATATTATGTGTTTCTAAATCGTTTAGTGGCATGAGACACCTAGATTATTGTTTGCATTATGAGAAAGTTATTTATTATTTTTGTAATTAACGAAATGCAGGTATGAATTACTGTAGCAAGTATGAATTGATTTTTTTAATTTTTTAAATTTTAATTTTTTTATTGAATTTTTCAGCTGAACCTTTTGGGCAGTGTTATCCTGAAGAACTTGAAACATCACTGGACTCCGGCCACTTGGCTTTGACGTGTCGCTTTAATCGTTGGGGCACCCTAGTTGTAGCCGGCTGTAACGATGGTTACTTAGTGATTTATGATTTTGTCACCAGACGTATGGTAAAAAAATACGTCACCCATATGCATGCTATTACTGCAGTTAGGTTTGTACTTTTTCTTATTGTTTTTCTTTTAAGATTGCATAATTTTTACATTTTGTTTTAGCTGGAGCCGAGATGGAAAACATTTGCTTTCTTCAAGTTTTGACGAAACAATTGTGGTCAGTGATGTAGTAGCTGGTGAAATTGTTAATAAATTTTCTATGCCATCAATTGTGAACGAAATTCAGATGCATCCAGTGAAAAAGTGCGTTGTTTTGACAGTTTTTTTTTTAACTGAACTTTTATTTCCTAATTTTTACACAACAATGCTCAGGGATCATTATCTCATTTGCTTTTTACAACATATGCCAATGCTGATGACCATTGACGACCAGCGTACTGTCATTCCTATAGAGACTGAAAAGAACACCACCGAAATTTCTGGTATTGTAGCCTCTTTCGACAAATCCGGAAGCCGTATAATCTGTGGCAACAACAAAGGAAAAGTAATTTTAATTTTATTTTAAATTTTTATTGAAGCTGAATTCAATTGCTGCTTTTTAATTTAGGTGATGGTTTACGATGTAGATTCGTTATCATTAATTGCTTCGTTTGTCGTCACTGGTAGTCATCCAATTCGCACTTTGGTTGTTGCTCCTCGTGGGGAGTGAGTATATATATATATATATTTTTTTTTTTTTTAATTTAACCTTTCATTTATATGCTTCATTGTATGCATTGTTGTGAAAATTTCAGCTTTTTCTTAACAAATTCCAATGATCGCATCATTCGAGTATTCACGTTGAGCACTGTTCTCGAAGCAGGTGTAGACGGTACTGTTTTGCCAAATCAAAAAGTTCAAGATTCAGTGAACAGGTGAGCTGTTAATAAATTGTTGTTGCAGAAATTCTACCCGAGCTATTTGCATTGCTATTTCCGATCTGGTAATACATATATAAGAATATACTGTAAGAAATGTCGCTTCATTAGTTTCGTAATTTTGTTTTCTTTTCTAGATTTTTTACTTTAATTCACTTGAAATAAATGAAAAAAATATTAATAAAGTTCTAGGAATTGGGAAAGTTTTGCATTTGTTGTTTTGTGGGATGAATGGGAAAATTGTTATTTTTTAATAATTTAATTTTATTTTCCAGGACCTCTTGGAAGGTGTGTCGTTTCAGCGGTGACGCGGAATACATTTGCGCCGGCAGCAGTGGCTCGCACTCGCTTTACATATGGGAACGGAACAACGGAAGCTTGGTGAAAATTCTGCAAGGCTCGAAAGGGGAACAAGTGGCCGATTTGATTTGGCACCCGACCCGGGCGGCGGCTTTTTCCATCTCCAATGGCAAGCTGTTGCTCTGGTCGCAGAGTCCCACGGAAAATTGGAGCGCCTTTGCCCCCGACTTCAAGGAGCTGGACGAGAATATTGAATACGAAGAACGCGAGTCCGAGTTCGACGTTGAAGACGAAGATCGAAGCATTCCAGAGACTGAGAGTATGTTTTCCTAGAGAGGGGGAGAATGAATAGGAAAATTTGTTTGTTTGTTTGTTTGTTTGTTTTTACTCATAACACACGTCGGTTTAAGATGTAAATTGTGAAGACCAAGTCGATTTGGCCGTCATTGATCAGAAGCTTTCAGAATTCGGCTACAGCAGGTAATTTTGTTCAACATATGCAAACTGTTGTTTTGTGTTATACTTTTTGTTGTATGTTGCATTTCAGCGACGAAGATGGGATGGACTCGTTGCGTTTGATTTTAATCGCGCCCGATGTGGAGAATCCCGAAGAGACGCTTGCGGATGCGAACAAAGAGGCGCCCAAGGCTGAACCAGTGCCGGCTGGCAAGAAGAAGGAAGCGGCCCCGAAAGTGACCACGCCTGCATGCCGTTCAGTCAAGACCACCGAAACGAGAAGGCGCAGAGGTGATGGTGGTGTTCCTCGTCCGCTGCACAAGTTGTACGGAATATTTCGAAACACGTTTTTTTTCTGTTTCAGGAGGCAAGAGTGGAACCACGACCGGAAGGCGGGGCATGGCGTCCAAGCGACGCAGAGCGCCGGCGAAAGCCAGAGGCGCGCATTGAAAAACAACATCACAACTGCTTGCTTAATCATGCCCATGCAAAATGAGCAAATTTATTAATCCATACAGATATATATACATGTTTATTTATTTATTTATTATTTATTGTCCGTTATAGTCATTTTCAATGCATTACATTTGATGATATCTGTATTGGAGATATCAAAGAGAAAATGTTGAACAGTAGTTGTTCAGAAAGAAGTCAGTGTTATGCAAAGAAACGGTTTATTTATTGTCATTATTGTTATCGTTTTGTACACATTTCATGGACGTGGGTTTATTTATTGTACATTGGCATTAATAAAATTATTTTTTATAGAGAGCAACGAGAAAAACACCATCACACGTAATACTTGGACAAGTCACTTGGTTAATGTATGCATGGACAATGAATGTATGTTATATAAATTGATCTGTTTAGCTTCAGAAGCTCGGGTGGTGGTTGTAGGGCGGGGAAGGGGAGAGGATAAAGTTAATTTTACGACAAATCAACCGGCCAATTAGGCCAACTGTGGTGTTTCAGTTTTCGATTGTCAGCTTTGACTTTGAGCAAACAGAAGATCGTCTGCACGGATACAAGATTTTTGGTTTCCAATTTCCGAAAGGGTCAGCCATGAACCGTGCTGATTGTTCAAATAAGAAAAGCCGATCATGCTAGAGATGAACCGCTGACTAACGTGATTGTTCCATTCTGGCGGCAAGATGTGAACAACAAAGTTGACGTCAGCTCATCTGAAACGGTTGTATTTCACAAAAAGCAATTTGAGTTTGTTGTTATTATTATTATTATTATTATTGCTTTTTTTTCTCTTGTTTTTTTTATAGCTCATAAATATTATATAGCACCGAACGCAAATTAGAGGAAGTAAAATAAACTATGAGAAGTGAAATAGAAAAAAAAAAGCAAATCAAGCATCCGTATGCGTTCTCGTGCGAAACTATATGGGGGCAGTTTCGATTTTTTGAAAACGCATCTGCAGCATTTCTCAGAAGGACCAGTGGACGTATAAAATTTCGCCGACTTTTCCTCGACCCATAGGCAAAAAATATCCCACACGTAATTCGTTGCATTGGGATCCACAAGTTCGAATAACGGCCGTCATTTCCTCGAAAGCTCTGAAATTTCAGAATCAAATTTCTCACCCAGACCACATAGCCGACGACGTCAAGTCACAAGGCTAATTGTGACTGTTCTTGTAATAAAGCTGCAAGTTCCACTGCACTCTACTGCTCGTCACGGTTGTTTGATTTGCTTTGTCCTTTTTGTACGACGTTATTATTTTGTGGTTGTGATTGTTGTTCTGTTTTGCTTTTTTTTTTATAGTTTAATCGAATGAAAAGATTGATAAAACGTTTGGCTGCAGCAAATGCCGGTGAAGAACGTCTTGAATGGGCTAACAAGGTGGAATTTTTGTTGGCCATCATTGGCTTTTCCGTCGATCTTGGCAATGTATGGCGCTTTCCGTACATATGCTATCGAAATGGTGGAGGTAAATTTTATTTCAAACATATTCTTTTATCTATATAGTAATAATAATAATAATTGTTATTGTTTTTTGAATTTATTTTTTTTTAATATTTGTAATCCCCTTATTTCCATGCAAACTTTCCCACTTCAACAAGTTTTATTGAACATGGTTTTCTTTGTAAAATTTGATTTGCACTTGTTGTTTTCACGAAAAATTCAAATTCAGTCCAGAACAACAACCACTAATGTCAGTTTGGAATGAACGATAGTAATAATGTTTTCAACAATGCTTTTCCTTGCAACAATTTGCACGTGCAAAACGTGTAAAATGTGTGCAACAGAAATAATAATAATAATAATAATAAATCCACGTTATGATGCAGCAGTTTGAAAAAAAAAATCTCCATTTTCCATTAAATAAATCATTCCATTTATCACATGAGGAAAGCAATCAGATGTGGAGAAAATGATTTTTGCTCTTTTTTATTTGTTTTCAAATAAATTATCATTTCTGCTATTTCAAATATACGTACGATAGTTTAAATATTTCATCTTTCTAATATAATATTAAAATTGTCAAAAAAAAAGAGAGAAAACTTTCACTATGAATCAACAGTGCTGGCTGTTGTTGTGCGTTGCCGTTTTCATTAAAATAAAATATTACAATTGTGTTAAATTTGAAAAAGTAAAATTGGTTGTAGTTTGATGGGACAATGATGGTATTTTTCATTTTATATCTTTATCCACACTGATGGAAAATAAATTCAGAAACCAGATATCATTTTTCACCGGTTGGTTCTTCTGTTTGTCGATGAAAATTATGGAAAGAAGGTTTTTATCAATTTTATCTTCCAATTCAGCTATGCTAACAGTGTTTTCTTGATAAGTTTGCTCTACTCATCAGGCGAGTAAGTTTCCATTGCAAACGCATGCGCAACAACCAATGTCACTTTATTAATTTTATGATGTTGTTGTGTTGTTGCACTTTTGACGAAATGTGATTGAAAAAATGATAGTAATTTAAAATCAAAATTTCATATGCGCACCCAATTTCAGGAGCTTTTCTGGTGCCATACTTTGTTATGTTCATCTTCTGTGGACTTCCGTTGTTTTATATGGAAATGGCATTGGGACAATTTCATCGATGCGGATGCATTTCTATATGGAAACGACTGGTACCAATTTTTAAAGGTTTTCCCTGTTGTTTACTGAACTATTTGACAAGTGAATTATTTATTTGATCAATTTTATAGGCGTCGGATATGCAACATGTTTGATTGATGTCTACATGGGTTGCTTTTATAACACAATAATATCTTGGGCATTGTTCTACCTTAGCAGTTCGTTCAAATGGCCTTTTCCATGGCAATCTTGTGACAACGTGTGGAATACGGAAAACTGTGTACCCGACAATGCGAGCGTGTCATTGGGAAATGCATCCAGAAATTACACAAATGCAGCTGAAGAGTTCTTTTTGTAAGTTCCAACTTGTTCGAGCAAGTTGTAAAATAACTGCAGTTGCTAATTGAAGACGAAGAGTTTTGGAAATACAAAATTCTGATGGTTTGGAAAATTTGGGCAATATCAGATGGCCCCTTTTGCTTTGCCTGCTTGTCATCTACACTATTGTTTATTTTGCCATCTGGAGAGGACCGCTCAGTTCAGGCAAAGTGAGTATTTGTGAAGGGAATTTTTCAACCGTTGCTTTCAATTTTTTTTCCAACAATTTCAGGCAGTGTGGTTCACTGCAACGGTTCCCTATGTTGCGCTGTTCGCTTTGCTTGCACATAGCTGCACATTGCCGGGATCACAGGCTGGCATTAAATACTTCCTCATGCCAGATTGGAGCAAGCTGCTCAATATTGAAGTAACCTTTTTTTTTATTATCTCAGTTTTATTAGTCTTTCAAACGGAAATAGCATCATTTTTTTAAAACATCAATATTTCTCAACTGCATAATTCATTTTTACCGTTCAATTGCAATGCTTAGCATATAATGCAATAACATTCAACTTTTGTTCATGTAACTGTTTTACAATTTTTCATCATTCGACTGCTATATTTTACAACTAACATGTGTTCAGGAATGTATATATATACAATGTAATTGGATGTGGTTTCAAAGTTTTAGTTCGTTAATTTTAACGTGTAAAAAGTGCGTATTGTAAAACATTTATTAAATCAAATGTAAATATGAAACTGAGAAATTCGTCTTTAATGCATTTAAAAATGAAAAATGTTAGCTGGTGTTGTGTCTACGGTTTCTGCTGAAATTAAACATTCTTCAAATGAACTTCAACTTTAGCGGTAATTCATTGGCGTTTTACTTTGTTTCAAAATATTTTATAATGCTGTAGGTTTGGATCGATGCTGCAACACAAATATTTTTTTCACTGGGACCAGGATTTGGAGTATTAATTGCTCTTGCTAGTTACAATTCAAGACGGAACAACTTTTACAGGTTATTCAATATTTCAATTTTTATATTAAAAAATTTATTATTTTTTTGGTTTTTTTTCTCTTAGAGATGCTATTGTGGCAGGTTGCATAAATAGCTTGACGAGCATTTTATCTGGTCTGGTAATATTTTCTGTACTGGGTTATATGGCTGACTGCTTGAATAAGGACATTGGCGAAGTGGCTGAAACGGGAGGTGTGAATGCTGATTCATGTGCAGAAAATGTTTCATTTCATGGTCTTCTGTTTTTTTTTCTAAAGGACCTGGACTTGTGTTCATCGTTTATCCTAGAGCTATATCAACTATGAAAGCGGCACCTGTTTGGTCTGTTATTTTTTTTATCATGCTTGTCACTTTGGGGGTCGACAGTACTGTAAGCAATTATTGTAATATTTCTTATATATTTTGCCTTTCAAATTTCTTTCACAGTTTGCTGGTTTTGAAGCAATTCTTACTGCTTTCTGTGATGAATATCCTTCTGTTCTTGAAAAAAATCGAAAACTTTTTGCAATGTTCTTCATGATGGCCATGTTCTTCCTTAGCTTGCCAACAGTGACTTACGTATGCACTTGGAAGGTTTCTTTATCAGTTGATTATTTCTTCTCTTTTCAAGGGAGGAAATTACCTTATTGAATATCTTGATCACTATGCTGTCAGTTATCCAGTGTTAATTGTCGTCATGGTAGAAACAGTAACAATCAGCTATATATATGGTACAGTAGACAAAACTTGTTTTGCAATCTGTAAGAAGTTTAAAAGGGAAAGTTTTAGGAATTAAGCGATTTTCAGCTGATGTGAAAGAAATGCTAGGCGTCAAACCTAGTCGCTTTCTAAAACTTTGTTGGCTTGTAGTTTGCCCGGCAATTGTGTCCGTAATGACATACACTTGTGATAGCATTTTTTGCAAATGAGAATTAGTTCTTGTCTTGTTTAGATGATTCTCATTTTTGCCACTGTACAACTTAAGCCACTGACCTTGAACAATTATGAATATCCAGAATGGTCTCTGATATTGGGTTGGATAATTCGGTTGTCATCCATTGTTTGCATACCGTACGTACAGTACACATTTGTTTTCGTGATAAAACGATTTTCCTTGTAGAATCTATATCATTCAAGCGTTGGTTCGAGAAAGAGGATCATTAAAATCAGTAAATTATGAAGAAATGAATTTATAAACTGATTGCACCTTTTTTTCCATGTTTCAGCGTTTACACTGTCTAATGGTACCGTCACAGCTACCGGCCACATCACTGCGTAGCTTGGACGCGGAAGATTGTGCAAACTGTTCCATGGATAAACGACACTTTTCAGAAGTTGCAGTTTAAGTTACCCCAGATGACTACATTTTTCATAATTTAGTTGAAATTTTTCAAATATTAGCTGCCAATGATTAGCTCGCTTTTGGAAAAAATTATGTCTCTATTATTAGCACACAAAAAGAAAGAGAATTGGCATGTGCTGTGATCAAATTAATAAGAGTTTTGCGTAAAGTTGAACGTTTTATAAATTTCGTAGCTGCAAAGTGAGAATCACAGCTAGTTAGTTATGCAATAAATTTCGCAGTTTAATTTTTTCAGTTATCAAACTTAAAATGTAAGCATTAAATACAACATTTTTACAAAAATGAGACCATCACACTGGCGGAGAAGTAAAGCGCTAAGATTTTCATTAGTGCGTTGAAATTAATTCATCGCCAAGAAGTTGTTACGCTTACCAACAAACATGAGCGTGACATCTCGCAGAGAAGAAGCATTGTCATCCGTCCTCCAGGGCAACAGATGAGCAAACATCCATTTCGCGGAAATGAACAACACCAGAAAGCGAAAAGTCAGTCGTTCTGAACGTTGAGCAAAAGCACGTTGCCTGTGCGAAAGACGCCTGCATTCATAGATGTTGCAGTTCTTCATTCATACATTGTTCGGCTTTATTATCTGGCTGAACAAACATTTATCCTGCGCTGACGCTGAGGTTGACACTACGGACGACGAGGAATAGATTTAGATTCAAAAAAATTGTCACACATGACCAAAAATTGAAGCACTTCACCCAGAGAAGAGTGATTCTCATGAACAGTATTTGAAATGTTCGAAATGTGGTTCACTAATTCAAACATCTCTCAATTGCGAAATGAAGAACAAAGTGTGATGCTCAGCTCCTGCTGTATCCGCAGTCATCTCAATAATCGCCAATATCCACAGAACAAGCATCATCAATATAACAAATAAGTTTTCTTTCTTTTTATTTCATTACCATTAAAATCTTATTTTCAGTTTATCTTTTTCAGGTACATGTCAAGAAATACGCCATTCAGAACGGTGCGGACACGTTTATAGCATTTCTCCAATCTTTTCTGATTGATTCAAATTGTTTGCGTTAATTTCTCGAACAAAACATTTTCTCTAAAAATTTAGAAATTTCGTGAGCTATAGACTAGGCTGTTTTCCGAAAAACGGCGAAAACCTTTCTCTCACATTTTCGATTTTTTTGATCATCAAACATTTACATAGATGTCTTGTAAGATTATGCAAAGTTTCATCGGAAACTGTACACTAGATCTGGAATAAATGGCCTCTAAATTTGGCACCTTGCCTATGTTAATGCACAGGAAAGTCGCCCATCTGTATTTCTGTTCAACGGAACCAGTGACTAACACTTTTCGCACATCTAGCATTTCCCACGTCGAATCCATTATATTTCTACCAATTTACCTTTTCGTAACGATCAGTTGAATGAATTTAACAACATCCTGCTGTTACATTTCCATTAATACTTGCTAATCAAAACGTTTCTATTGTAAGTCTTTGCTTTGTCAAAAAGCCAACATTTCATGGAATGCCACCCCAATGGTCATATTTAATATTCATAAAGCTTTTCATATATAGCAAATGTGCCACTGTTGGAATTTAATGATTGTATCCTGCTCTGCATAATTAGCATTAAGGGTAGCAGTACTCGGAGAAAAGTAATTAGAAATGCAGTGACATTAAACAAATTCACTATCCACGAGAAATTAATCTGCTTATGGTTGGTATTTCATGGAAGCTTTAAACATACCCAACTGTTACATCAGTATAACTACTTGCATGTTTCTCAAAAAGCGCGGCGAATCACACTAGTTTTGTGGAAAAGTGTAAGCAATACTGTACCGTTTAAAGGTATAAAAATTTTCCATAGCCCGCAATCGATGATTTTTTGAGAAATTTTATAAAATTCCCGGTTTGGGCATTTGACATTTGTAGAACAGAAAAACTGGCATATTGCATGCAAATTCCGTTCCAATCTGATAATTAGAGCATAATTCTCATCTCTAAAGTGTAATCAATCAAAACATTAAGTGAACAAAAATTTTAATCTTGAAAGTTTCTGTAGGGCGTAAATGAAACTCAGGAACAATTGTTATTTAAATAAGTCTCTCATTTTGGCGAAAAACATTGGTGATTCTGTTGAAAAAATTATTAAAATACTTCAGTAGGAACAATTGTTAAATTTCTAATTTATATTTCTTCTTATTTCGGCATCCTTAAAATCCTATTTTAGTTTTCACTTTTTTTCTTATATCTGAAGAAATATGCTGCCAGGAACGGTGCGGATAAGTTTTTTGTAGTTCGGCCATAATTCCTGATCGACAAAAATCAATTACAGTAATTTTTGGAGAAAAAAATTTTTCTCGAAAATTTCGAAATTTCGTGAACTATAGACTTGCTTGTTTTGCCAAAAATGGCGAAAAACTTGTTTTCAAAAGTTGGACTTTTTTTGATTGATAAACGTTTATATTGATAAATTATAGTGTTTTTGAAAGTTTTTCCGTAAACAGTCCAGTAGTTGTGCAATAAATGGCCTCAAAAGTTGGTATTGCCTGTGTTAATACGTTGGAAGCTGCCCGGTTTTTTACAAATATCTCGGGAAATAAGCAACTAGGAGCGGTGAGGTTACGTTCATTGTACTTGGCAAATTGTTTCCGATCGATTGATACCCATTTCAGCCAATTTCGGTTCACAAAGTTTTCCTCGAAAATTTCGAAATTTCGTGAACTATAGACTTGCTTGTTTTGCGAAAAACGGCGAAAAATTTTTTATAAAAATTTGGACTTTTTTTGATTGCTGTACTTTTATATTAATAAATTATTGTGTTTTTCAGAGTTTCACCGGAAACAGTGCAGTAGTTGTGGAATAAATGGCCTCTAAAGTTCGCACAATGCCCATCTTACTATACATGAAAACAGCCACGATGAAGCTCTCTTGAAACAGAACCAGGATGCTTGCATTTTAGTAATGGAAGCATTTTCGACATTTCAGTGACATATTCGATGAAGTTACGCAGTCTTGTGCAATATTTCTTTGTTTTGTGCAATCGAATTTTTCTTCATTTTCGGCCCATTTTGATTAGATTGATAAAAGTTGTTTCAGCACGGCTTGAAATGTGCATAAAATGTTGCATTTGCTAGTTTTTCATTAACTTATTTCATTTAATCGATCAGCTGAAACGTACTTCTAACGCTACGACTGTTAATATTCATTAATACCTGAGTGTCATAACGTATGCTTTGAATATCTACATCCCACAAAAAATGATCATTTCATTGAATATTATGCTCCTCATGATCTTAATTATTCAATAAACTTCTCAATGATGCCAAGAATGTAGCAGTTTGCTTTTGTTTTCCATTAGATCAGTGCAACGAAAAGACTGTTTGCGGAGGAGCTTTGAATGCTGCCTTTTTGTCATAATAATAATTCCAAATTGTTAAAATAAAGTAAATTAATAATTGAAGAGAAATTAATTAGCTCATGCTTGGTATTTATTCTAATCTCCCAAGATATTCACTTATAAGCTCAGCCATGCCAAAGACGTGCCTGTAGGAAAGAGCAACGAATTAATAAATTCTTTATTCATATGTGGAAACAGTATTGCTCTACAATTATGAACACAGATTATTAATTGTGGGAAATTGCTGATTTACTGAGATCTCTGACACAATTGTCGATTAGCAAAAGTGTCATTTATAGAGGGAAATAATGTAACATCGCATGAAGGCTGTAATTTAATCTTTTCATTTTGATTTATTCTTATTTCTGTATCGTCGTCTGTAATCAATGAAATTGCGTAAAAAAATTTTTAAATTTTAGGATTGCTGTAGTACAAAAATGAAACTCAGGTACAAACGTTATTATAATCAGCGATTATTGCTTGCGGGTATTCGTGGAACTTTTCTTGTAGAAGTTAATAAAACGCAATTCTACGGTGTATTATCAAGCCGGCAGATTTTATGTCGCTCTCAATTGTTCCCACAACAATCGCATCATGATTAAACGTTTACGCCACTATCTCGACAAATGAGCTTTCATGCAACGTGCGACCAGGTTTGTTGTAATTCTGTGATTTTTCCAGATCTATTCCAGTCGAAATTTTCGCCTTACTCGTATTTCAGTTGTTTCAAAACTAAGCAGTAATGGAAATGAATCGTTTAGTATAGGTAATTTCTATCAGTTTATCTTTTTATAATGCTCAATTGAAACGATTTCTAACGTTAATTCCCTTAAACATTTATTAATGCCTGATTGTCGTAGCGTATGCTTAGCATATCTTTGCTTCGCTTGAAAAATAATCATTTCATGGAATATAGTGCTGTTCTTGATTCTTATTATTCCATTAGGTTCTCACAGATACCTAACCTGTGGCTATTTTGATTTATTTTCGTTTTCAACACTCAGTGAAATCCACTTAAGAAAGTGACCTTGATATGTAGTATTTGGGTTGATAATAATTACTTGAAAATGGGATAAACATAATTCAATTAAGAAGTGATTACAAAGCAATGTCTCCGTGCACGGAAAATTCTTTCGAATTCACCAATTCCGGAACCTTTCGTAATTCCGTTCTGATATTCACTTATAAGTTCAAAAACGCTAATGGCATGTTTCAAGGAAATTCGAACGATTTATTCATTGTACTGCTGATAACTAAATACAATATTATGCAAAATATAGGTTTATAAATTTTCAATAACATGTAATCGATGATTTTTTGAGAAATCANTATTCTTCGTCCGTCATCGCATTGAAAACGCCATTGTTCATTCGCCGCACACCGTACGCCTACAATTATTTCAAATGAACTTCAATAGCAACGTAATAGTAGTTCAAAGAAGATTTGCATAACATTCATTTCTACTGTTTAACAAGTATCAAATGTGTTGTTCATAGTGTTTAACAGACATTGTTCAGGTCATATATAAGCTCAAAGGCAGACAAATTTAAATTGCACTCAAATTTACATTCAAACTATAGAAGCCTATGTTTGAAAGGATAACATTCTTCAATATCTAAAAATATACCTTACTCTATAATTAACGCAGAAATAAACTGAGCAAATGCGGTTCATAGCTGCTGTTACTCAAGACAGTCAACTTAATTCAACTTAAGATGAAGGCAATTTTCAAATTGCCCCTATTTGCATAAAAGTCAGACACTGCGCGCCTTCTTAACAGCTTTGGATATGCCATTCGAAGATGAATTCCAACATAACATGTATAATAAAGATTTCAAATGATTTGAAAAAAAAATTCAGATGCTGTTAAAAATGTTAAATTCATGAAATGAGGACTATTTAAAAATTCAGAAATAACCTTGACACCTTCCTATAATGACATGATGATGTAAAATTTTAAAAAACAATATAAAGTGATCGTAGAATTAAATGATTTCTGTAGGAAAACAGCATTCTTCTGTCTTGCATAATAGAAAACACTATTCGCTTAGTGATATTCGACCTGCTCAGTTCAGAATAAAATTGAATGCCATAAGGTAGTGAAAATTGAAAAATTCATCAACTTGTCATTATGACGCGTTCTGTTTGCCGTTATCATATGGATATTTCGCTGTCCCTTTGTCTGTCACTATGACGCTTTCTATTCGTCGTCAAGATATGGAAGTTTTGCTGTCCTCCTGGCTGTCACTAAGACGCGTTCTATTTTTCCAACTTGCCTGTACGATTCCTATATAAAATTCTCTTCTTCTTCTCCTGATACTCCTCGAAAACCTCCTCCCTTCTTTCTTCCCTCCCTAGTCCTCCTTCCTATCCCTCTTTTTCTTTCTCTTTAAGTCTCTTTCTCTCCCTCCTTACGGCTCTCTCTCTCTCTCTCCCTCTTTCTCTCTCTTTTGCAACCAACCTCCATTTTAATTCGTTCACCCACCCCAACACCCCCTCCAACCACCGGTTTTATCCCCGTAATCCCAACGATCTCTGACTACTGCGTTTATTAACGATAGCGATAAAATGCATCATCGCTTTTAAAGTATTATTGATTCCTTACTGATTCGCTTCCGTGTTTTTTCAGGTTTTAATAAAAGCGTGGGCTAGCAGTTCATATTGGTATCACTGATATCAGTTGAACAAAGTTTCTTTATTACATCACTGGTAAGTATTGAATTTGGTTCTGGCAGCAATGGATTACATCAGCGCATTGGAGCAGGTTTGGAGTCACAGCGCTACCGCCGTGTAGCATGTGTACCATATCCGTTAATCAAAATAAGAATTGCACCTGAGCATCCGATAGTTACAGTAGTCAGTGTGTGTACGCGTGTGGTGGTGCTATCTGTTAATTACGTGTTGTTCGTTGTTATTAAAGACCTTGATGTATAAGTGAGCAAGATCTTGAACGCCGTAAGTAAAAGCGTTTTTCATGATAATGGATTACGTCAACACCACAGACGGTTTATGAAGTTGTTGTCGATGCTGTCAACGTGGTAGTTTAGTTTGGCATCAACGCAATCATGAAATCAAGAAAATAAGAATATGTAAGTAAACAAATGCTTCTGTGATTACTGTAATGATTTGCATTAGTATAATTTGAATAACTCTGAACAAACAGTGAAACCAAACAAAACGCACAGTTTGAAATTATGCGCTTCCAGATTGACAAGCAATATAATATATATGCACCTTTTTGGTGTTGCTTTTGCAAAAGAGTGTCAAATATTGCGAAAAAATATCAAAACACTACAAATTTATTAATACTGTTTGCTGTAATCAATAAGTTAATTTTATTTTTAAACATGCTTTCTTGTTGTGGTTGGTTTCCATTTTGCTGCCAAATTCAGTTTTTTAGCCAAATCACACGCATTTGCCCTTTTCTTATTATCACTTACAATTAATATTGTTTCAGCTTTATTTGTTCTTATTATAATGCAAACAAATCGATGCACGTTGTTTATCAGCAGAATTATGAACAGAATAATAATAATGATAATCTTGTAACATGGATAAATTTGTTGCTGACAAATTATTGAAAGTAAAAACATAAATATAATAATAATAATAATAATAGTGATAATAATTGGCAGAGAGACAAAGAACAAAATAACGAATGAGAAATCAAATAATAAAATGGGGGAAACTTTTGAATGAAAATGAAGCAAAGTTGTAGTTGTGGAAAGTGAGTGAAAGAGTGAAAAGTTGAATGGGAGCGAGTTCTTATTTATTTTAAATTGTGCATCAATCAACATAGTCACCGTAGGGAAAAAAAGTTTTTAATTATAAGAAAAATATTCTTTAAAAAATGAAAAGTGAAGGAAAGCAAACATGCACGTACTTGAGTG
>JYDO01000039.1:0-161577 GCA_001447755.1 Trichinella papuae | reverse complement strand
TAATGTAACCACGCTTCTGCAATGACGTTGGAATGTTGTTTTTTTTTCATAATAATTAATTTCAAATGGTTATAATTAAATAAACTAACAATTTAAAACAAATTAATGTGATTTCGCATGGTATTTATTCTAATCTTTCGAGATATTTACTAATCATGCTAGCAGAAGCAAAGGTGTGCCGCTGGGAAAGTGCAACGAATTATTAAATTCTTTATTCATAACGGCAAACAGCATTGCTCCACATTTAT
The DNA here is from genome assembly GCA_001447755.1 of Trichinella papuae. NCBI lineage: Eukaryota > Metazoa > Nematoda > Enoplea > Trichinellida > Trichinellidae > Trichinella > Trichinella papuae. The sequence continues at coordinate 161,329 of JYDO01000039.1, read as the reverse complement.
GTACACTAATGATCAATTAAGCGATATCTTTGATTTATTGAGATATTCGACACAATTGCCAGTTTGCAAAAGTGTCATTTATAGAGGGAAGTAATACAATTTTGCATGAAAATTGTAATTAAATATTTTCATTTTTATTCATTCTTATTTCTGTATCGCATGTAATCAATGAAATTGTGATAAAAGAAAATTTTCATTTGAAGATTGCTGTAGTACAAAAACAAAACTCAGGTACAAATGTTAATAGAATCAGCGACAATTGCTTGCAGGTATTAGTGGAAATATTCTTATAAAAGTTAATGAAATACAATTATATGCCATATTAAGAAGAGCACAGTTTTCATTTCGCTCTCCATAGTTCGCCCTAAAATCGCATTATCATTCAACGTTTACGCCAATATCTTGACAAGTACGCTTTCAAGAAAAGTGCGACGAGGTTCGTTGTAATTCTCTGATCTTTTATAATCTGATGAACTCATTTTTGGAGTGAAATTGGATTTTCGGTAAGCTCGAAATTTCGTGGGCTATAACCTTGGCTATTTTGGCGTTTTGGGTGAAATCTTTTTTTTCGTATTTCCCCTCTTTTTGATCATTGATCGATAAAAAGCGATAGTTTAGAGGGTATTGAAAAGTTTTACCTGAAACAAGCCCGTACTTGTGGAATAAATGGTCACTAAATTTGGCACAATGCATATCTTAATACACAGCAAAGCAGACAATCTGATACTGTTTTGAAACGGAACCAGGAGGCTTTCATTTTAGTTCTGCGACCAATCTCGTCATTCTAATGATGTATTCGTTGAAATTGTGCAGTCTTGTGGAATATTTATTTGCTTGGGGCAATCCAATTTTCCTTCATTTTCAGCCCATTTTCATTAATTTGTGCAAAAGTGTTTGAAAACTAGCAAAAATGGGAGTAAATCGTTGAGTATGAGTATTTTCTATTAATTTATCTTTTCATAATGCTGAACTTAAAGAATTTCTAACGTATGCTCTAAACATTTATTAATGCCTGATTGTAGTAACGTATGCTTAGCATATCTTTCCTTTGTTTGAAAAATAATCACTTCATGTATTATAATGCTGTTCATGATTCTTATTATACCATTAGCTTCTCACTGATACCAAACCTGTGGCTATTTTTATTTATTTTCGTTTTCAACATTCCTTGAATTCCACTTAACAAAATGAGCTTCAAATGTAGTATTTGTATTGATAATAATAACTTGAAAATGGGATAAATATAATTAAATTGATAATTTATGAGAAGGTAACGTCTCCGTGCACGGAATTCCTTCGAACATTTGATCTTTCGGTCTGATATTCAGTCATAAGTGGAAAAACACTAATGCCATGTTTCCACAAAATTCGAACGACTTGTTTATTGCACTTGTGATTGTACTAAATAAAATATTATGTAAGATACAGGTACATAAACTTTCAATAACATGTAATCGATGATTTTTTGAGAAATCAGATTAAATATATGGTTATGGAATCTGACATTTATAGATAAAAGAAACCCAACATTGGATGAAAATTGTATTTTGATCTTTTGACTTTGACCAATTCTTATTTCTGAAGCGTTATTAATCAAAAAAAAACAGCATTAATAAAAAGCTGAAATTCTGAGGATGCTGTAATACTTAAAATTCAGAAACAAATGTTATTAAATTAGAACATATTTTTCCTGAAAACACTGTAAATTTCTTGATAACTTTAACAAAATGACTTTCTCTCGATGCCTTTTGAAGTTATATATTTCATTACTTTTCCATTCATCACCATTAAAATGAGATTTCCAGTTTTTCTGCAATATCTCGAGAAATACTCAACCTAAAATCTAATTTTGTGTGACCAATTCATCTCATTTTTGAAGAAAAATAACATTTTTGAAATTTTAGAAATTTCGTGGGCTATAGACTTTGCTGTTTTCGCCTTTCGTGTGAAAAAGCGTTTTCCATATTTTTTGATGCTTATGGCTTTTGAGAGATCGGTTATATATCGATATATTAGAGAGTGTTGCAGAGTCTGATTAAATACTATCCTATAGTTGTCTAAGGAATAGCCGGTAAAGGTGCCACTTTGCCTATCTGAATACATTGGGAAGTGGTACTACGGTAACTTTGTTTAAAAAAAACCAGGCTCCGTGAAATTTAGAATATGATTGCGATGTGAAGATTTTGAAATTTACTTGTATTCGTTCTTGTAGAGATCAAATCAATCGTTTACTTCTCACTTCTTGTAATGACATTAATTATAATGGTATGTTAATAATTGTAGCACCCATTAATGCATTGCGGCTGAACATAATTTCCATGCTAACGTTTCCTGAAAAATTTTATTAGTGCTATTCAACATATTTATTTGACGCTGTTCACTGTATCATATTTTGTAAGCTGGTTTTCGTAAAACTATTCATCATATTTCGAACCATGATTATTAGGAAAACATTATTCATGCAATACAATGCTCTGCATAACATCACTCTTTCAAGCAGCTAAATTCTGTTAACGTAAAAGTGTTTCCAGACTATTTTAGAAATATTTAGTGCTTCAGCTTAACATATTTTCATACAATTTCAGTGAAAGAAATCGCCGTAATAATGAAATTTTACATAATATGAAATGTGTAAATAAAAACGTAAAGATATTCATCATTTAATAAAATTCTTCACTATGTCTAGGCTACTATGCTATAAGTGATGGAAAATTAGGTTGTTCTACTAATAATAAGAGGCAAAGTAGTTTTCTATTTGCATAATTTACTTTTTATCAAACATCATTTTAGAGCATTTCTATTATATTCAGTTATTTAATGCTGTGCTANAGATTTTAATGGTGAATATCAAAATATAAAATGTTTCAGGTACTAAATTTCGCGCACCCTGGTTATTTTTAAAGAAAGTAACCTTGAGCAACTTTCCAATGTATTCAGATGGGGAAAGTGCCAACTTTACAACTCTCTGTAATCTATCGATATGTAACCCATCTTGGAAGGAAACCATCAAAAACCATAACCATCAAAAAATTTCGAAAAACGCTTTTTCACACAAAACGTGAAAACAGCAAAGGCTATAGCCATGAAATTTCGAAATTTCTGAAAATCCTATTTTTCTATCAAATGAGATGAACTGGTCATAGAAAATTAGAAAACTCGAATGGACTTGGTCGCAGGTTTCCAGATTGCATATTTCTCGAGATATTACAGAATAACTGGAACTAAATGACATTACTGCTGATGAATCGCATCGGTAGAAAGTCATTTTGTTAAAATTTATACAACTGCTTATACTGTTTATGTTCATACTTTATACATTTATACATATATAAATGTACAATGTTTTCAGCAAAAACAGGTTCTAATTTTCATAATATTTGTTCCTGAATTTTGTTTACGTATTATAGCATCATCAAAATTTCAACTTTTTATTAATGCTGATTCTTTAATTAATACTGATTCTGAAATAAGAATTAGTAAAAATCATAAGATGAAAATACAGTTTTCATCCAATGTTGCGTTTCTTTTATCTATAAATGTCAGATTCAACAACTAGCTATTTCGTCGGATTTTTCAAAAAATCATCGCCTGCACTTTATTGAAAATTCACGTACCTGTATCTTATATAATATTGTATTTAGTAATAACCAGTGCAATAAATAAATCGTTCGAATTTTGTGGAAACATGCCATTAGTGTTCTTGTACTTATAACTGAACATCAGAACGCTTTTGAAAGAATTCCGTGCAATTGAAAATTGAAATTATTATCAATACAAATACTACATTTGAAGCTCATTTTGTTAAGTGGAATTCAAGGAGTGTTGAAAACAAAAATAAATTAAAATAGCCACAGGTTTAGTATCATTGAGAAGATAAGAAAGAAATTTATACAAACTAAGTATAGTGAATAATTCATTCCCAATTCAGATAGTTTTTAAACAATTCTTGACAAATTAATCAAAATGGGAGAAAAATGAAGAAAAATTGGATTGCCCAAATGAAAGAAATATTGCTCAGCCCTGCTCTATAACGAATACTTCAGTAAGATGTCGAGAATGTATTGCATACAAAAAAGCATGCATCACGGTACCGTTCCAAGAGATTTTCATGCAATATGCAATGCATACAATCCTATGCATACAAAAAGTCATTCCTGTGTATTAAGATAGGCAGTGTACCAAATTTACACGCCATTGATTACACAAGAACAGGGCAGTTTGCGGGGAAACCTTGCGATAACCTCTAATCTATCGCTATTTATCGACATATGACAAAGAAGACTGAAAATTCGAAAACAAAGTTTACACCAAAACAGTAAAGGCTATAGCCCATGAAATTTCGAACTTACCGAAAATTCCATTTCACTCGAAAAGGAGTTGAATACATCAGAAAAAATCAGAGAATTGCAACAAAGCTAATCACACGTTGCGTGAAAACGTATTTCACGAGACATTGCCGTAAACGTTGAATCCCAATGTGATTTTAGTGCGAGCTATTGAGAGCGAAATGAAATCTCTCCGCTTGATAATACGACATATAATTGTATATAATTAACTTTTACTAACAAGTTTCCACTAACACCCGCAAGCAATATTCGCTGATTCCAATAACATTTGTACCTGAGTTTTGTTTTCGTACTACAGCAATCTTCAAATTAAAAAATTCTTTTACGCAATTTCATTGATTAGATGTGGTACAGAAATAGGAATGAATCAAAATGAAAAGATTTAATTACAGTTTTCATGCAATATTGCATTATTTCCCTCTATAACTACTGTCGTGTTAGGTGAACATTGTGTCGAATATCTCAATAAATCAGCGATTTCGATCAATTGATAATTGGTGTGCACAACAGGAAAGCAATGTTGTTTCCCCATATGAATAAAGAATTTAATAATTCGTTGCATTTTCCTAGAGGCACGCCGTTCCTTCTGCTGAGTAATTATGAGTGAGTACAGGAGATTATGAGTAAATATGTCGAATGAATAGAGTAAATACCTAGCGTGATCACATTAATTTGTCTGCCTGTTAGTTTTAAATTCTTAAATTGTTAGTTGCCTTATTAAAAGTATTTGGAATTAATTATTATGCCAAAAAACAGCATTCCAAGGTCATTTCAGAAGCGTGGTTACATTAGAGTGAACTAATTGAAAACAAAGTCAAATAGCCACATTCTTGGCATCATTGAGTAGTAAAATGAATGGTTAACATCATGAGATGCATATTATTACGTGAAATTATAGTTTTTTCAGAAATTGAACATATCCAAGGAATACGTTATGATGCGCAGGTATTAATAAATGTTACCAGTCATAGTGTCAGATATTCATTTCTGATTGTCGATTAAATGAAATAGAATAATGATAAACAAAGGAATTGAAGTTTTCATAAACAATACAAGGCGTACTGAGACAACTTTCATCATGTTAATCGAAAAGTAGGGAAAATGAAGGAAAAATGAGTTGCTCAAAACAAAGAAATATTGCATAAGACTGCGTTATTTCAACGAATACTTCACTAAAATGTCAAAAATGATTCTTATACTAAAATGCAAGCATCTTGGTTCAGTATCAAGAGAGTTACAGNGACGTTGCACGACTGCGTATTTGTCGAGATATTGCCGAAAACGTTGAAACTTGATACGAATTTAGTGGGAACAACTGAGAGCGAAATAAAACTTGAACGATAAATAATAAGGCTTATAGCTGCATTTCATTGACATTTAAAAGTATATTTCCAATAATGCCTCCAAGCTAAAGTAGCTGATTCTAATTACATTTGTACCTGAATTACATTTTTGTACTACAAAAATCTTAAAATTTAAATTTTCTATTCAGGCAATTTCATTGATTACATGTGAAAAAGAAATAAGAATCATTAAAAACGAAGACAATGGGCTATAATTTTCATGCAATATTGCATTATTTCGTTCAATAAGTGATAACTTTACTAACAAGCTATTCTGACAAATTTCTCATTAAATCATGGATAGTGTATAATTGATGATTTACGAACGTAATTGCAGTACAATATTTCTTCTAAATATGAAGAAAGATTTCAATAATACATTGCACTTTCCTAGAGGCACGACTTTCGTTATGCTGTGCTTATGAGTTAATATCTGTAAAGATTAAAATAAGAAACAATTTAGAGCGCATTGATTTGTCATAAATTGTTAATTTCTTATTATAACCATTTTGACTTGATTATTATCAGAAATTACAGCATTTGACGTTTATTTGGGAAGCGTCATTTCATTAGAGTGAAGTAATCGAAAATAAAAGCAAATATCCACATTCTTGGCATTATTCAGAAGCAAATTTGATGATAAAGATCATGAATAGCATAGTATTGCATGAAATTACTAAATCAATTTACGTTTTTGGCTAGTTGATTAATTCTGTGAGCCTTGTCCGTCAAAAAGTCGTCATGAATAATGTAAAGTATACTTTATTGTCAATTCTCATCCATTAAAAATGAACACTCCCAAGCAATGAATAAATAAAGAAAACTGTATGATTCATGATATTTCTGATAATGCCGAAAATAAAAAATTACTTTCAATTAGATTCAATTAATGAAAATTAATTCATAGTGAAAAATATTTAACCCCATGCTTCCACCAGGCTGTAATGTATTACCAATTTTCCAGATGACCCAAAGCAATTATAAAGACTTTCCAATGTATAATCATTTGATGGGCAAAACGCTTGAGAGACGAACAAAAACAACGAATCTTTGTCTTCCAATTTCAAATATCTTCGAATAAATAAATTCACCCAACCAAGTGTTCGACCTTTCAAAACTTCCCATTTACGTTGCTTCATGATCGGAGCATCGCCAACAGCCTTCAAAATGATTTCTATTTTGTCAGGACATGCCAACTGCTCGTCGGAAGGGCGTAGATGGGAATTGGAAAAGGTGATCTCCTCTTCTACCATTTTTTCACATCCAAACCAAGTATCGATAGTCGTTGATATATACTTCATAAATATTGCAACAAGCTTTCAGTAAGCTTAAAAATGGAATAAGTAGAAAAGAGAAAAATTGAGAAAAACAATGTGTTGTACAAGTATTTTTCCCAATTTTCTAACATATAAATCGAAGTCAGCAATGAGTACTCTAAATAGCACCAGCTGATGAAGTTCCACAATTTTCTTAACGGACCCAGTTGTACACTTTGTGACAAAAGCAAGAACTATTAAATTAAATAATTAATTGAATGTTTTAATGTTATAAGTAAGTAAGCAAGCAAGTAAGTAAACGCTAAAACTACACGACTGCTACCTGAAAATACAAATTGAAAACACTCATCATATGTAATTTTCATTAAATATTCGAAAACTTTAATAAAGCCATCAAAATTACTGATGATAAATAACAATTCTAATAAACTAAAACAACTATTTGATAAATAAACGCACGTGCTGATAGAATACTGTATTTGATAAAAGAATGCAAGCATTAATAATAGAAAAGTTTAGAAAATCGATTGATTGTTGGACAAAATCGTAATTGTAAAAAATACAAAAAAAAATATAAATTATAAAAATTTCTGCAAATTGAAATTTAATTAGTTTTCAATTTTTTGTTCTAAAAATAAAAATTACAAATAGAGCGCATATGAAAACGCAGTTCAGCTATTTATTGCATTTTCACTTTTCAAAGAAATGGAATAAATAAAAAGAAGAAAAGAACACGTCATAATGTTGGCTGTTTTTTCTTTTTTACTCTGTCCCTAGAATGCAGGTCTTGCTTGGCTTTCAATAGGCTTCTCCTTTGATTCGTCTTTGAACCGGTTCATTTACAATAGCCCCTTTGTTGCGCGTTCAACGAAAGGACACGCACAACAATTGGCGTTACCAATATTGACGTTACCGGGATGCGCGACCCGGGAGGTAACCTTCACTGGGCATATGGCAAAAGTGCTGTTGTACAGTTAGCCGCCGATGACAAGCCATCGGCTAGTGGTTTTTTTCTTGTTCACATGCAGCTGTCAAGAAACTAGTGCATTCAATTTAACTGGTAAAATATACTTTTTTGCTTTTTTTCTTATTTTTTATTTTTAATCAAAGTTAATTTATTTAATTTCCAGTCGTAGCACAGTGTCGAGATGGAAATATGCAAATTCGTTTGTTAACAACTGAACCATTTGTTGGCGTTGTGCACGCTTATGATCACGATGCCGATTGCTTCGTTGACGGTGACGAGAACGTCGAAACGGATTTCTCCATCAGCTTGACAGATTTTGATCGTTGTGGTATACAATACGACTGGGTAATTATTATTGAAAAATAAAATAAGATAAACAAAAATTAATACAATAAATAAATCAACAATAAGCTCCCATGGTCATGGGAATAAATAACTGAGCTGGAATATAGTTGCACTGCTGAACAACAAACAATAAACAGAATTTGATTTTTGTTTGTTTTTTTGCATTTCAAGCGCAACGAACGATATTGGGTAGTTATCATGGTGCGACGATACAGGAAAATTTTGACAGACGACGATAAAATGTACAACGTCAGCTGTACAATTGGCCATACTACAAATGATGGTCATCATTCGTCGTCAGTGAACATGACGTTCAAAGCAGCCCTGGTTGAAAGTGATCAGCCAACACGACACGTCTACTTCGGTCATCCGTATAAGCTGAAAGTTTGGTCAGACCAACAGCAGAATGGTTTATGAAAATATTTGTTTTTTGTCCAAATTTCACAATTCTGTTTTTCTTTTGCAGACGTCACATTTGAAGTGCTGAAATGTGCCGCTTTTGCAGGCGGCAATCGCAGTCTCACGTTGTACGAGTAAGCAGTTTGAAAATTACCAAAATTATTGAACCACACATACACACTCACTCACTTGCAGAGCCGAGTCGGAAAATAATTTAATACATCCATTCACATATAATGAAAATGAAGCAGTGGCTGAACTGTCGTCTATGTTTCGCTTTCCTGGCCAATCAGCCGCACATTTACAATGTACAGTTGAATTTGATCTGCAAAAAGACAAGGTTGAGATATTTTCTACTTGATTGATTCATTATTGTTGAAGTCTTCGTTTTTGCTTTTCCTTTTTAATTGATGCTAATCGAATTCAGATCAGTGTGGAAGTGTTGAAATTGTTGGCCATGAAAATGACAAAACCTCTCCACACGCGTGCATTAGCATCGACAACAGTCGCTGTGCTGCCAGCCGACCAGGCGCCGGGTAATTTACAGAACTTCGTTGATCCAACTGTAGAAATCGTGGATTTAAATTCTTTTCTTTTTTTTTGCAGAAATTATTGAAGAATTAAATTGTGACCGCTTTCAAGCTGTCCAATTAGCACTGTGTGTTGCACTGTGCTTGCTTTTGGCCGCTGGATTGATAGCTGACTGGCGCATCGGTCGATGTAAGATCCACCAACAGAGCAGCAGCACCACAGTGAAGACGGACAACAGCAGCAGCAACAGTGGAAAAAAGTGGGAAAACAATCGTACACAGTCTCGAATTGCGCCGGTCATTTCGTTGATGCTTAACACGCCAGTGGCGGTCGACGTTCCCAAAGTGCCGGCCGACTGGAGAAAGCCGGCCGCTTCTTCAATGCTGGACACTGCTGAAGAGACGTTCGACAGCGGCTGCGACTGTTGCAGCCTTTGCGATCCGCCGAAATTAACCATCAAAAGTTAAGCAAAAAAAATATTTTACTTGTAATAAATAAAATTTTTGAAAAATTAAAATAAAAGTAACAATGCAAGATAATGTGCAGAAGAACATCGCTGCGTGTCACAGTTCGTCGTGGGTTTCTTCTTCAAATTCTGTTTCTGAATTTTCAATTCGTTCTGCCGAATATTTCTTATCATTCATAATTACTAAAAAAATAAAAATAAAAAATAAAATTACACGTATAATGAGTTTATTAGAGTTAAATTAAGGAAACGAAGTAAGTAACAAAAAATCCCGACTCCCATCACACGAACCGTTGTTGATTAGAATTAAAGTGCTTGATCGCCTAGAAAAATGGCGTTAAGCATGCGAACAGCATGGCCAGCTTCGATCAGAGCGATGATTACGAGCGAACATGTGAACAGCACAATTAGCGGGGTTTTGGGCCTGAGCAAGATGAGAAGAAAAGAAAGGAGCAGACCGAAATAGGATGCATATCGAAGCACCTGCTGGGCGAGCAGACCAAAGAAGACAGGCTTAGGTCTTGGCACTATAAACGCGCTCAGTGGCTAAATTTGTGAGCGGAAAAAATCAACCGAAACTAGCATACTACTAGTCAATGCGCATCACTGTTCCAATGAAAAAGCATGCAAAACATCAATCTGAACTTACCATCTGGATCAGGAATGCAAACACCATCTTCACGCCTAAACGCTTCTGCGCAGACACACTTATAACTGCCAGGAGTATTTTCGCATTTTTCAAATTGATCAGTGCAAGGTGAGCTTTCGCATTCGTCGATATCTGTTTTACAAATAAAAAAAAAACACAAAAAGCTTATATTTCAAATTATGCCATGAGAATCATTTTTTTACTTGAATATCATTAAATACAGTAATAAAGAATTACAGTTCTTGTAATGTAAAAAAAGCAAAGGAAAAAGCACATATTCATTCAAACTGTTATACGGTGTAAATAGATCTAAGGAAACGTAGATTGAAAAACTTCTCAGCAAACCAAAAATTTTAATATAATACCAAAAGAGAAAATTTCAATTCGATTAATGAAAAGAAAAATAAGTTCAATCGAAAAGGTTTTCAAATTATTATAATCCTTTTGTATGAAACAAAAAAAGAATCATCAAGCAATCAATCTAAAGCAAAAATATTACCTTTGCAACCAGTATCTTCATCCATAATCCAACCAGTGCGGCATGAGTGACATTCTTTCGGACCTTCTCCACTGCATCCGCCTTTGCAAGATTCGTGGCATGCTGTACAGCAAATGTTAAACAACGTTATGGCACATTTCAATCTTACGTTGACACAGAATATACGTTTCGTTGGAATGGACTTTGAAAAAATTACTGTCACAATGCCTGCACAATTTTCCCTGATATCCCCGGTGGCATTTACATTTTCCCGATCCAAATCGGCTTCCACTGCCCTAAAATTGGCATTGATTTTTTATTTTCAACAATTTTTTCAACATATAACATTGTTCATCACCTCACAAATGCCATTTCCAAAACATGGCCGTTTTGGATCGCCAGGGCATGGCGCACAGGAAGCACCGAATGTATTGTCTGGACAACATACTGCAATAATACACTTGTTTGAAGTTAAAAATAAATCATGTCAGCATATTTCTTTCAAACAAATACCTTTGACAGTTTTTATGCAGAACCAATCAAAAAGATCTGGATATTTTTTTTGATTATGGTAATACCAAGTTTCTAAAGTTTCTTCATATTCTTCTGCCATTGCATGACACTGCAAAAGAAAGTGTGAGTAGAAAGTAATATCATTCTGCAAGCAGTATTCTTTAACCTTTGATTCCAAATTCTTGATCTTCGATTCTTCTTTTACATCTTTGCTCTTTTTTGAACATATCAACTCCATAATTTCGATAAATCTTGTCTCGCTAATATATAAATAAAATACATCTCTAACACTTTTTTCAGCAAGTATATTCAATATACCTGGTCGAGTATTTTCCCAAATTTTCATTTTCCCATGCCGTATTTCCTCCTTCAAAATGTGACTTGTTTGTGTCGTTAAAACCCTGAAAGACAAAAAAAAATTATACAATATTTTCTCGTTTAATGCAGCACTGCTGGATGTACTTTTTCAAAGCTACGCGCCAAAAAGCGGCATGTATCACAACGATCACCAGGTGGCACGTCGGCTAAACATGAAAACCAAAAAATTTGTCTTGAAAACAGTAAACAGACTAGCACGGCAAGCCAGGTCGACCACCAGCAACACATTGATCGCACAACAACAAGCGAGACGATTCTGTTGATGTCGATTTGTTGTCAAAATGGTTTTGTTAGGACGAATCCAACGCCACGTGAAAGACACGTTGCAAAAGCTTATTCGCTGAGATCGTGTTTGCAAAGTAAACCCAAGCTGAAAAATTTATTTACTCTAATTCAGCTATGGCAATACGGAATAATTAGAACGTTTTACAGTGGCGAAAAAAATTCAAGTTTCTCTTTCTTATGTAATGAATAAATTACATAATTTTATTTTTTTTGCAAAACAGGAATATACATGAACAACATTTCCAATATATATATATATAGAATTACTGAAAGAACAATATATATATAACTAATAATATTTTTTCTAAAACATACATAATCCTAATAATATTAACCTCATAGCGTATTAATATTTCAAGAATCTAAAGTTCAAGTTTTCATTTCTGTGCCATTTTACTTTCACTGCAATTTGATTGTTTATGGTTTACAGTTATTAAAATAAATATTTAACTTAATACTTCTTTTACGCGCCGAAATTGCAAATACATAAGTATTTACTTCCACGTCACATGAGAATAACTACAAATCAGTTTGCAATTTTCTTTCAAAAATTAAATTTTAAATTAAAAAAGAACAATGAACAATTAGCAAAAACAAACAAAACAATTAAACATAGTACAGACTCAACGTTCATGCTCCCATCATTTAGAATAAAATGACGTACTGTAATCAAAAAATAACGCGTAGGTATAAATACAGTAAAATGATATAATAAATACAAATTTAACGAATAAATATAAAAAAAGTTATACAATTTAATTTAAAGAAAAAAAAGTTTTCAAACCGATTAAACTGAAAGTTGCAACGAAATATTGCGCTTTTAATTTAACTTACATTACATCATAGCAAGTTTCACATTATAGCAATTGCAAAATCCTCAAGATTTACATTCAAAAAATATATAAATGATTATGCTTTTTATAAAAAAAAAATCAAAAGTTGAACCAATTTCATTTACTTCTTTTTAATATTTTTTGGGTTGTTTTGTTTTTTCACAAATTCTTCTTGATCCGTTTGAATTTCTTTTCTGATTTGTTCAACCATTCCAGGCGTAAGCAAACCCTGCTTTATCAGCGATTGAATAACACCACCTTTGCGGACAGTTGTGGTGGTGGTGGCTTGTTTCATTTTCGTTGACGAGTCTTTTGTCACAGCAGCAGCAGCATTGGTTGCTGTTGTAGGATTTCTGGAATCGAAATTCAAACCCTGCTGCTCAAACAAGCCAGCAACTTGGACCGTTTTCAGCAACTGTTTCACATTTTGCAAGCTTTCGCGGATCAACACGTCCAGTTCCTTTTGCATCGCCCTGACCTGTTCCGTTTCGGGGAACATGTCCGTGAAACGGTAACCAAGCCAGAGGTACGTGTCCAAGACGTCGAACACGTCTTCCAAATGGACCAAGTCGACAATTTTGGTCGGGGCACTGAACGGCCAACCGATCGTCCGCGCTAGCCAGTCGGACGTTAGTGGTTCACCGCGGCTGAATTTCCTGGCGTAGCGCAGGAACATGCCGCAGACAAACGGCTTCTTCCGGCTTATTGGCGCCATGCAAAAAACGTACCGTACCTTCAAGGTCAGTGGCACGTGTTCGATCATGTCGGCCAGGAATTTCAAATCGTCGACGTTGCACATGAAGAAGCGATTTTCATCGACCGCGCTCAAACTAACAAATATATCCAGCAAGTTGGACAACGTTGCCTTGGGCAGATAATAGGCGAACATTTCGATCTGTTCCAGTGTTGGAAACAGACCGGCGGCGTGTATCGGTTCGGTCGGCTTTGTCAAGATCGCTTTCAACGCAGGCAAGTCTTCCATGCGCAGCGTGGTCACCTCTCCGGATTCGTGGAACGTACCAAATCTACCGGCTCGGCCGGCTATCTGCAATGCCTGGGACGTGCTGATCGGTTCCAGCTCTTTTTCGCCGGATTCGTTCAGCGTCACTTTGACCAACGAATAGAATATTACCCGGCGGATGCTCAAATTCAGACCCATGCCGATGGCGTCGGTGGCCACTAGTACATCGCAAGGATCGTCGGGATCGTTGAACTTACGAGCCTGGGCTAGTTTGGTTCCGGGCGGAAGGCTGCCGTATATCATCGCCACCGAACGGCCCGACGCTTCCACCTGTCGAGTTACTTTGAACAGGTCGTTTCTGTTGAACGCGACGATGCAATCGTACGGTTGGATCGAGTCCAAGGAACCGAGCGGTGAGTCGAGTATCTTCAGAGGGGTCTTGCGTTCATAGGTGTGCAGTTCGAAGTCGTCGCCCACGCTGACCAGCAGCTCCTTGACCAAATCCACCGCGGCCAACTCACCACAGACGTGGATTTCGTCCGCGCATACGCCCAACAGCGCCCTCGTCCAAGCCCAACCACGTTGCAAATCGCGCATCATCTGTATCTCGTCGATCACCGCCACCTCGTAGTGAATCCTGGTGTCCAGCATCTCGACCGTGCACGAGATGTGCTCACTGCACGTCTGACCGTTGGCCAGGCACCGTTCTTCGCCAGTGATCAGATCGCAAGGTACGCCGGCTGCGTTCGACTTGTGAAACACTTCACTAGCTAGCAGCTTCAACGGTCCGCAGTAGACGCCACTCTTGGCCGCCAAATAGCGTTGCAACGCTTGGTAAGTTTTGCCACTGTTCGTCGGACCGGCGTGAAAAATCACTCTGCGCTGTATGGACCTCGCCTCAGGGTACCAGTTTTGGGGCAAACGCAAGTCGGAGATGTTTTTCAACTCTTCAATGCACTCCAGATGCGGAAACACTTGCCTAGCGTGGCGCAAGAACAGTGGAAACAGATCGTCTACGTGGCGGCTGTTTTGCAAAATATCCGCCAACATGATGTGCAAGTCGACCGGCAGTACGGCCGACTCTTGACAATAGCGACGGAAACTGGCCAAAGCTTGAAGCAAAAATTTTCCAGTCAAACCGTGCTCAGCGCCAAGCTTGCGAACCGCAGGTCGCCTGGCGAACTTGCTCAGCACCGAAGCCAGAGCGTCTTTGGCCAAGATGCCGCCAAATTCCACGCCAACATCCACATCGTTAACGGTGCTGGCCGATTTCACCGTCAATGGAACCACTAGATCTTCGAACGACTTTTTCGAACCACTCAAATGACGCAGTTGAGGCAGTCGGCCAATATTCCGCAACCCAGTGACAACCGCTTTCACGCTGGCCATATGTATCACTCACCTCCAGCGTTAAGTAAAGTTGCGCAATTCCTAAGAAATTGATTCTCATTTTTTACAGTAGGACAAACTACCGTAAACTGATTTCAAGTACAATTTTTAGTTTTACAGACTTTTTCTTGCTAACACAGAGGAGTGTGCAAAAGCATTGCTTTTATTTTTTTTTCTATAATTTAACGTTTATATTGAACTAGCAGATCAGAAAAACATCAAAACAACGTTCTGCTTTTCATAACAACGCAGTGAATGATGTCATTTATTTTTTAACTATTTGTTGTTTTTCTTCACATTTGAGTAGCGATATTTTTGGCCACAAATAAGGCATGTATATTATATATCACTATTGTGAGACCACCTAAGAAATTCATTCTGCATTTTCCTATCATGATCTACATTCACGACAGAGCTCTAAGAACGCGGAAGCACTACATAATAATTTTCGCTCATTCTCTAAGAGGTGATGTGAACTCGAGCGACAAAACAAATCAAGTCTTTCTTATTTTGATCGACCAATTCCCATCGTACAAGCAAACCAATCTAGCAAAAATGAAACTGTGGAAAATGTTCGACAGAATCAAGTTGAAAAACTTGCCAACCTACCGTTGGATATTCACTTTTTACATCAAAAACATCCTCATAATGAACGGTAGTGTTGCTACTCAAAGGGCATTGCAATCCCGAGTCTTTGCAACCGTCTGGATTGGGTACAGGAAACGGCATCGGCAATCCCTTGATGATTCCATGAACGACAACCCGTACAGCGGTTGTTTCTTGACCTGCAATGGTGTACACTGGTCGTAAAATTCAACAATCAAGTTTTACTTTGCATTTACTAGGCGTAAACAGGATTCCAACTTTCGGTGAAGTGCCCCTTTTCAATGAACAATAATTTGGATTATCACAAGGATCCAGAGTTACATTCTGAATTGAACCGGCAACAGAGCCTACAAAATGAAGAGCAGGAATATTGCGTCAGAATGAAAATTCACCTTCTTCTACACTGACATGCTGCATTCTGTGGCAACAGTGCTATTCACTGCTGGCCTGTGACTATGTGATAACTATGCATCGCAGGAAACAGGAGTCAGTAGCGGCAACGGAAGAAATTATAGTTTAACACAATAGTATAAAAACACATACCGCAATCTCTGAAATTAATGTTTACTGCAACGGCTGCAGCCAACAGACAAGCATAGAAAAGCAGTTTGTACATAACGGCAATTATCTGCAATGTTTTTAATATATAATAAAAGAGAAATTTTGATTAAAAAAAAGAAGAAAAAAATTTCTTGAATCAAGATGGCAACAGCCTTTTGGATAATTAATTCACTGAATGCCAAATGATTAAAATCGGTTAAAATAGTTTATTGATAATTCAAGCATAGTAGTAATATGAGCGCATAGTATTTCATACACAACTTTTGATATGCCTATCATCAAGTACACTGTGTCAAAATGATATAATAATATGTATATTTATATTATTTTTTATCATTCAGTCATTTATCAGTGATTGTTGATCGAATAATTGCGCAGACTGGGACGCTACCATTCTTTGGTTCGTCACCAGGTTCAATCAATTCCCATTTGATTAGCAAATTCATCTGAAAAAGTAAAGCATCTATTATTGTTATTAAATCAATCAAGATATTCATTCAGACGATGAATCACTATATTAAAACACACACACACCTTCGGATAAGATCTTAAAACGTGAATGGATTGCTGATATGTGTATTCTTCTCCAGCAACCAAAGGGCATGTTAGGTTCGAGCCTTTGCAAGCATCTGAATTGGGTAAAAGAAACGGAACTTTGCCTAACTTCATCAATATGCCATGCACTCTGGCTTTCAATTGTTTTACTTCCCTATCTAAAGAAGCAATAAAGTTACAAAGAAATATATAAAAAATGTATAATTTTTTTTAATTTACCAGGCACAAACCGAATAGTAATAGATGCCTTTGATCCACGAATCAATGGACAAGTTGAACCTTCAGCATCACAAGGATCCACAGCAACCTCGTTTACAGTAAAAATAGATTCTGAAACATAAAAAAATATTCTGTAAAAAAATGAGAAAACATTTTTCAGCATTATTTATTACTGTTTTACACTAATTCACCCAAATTTCAAATCAAAGTCATACAAATATTAATTAATTGACGTTAATAATTAATTTTCCCTTCTCTCCTCCTTGATATTCTCTCAGCATAGCAAATGTCACTTTTTCAATATTAACTATAACAATTTCGTCTCATTGGAACAAAGAATTTTTCCTGCGAGGCACATCAAATTTAGCATCCAAAGCTACAAACAACTGCCCCGTAATACGAATGTAGGACAGCAGAAAATTGAAACCGGACTTTGCAGAGCATCTGAATAAGCATCTGAATGAAATAAATTTCGTCACTTATACATCCTAGTATCATCTTTTAAACGAGAGCAAAAAAAAAAGAGAAGAGAAAAATGTGTGATGGAATGGTTGCTGATCATTTTTCAGTATCAAAGTAGAATTGCGCAATTGTGAATAGGAAAATTCAAATCTGTTGCTAAAATTTCCAAAATAGCACTGCAAAATAACAATACATTTCAAACGAAATATCAAATGACGACAAAGATGATGCGTAACGACGAAATGATGCTGCACCAAAAAGAAAAAAAAAACGTTGCTGCGCTTTATGTCAGAAGCGTTGGCGAACTGAAATGTCAATGGAACAATCACACTGCTCACAATTAGTAGTAGAAAGTAAAAAATGTTAACTGACAACATCTAAATTTGTCTTCTTTAGAGCTGAACGTTTCAAGCTAAAGAAAGTGAATGCTATGCTAATTGTCAATGAAAACTTTATAATAAGATATGTTTGTTGTTAAAATGAAAGTTGAAATTTTAAATTTTCAACTGGAAAGAAAAGTGAAAAAGTAATAATAATATTATTATTAGCATTTTTGAATAATTATTGGATAAATAATAAAAAGAATGTCAATAAACGTACTGCAGTTGTTGAATTCAACACTTTTCGGTTGAGCAAAGTAGAAAAAGCCGAAGGCGAAACAAACGATCAAAGTGAACTTGGTGCGAGTAGCAGCTAGCATGGTCATCGATGTCGAAAAGTGCTCTTCTGCTCGTCGACCGCAGAGCGCCGCATTTTTAACCATCAAAATGACCAATCAACGTTCAGCGAACCCATTCTGGCGCCAATTGCTGGTCAGAGATAGCATCAACGAAAAATTTGTCGATCCAGCTTCTTCAGTGACAACTGGCGTCATCGGTTATTTGGCGCCGACAATATTATCAAATCATTATTATAATGCACAATTTACTATAGATTTTTTTTTGCTTTCTTTTACATATCTCTTTCTGCATCTCTTAAAACATCTGTTGCAGGCAGTAAGCAGCATTACAATCAAATTCCAAGCTCATGTGTCGAAATAATTTATTCATTTTTTGTTGGAAGAAGAAAAAGCAACTAAAATAAAAACATGAAATAAAATAATATAATACAAGGAAATAGACGAACATAAAAGTTTCCGTTTATTAAACGAATTTCAAATAGCTAGCTAGCTAGGCTTGCTGACGTCGACGTAATTAGTTGGTTAGAGTAGAATTAGAGTTTTGCTCGTGCTATTTTTTCATCTGTTGGCTGTTTCAGTTGTTCACTAATAACTTGAAATTCCTATGCATGCATGCATACCAGCACTAACATACACACAAACATATGCTAGTGTCGAATATTTTCATCAACATTGTCATTGGGAAATTTTTAATTTCCTCTTCTAAAATTTCTTTTTCTATCTTTTTTATTTTTAGCTTTTTTGCAATGACGCCGTTGCATCAATTTCTCAAATAACATCACAAACAATATCAGATTCGACTTTCGATAATAACAACGCTGCTGTGCCCCACCCTGTGTAAATAAGAAAAAAGCCCAAAGCAAGCAAATCGCACTGCAAGTTTACACAGCAGAAACAAATTAAATAATACTAAAGAGCGTTTGACCTCTGTTGATGATTGTATACATACATCATCAGCTGCTTGAATGCAGCCGAATTGGGGTAATCGTAAAAGGGCACTACTATTGTTTTCTCATTTGAACAAAAGAGAAGTTGTTTTCCAAAAAGCTTAACTAGCTTAATGGAACAGAGTTCACAAAACACTTGGGGAAGAGAACAGAAAACACAGAATTGCATATTTGCTTCTATTATTATTATTCCACCAGCAGCTGCTGCTGATGGAGGCGAACTTTCGCCCTTAATATTCTTTGAAAATTTTCTCCTTCGTGTACAATTAACCATTTGTTGTTGTACTATACAACAATTACATTGTGAACAAAATATTCTTTTTTATTTCTTATATTCGTGCGGAATTTCACACTTATTCATTTTTCACAAAAAGGGGGAAATGATAAATAAAATAAATATAGAGGTTTTTTCAAAATTAATATACAGTAGAACAAACAATGAAATTGAATGCTGAAAACTTGCTGCAAATGATTATCATCAGTTCAACTATTTTGCAATGATGATAAATTAATCAATGATGAAATGAAAAATGAGATGAAATGCTAAAACAAAAGTTGAAGATGTTTCAAGAATGAACAAGTAAGTGAATTCTGAATTGCTTTGAGAAAAAAAGGAACTTTCACACACACATACACACACATATATATACATGTGTGTATGTGTGTATAATTTACATATTTACATCGAATCAATTTCTGCTCGTTTCGCTAGTTGTTAAAATGAGTCAATATTTCTTATACGAGCTATATTCCCTTGTGTCGTAACAAGAGTGCAACTAATCAAGCAATAATTAGCAATGAAGTAAAATAGAAAATAGAAAGACAAAACTTTTCGTGTAAAAAAATCTTAAACTGGTAACCATTGTCATGCAAATGTTTGCAGAACAGCAATGCAATGCCAAAAAATCAGAGATGATTTGATCAAGATAAATAAGTAAACGCACAAATACAACATATATATATATATACATACATACTTTTTTTCAAGTAAAGCCCGTAATGTTTCAATGAATAAAAATTATAAAAAATCGAAAAATAAATTCATAAGATATTTGTTTGAACAAATTTTAAAAAGAACAGATTCCTCGTCTACGTGAGATAATATTACGAGAGAAAGGAGGGAAAACTTTATTTTCAACTTTAATAGATCCTAATGAATACAAGCGGCAGGGATTTCAATTTAGTAAACGACACAATTAACGACAATAAACAACAGACAATGAACAATGAACATTTATATATCAGTGCCGTTAAGTAAAACTAACCTGAAGCTGGCAAAGTTATCCAATTAAATAGCTTTCAATGTGCATAATCTTTATTGGATTTGATGGCAAGTATGAAAGCAATTTTCAATTCAAATGGAATTTAATCCACTAAATTCTCACTGTCATCAGCATACAATTTCTTCATCGAGAAGAAAGATCAAAAGGATAAGAAAAAAATAAAGAAAAGTCGATTTCGTAAACGACATGAACAATAAATGCTTCTGAAAATCAAATCAGTCCAAACCATATCATAAAGCCCTCCATTTCTTTCTAGGATTAAATTTTCTCTTATTTACAAGTATATTTGCAATTGAAAACTGCATGCACATATACATACATATATATATACGCATATGTAATGTTCGTTGTAATCTTATAAAAACTACTTCCACAAGCATCCCATTACGTAGAAATTCAAAAAAGTTTATACATCATTTATTCTAGTGAACATGTTCAAACAGAACCTGCAAATTTTAATATTTGACGAATGTTATTTTATTTAGAAACAGAGAAATTGACGTGAAAACATGACCATCAAGAAAGCCATACATACGCACACAATGGTGAGAAAAGAATAAATATTGTAAATTTGAATAAATTCAAATCACGCCCAGTTTTGTTAACGCTTTTCCCGAAGAAAAGGTTACCCGCGGTATAATGAAATAAATAAACTCAGCTTTTATAGTTTCATTTGGAAAATTGAAAACATCAAATTCTGCTTATCAATTAATTAAATTTCTACAATCGCTCGAAGCTGAAAAGTAGAATTCTTTCCTATTTATGCAAATTATCAGACAATTTCAGAAATGTTATAACCAATCTAAAGAAGTACTAATAAATCGTTGCTTAAGGTGACATTCTTAAGAATGCCAATTCTGGTACTGAAAATGCAAATCTCACCAATCGAGATCTCTACCGATCTGTTGCTTACAGAATGAACTATTCCTGTCATAGACAAAAATAAAAAAAATAATATTATTTCAAAATTAAACAACCAAAAACCAAAAATGAACATTCAACAATCATAAAAAACAGAGGAATTATCATATATCAACAAAATAAAAGTAAATAATTCTGATCAATTAGTAATAAAAATGTGGATTCTATTTTTCACATTTTCATTGCATAATTATTTTAAAAATAGAACATTTTCTTTGTGATAGCGGTATATTTTGCTTCAGTATTAAATGATTCCAAATTGTCCAGCCTGTTGTCTAGAAAATTGTTATTTTTCACTTGCAACTGCTTTACCATCCTCTGTTATTGAAGGCAACAGCCATTACGATAGCTGCATATGTCAGTCAGCGATCAGCTTTCAACCCATTATTACAATCGCAAACTTTACAACTAATTGACGTCAGCAAAGTCAACGAATCCGCCTGCGCCTGCATCCATTTTCTCAAATCATATGATAAGTTCTGCCATTATCGGTTCATCATCTGCTTTTCCTTTTTCCACTCAGATTTCTTCTGTCTCAGCTCAAAGATACCAAGGCAGTTTCACCATTTCAGTAAACAAACAAACAAACAAACAAACAAACAATCAAATGAATACAGTTAATAAGAAATAAAGGACAATAACAACCAAAGGCCATTGCCGGCAGTATTCTGGGTATTCATGAATAAATGGACCAAGGAAATAATTCACCTACAGTGCAGGAAAACATCAATTCATCGAAACAGTCTTTGATAGCAACTGCGATCGGCATTCTGTCCATAATTATCAACATGTTCATCTTGGCAACTTTTCGAAAAATAGCAAACAAACCCAAGCAAATTTGGCTGATATTCGGTAAGAATGATCATTTCATAAATAGCAAGCTGCATTCTAATTCTAAATCAAAAATCGAATCACAAAACTTTCTCTACTTCTTTAATAATCATCGAAATGAGAAAGAACAGTAAGTATCTTTCTTTATATGTCCATAAAATAATTCTAGAGCAGAGTTTGATTTTGCTTTCTTTCATTTTCCAGCTGCATTTTTATGAACAACACATTCTTCCACGAGGAATTGTTTTCTTTATTACATCGTCTTTTTTTACTTTTGGAAATTCGCATTAAATTTTACACTCATTTACCAACAGGCAGGCTATGGTGAACAGCAGATTTTCAGTAGAACAATAATCTCGCATCAATATTTAATGCACTTCTTAAATGAAAAGCCACATTCCACTGTTTCTTCTAGGCTTGTCAAATAGTTTATTTCATCGTTATTTTGTATCGTACTTTTACATCCTAATAATTCCATATTTCATATAATTACAATAACCGTAAGATTATAATTTAAAAAAAAAGAAAAATAACAGCACTTTTTCTTATAAGCTATGTATATCAAGTGTGAATATATAAATGTAACACTGAAGAAGTAACTTCATGTAGAAACGTCAAAAACTTTTCAAATGTCAGTAACATAAAGCAGTAAATGTTGTAGAAATAAATTCGAACATTATATATTCAATTCACCATTATTGAAATTAATTACACGGAGCAGATCAACAAACGCTGTTGCATTTAATTTCATTTCTTCACAACTGATGTATCATGCCAATCAGAATTACAGTTCAAAACTATTCTACAAAAAACCTTTGTTCATTGCTCTCAACATAAATAAATAAATAAACAAATAAATAAATACAGATATATAATATAATTAAAAACAACAATATCAAAAAATTGTTGCATATATCAATTGCAGAATGATGAAAAAACTGAAAGATGAAATAGAAATTTAAATTTCCCCTTAAAGATTTATTCATTCATACAAATTGCAATTATTTGAAAATCATAGTGACAACAAGTTCAATCAAAAGAATAACCATTGAATATTGAATGGTAATTTTCTTTTTTTTCTTCTCAACTTAATCAAAATATCGAAACAAATCGAGAGTAATAAATTGAACAGAGAATCAACAGTTGATTCAATTTATTGAATTGAAGCTGCGTGAGTGAGTAAAATCACAGCTAATGAAAGACGGAAAAGTTACAGTTTACACAACAAACAAACACGATTTAAGATGGATCAACTCTTAAATTAATTTAAATTCTGACATTAATTTACTTGATTTAAATCAGTTTAATCAATAACAACAACAACAACAACGACAAAGAGAAGAATCAAATATATAAAGGTACTAAAAATGCCAATCTCACCAATCGAGATCTCTAATGATCTGTACATTACAGGATTAACAATTCCTGCTTATCATGTGCGAAAAAGAGACACTGGATGATATATGCAATTGAAAGTGCAATTAATTGAAAGCGAAGCCCACATGAATGCGCTGAGTGAAACAAATTCGCCAGGGATTGTTGTTCCACACGCAAAAGTATTATTACTACTCGGTTGACAACAGTGTTAACCAACAAACACTGACCATGCAAGCTGAGTTTGGTACTGAGCAAGTAAATTATGATCAGAACAAGTAACCATGGGCGTTAGCTGAGCTAGCTTTCATCAAAGGGTATCTGAATTGGAAAAACTGATATCTGAGTTGGTTGAATTGTCAAAAGAGAAGTTCAGCATCATAAACCGAGAGGCAAATCAAGCGTGTGAAGAAAAGACGAAAGAAGAGCAGACCCCAAAACAGATACAATATTCTCAGTGAATATGAGAAAATTATTGTCATCAAACTTCTTCATACATTCATCACTGAAAGTGAAAAACATTTTCCGATCATACAACTCCCTCGCCCGTAACCAATCAGAGGCAACAAAGAAAAATTATTGGTCAAACAAGCAAAGCGCAACGTTTTCAAAG
This sequence comes from Trichinella papuae, assembly GCA_001447755.1. NCBI lineage: Eukaryota > Metazoa > Nematoda > Enoplea > Trichinellida > Trichinellidae > Trichinella > Trichinella papuae. The sequence goes on along the minus strand of JYDO01000039.1, from coordinate 137,118 downwards.
TGCAAAACGAGCAAACAATCTGCTCGACGTCCCTCGATGAAATATATACCCAAAGAAAATTATAATTTATTCGTAAGACTCGGTCGTTGGCCGTTGAGGCGCTAATTTTAAACGAATACTATTGTCCATCCAAACTGGCGAAACAAAGAGCCAACAAATCGGCCACAGAAGCTGCGCCCCCTCCCACTTGTGGTCGTTGTCGTCGTTGTTGTTGCTCCATAAGCAAGCTTGAAATTTTTTATGGCCGAAAATGGTTCACAGTCGAATCCATTGCCGAATTCTCAAACTATACCGACTTCATTTGCAATCAGCTTGCTGGTTGGCATTGCCATCCTCATCCTCAACGCTGTGCTGTTCACCGCCTGCATACGGTCTCGAGTTCAATCGAAAACACTCCTCCTCATTCTCGGTAACTAGTGCACAACAGTATATAACTAGTGTTCCTTGTGTTTGAAAAAAACTTCTTTATTTTTTTCCAATATAAATTAAGTTAATTAAAATTAAAGAAAAATTTTAAATGGCAAAAAAACTGCATAAAGATTGGATTACATCGTGTACGTATGTGTGCATGTGCATGTGTGTGTGCGCGTGTGTTAATCACCGTATAAGGGAAAAGAAATTCTATAATTTTATGATAGTTTCAATTCATCTTTGATGCGAAATTCGATTCTTAATAAGTATGGATGACGCAAGAAGTTGAGAAGTCATAAAAATGTAGTTCATGCCATACAATGATAGGGGCTAAAAACAATTAAAGCAGAATGACATCCCGGCGGGTTCAATCCCCTATGAATTTGTACGTTGCAAAATATCAATTTCTAATCTTAATTAACCGTTACAAGAGATGTCATCGTGGTGAATCTCTCTACCCGAATTAGCAGCATCAAAAAAATTTCAGCGACAAACAAGTGAATTTAGACCGCATTACAACGCAGCTTTTCCATTTTCTAACAAGTGAAAAGACCAGAAACTGAATATTATTTTAAAAAAAAGAAAAATAAAGAAAATGCAAATTTCCCCAATTCACGCTAACATACCTGATCAGTGTTTTTTCAAATTAGAAAAAAGAAGAGGAAAATTAATAAGCAGATGAATAATTTTTAACTTAGATTAAATTAAATTAAATTTCACCAGGCCAGATGTGAATTAATTCGAACAACATCAATTCAATTAATTAATTGTTTCAATTTGAGAATGAATCGAAATTATTCGTTTCGTCCCTGTGCTAACATTAGCTTGAGAAGAGTTAAAATGAAAATTTCATAGCCCAAATAATATAGCTTCGGCCGTAAAACCAAATAAAACTTAATTAACAATACTTTCTTCGGTTTTCTCTGTTCATTTACATTTAGGACTGTGCTGTGCGGTGATGATCCGCTCGATGGCGACGATCATTTCCGCATCCCGTCAAATGGTCGTCGCCTGGGTCGGCGTGTACAAGATCGCCGGCTGGAAGTGCCTGGCTCAGGGTTTGCATCTGATCTGCTACGAGGTAGGCGACTGCACCAGCACGGCCTTCATTTTCATCATCTCCTTGGACCGTTTCTTGGCGATGACTTCATTTGAGCGGTACAAAAAATTCACCATACGCCATGTGCAAATTCTCATAGGCGTTGTGTTCACCGTGGCATTCGTCTACTACTGCATCCTGGCAGTGCTGATCGGCACCATCTACCTGTCCAAGCGGGAAGTGAGCGCCAACTGTTACCGGGGCGAAGTGCTCACCTTGCTCTATTGCAAAGTGCTCATCAGCACGCTGCTGTTCATCTTCATTGTCACCGTGGTGCTGTACACGATTGCCTGTCTAGTGATGCGCTGCAGGAAAGTGGTCGGGTCGAATTCCGTGCGCCGCAACCAACTGAAACGGGAAAAGGTGGTCACCAAACGCGTGGCCGTGATCATCGTCTCCACACTGATCACGCACATTATCCCGGTCAGCTTCTGTGCGATCAACATGTGGCGCAACCAGAATTTGCTCGGCATCTCCAGCTTCTTGCTGCTCATGCATCCGGCCACGCTCACGCTGGATCTTTTCCTCTACGCGCTGCTGGACAAAGACATACGACGCAGCTTCAGCAAGTGCGTTGCCTGTGGACGTCGACAACGTCCGGTCTGCAAATTGCACGACAGAACCACCAACTGCGTCACGCCGTTCAACATCCACCACAATAATGACGACAACCAAGCTGCCCAATGCCCACCGGTGCCTTGAAATTGAGAAAACGAAACCACAACTCACCACCACCATCACCACCACTGATCCTCTGTCCGAGGTAATTTCAACAATTCCAATTCCAGCTGGTGTTACCATTTCTCTGTATTCTCGTTTGACCAGTATTTTCAAAGAATTTGTTAAAAATAGATTTTACGAAAAATAAATATATAAATATTAATAAGGAACCCCTGTTGTTTCACTTCAACAGCAAATTTCACGTAGGCAAGACTGAAACAGAAGCTCAGAAGCTGTAAAATGTTCTCAAAATTGAATAAAGACAAGAGAGAAAAGCCTGCTTAGTTTTGTGATAGCTTTCAAGATTCACTTTCCCATTAACTAACTAGCTGCAAGCAGTCAACGTGAACCAGTTTCCAACTTTCTGACAGGCTAATTTTTGAAATTTTCTTTGCTGCACAATTTACTTGCCTGACGACCGACATTGCAGATGCAATTTTCCAGTTGCAACGCAGACAACAACAACAACAACAACTAACGATAGCGAAAAAGCATGCTTTACACCGCCCTGAACGCACTTCGCTTTTTTGCCTATCGTCAAGATGACAGTGATGTCGATCGTCTGCACTACTGGCTCACATCCAACGTGCTGATCGCGCTTTCTCTGTTGGTCAGCTTCAAACAGTTCGGAGGCAAACCAATAGAATGCCTCGTGCCGAAGATGTTCTCCAGTGCTTGGGAACAGGTAAGCAAAAAGAAAACCTGTGCTTACTTCAACTACTGAGCCCGTGTGTGTGAGAAAGAAAATGATAAGTACAAAAAAGCAACAATAGAATTATTGAAGATGAGCTTAATTGATGATTATGAAAAGCATCGTTGAAATAAATACCAGCAAACAATGATGATTTATTTATTTGGTCAATCACTTGCATCACTGTGTCGTCACGGTGAACGAACAAGCCGATCCTACTGGAAATTATTGCATTACTGTTGCAATTGTAGCATTCGTATAATTGCAAATTGATTTCTTTGATTTTCAGTTTAACTTATTATTTCTTTTACATTTTGCCGTATCGTTGCAGTATGCGGAAAATTTTTGCTGGGCACAAGATACGTATTTTTTGCCGTTCGACGAATCGGTTCCAAAAGAGATAACTGACCGTGAACGACTGAAAATCAGCTACTACCAATGGGTACCGTTTTTTCTGTTGCTCGAAGCGCTCTGTTTCCGATTACCCAGCATCATGTGGCGCTATTTAGCTGATCACTCAGGTAAGAGAGATTTTGCCAAATTAATGTTAGCTACCATTAACAACCGATACACTCTCGCACTTGTTCATTTGATTTTGGACAATAATATTTCAAACAACAATAACTTACCCAACCTTACTACAGTCGGATTAAACTGTTCACACAAGACAAGTAGGATAACTTATTAATTCATGCATTTGCTAAAATCATGTTCTCAAAAATCGATCCAATCATTCCATTCTTGGCTTGACAACTAACAGGTAAGAGGGAACCAACCAACCGTACTTGCTCATTGTTTACAAGCGTGAAATATGTTCTTTTTAAGTTTTCAGTTGAAAACCGAACAACAGTGTAAATAGTTGAAATAACATTCCTTTTCACACATAAACGTTTTCATCTACGATCAACGTCAACACCATAATTCACACTAATGAATATTGACTGCTCAAAACTGGTTCAAAAAAAGCATTCCGTTCATGAAAATGCACATTCAATTACTGTAAATAATACCGCACACAGTTTTTTACAGTTTCAACCTATATCAACCGTGCTTGAAAAGCGAAATTTACATAAATCCCTAATCGATTGGTGAACAGTTGTTTTCTAATTAAAACTCAGCATAAGCGGTGCAAATGAAGACGCACGAACAAATTATATAAACAGCATAAAATTATTCAAATATTACAAAAGAAAAACAAAACCAAACGGACGCTGATCAAACAAACCTAATAATGAACACCAAAAAAATGCATGCACAATGATCGCATTTTTCTTACCATCATAATAATAAATAAAGTCAGCCTATTGCCACTGTCGAATTAGATGTACTTGTCTGACAAAAATGCAACGGTACGATCAATGAATGATATTATTTATACACAGTTTCGCTTCGTCTTGCTTGATTAATTCTAAAATGATTTAAATACAGAAACTGATTGTCAAGATCAATTCTTATATTGTTGAGTTGAATAAAAATGGCAGTGACGAGAAAAAAAAATTACATTTTTCAATATATTCAGCTCAAAATTATTTGTCTTCAAATGCTGCAGTTGTTGTTGTTTATTAATTTTCAAATTTAGGAATTCGAATTCGTGATGTGATCAATTTGGCAATGGACGAACGCAACGTGCGAGCGGAGATCAAAGAGCAAAACATCGACGCGTTAACCAAGCACATTCTCAACGCGTTACAGTTTCATCGTCGATTGAAGCAACAACAACAACAACGACACGTCACCGCACCGCACCGATTTTTGCGCCTGCTAAACCTACCGTACACCGCTGCCTACGTGACCAGTGTCTACTTGCTGGTCAAATTGTTGTACGTGTTGAACGTGGCAGCACAGTTGTTGATGCTCAACCGTTTCCTGTACACTGATACGTACCAGTGGTACGGCTTCGAAGCGCTCGCCGACGTGCTCAACGGCACCACGTGGGAAAAGAGCGGTTTCTTCCCGCGTGTAACACTTTGTGATTTTCAGGTTACTAAAAAACAAAAACCAAATTTTTTCTATTTATTTTTAATCAAGTCTGAAAACTAATCAAAAAGCTTGTTCAATTTGTGCATGCAATGTTTTCAGAGTTAATTTTCATGTCGACGACCAGTATGACATTTCAGGTGCGTGTCATGGGCAACGTGCAACGGTACAGCGTGCAGTGCGTGCTCGTGATCAACATGTTCAACGAGAAAATATTCACCCTCCTCTGGTTCTGGTATACGGTGCTTTTCTTGATCACCGCCGCCAGTTTTGCCTACTGGGCGTACGCGATTCTGCTTCCCTGGCCAGGAAGGTGGTTCATCTCCAGACACTTGCAACTGACCGACGAACCGTTCAATGGCAACGACAAAGACGACGCCCGACGGTTGCGACGCTTCGTCAACGACTACTTGAAGTCGGATGGCGTTTTCCTCGTCCGGCTTATCACAACCCGGTCGAGTATCGTTTTCGGCACTGAACTGTTGGGATCGTTGTGGCGCAGTTTCCACGAAATTGACCAACAATTGCGACTGAACAACGCAATCGAACGAGTGGAAAAATCCAACTGGCTTCGTCGCCACGGATTCAAAGGGCGTCGTCGTCATCGTGGCACCGGCGAACAAAAATCTCCGGTGAATCCAACATCATCACAAGAAGAAATTCAGGATGCTGTCAGAAAATTGCTTCCACTGCTTCGTGAACGTGCCGATCTTGCAACTTCTCCTTGTCTGATCAATTCACAAGGTGAAGAAGATGACGATGACGATCATTCCGCCTCCATCGACACAGATCATCATCATCATCATCAGCAACAACAACAACAGTAATCCAACCAACCAACCAACCAACAACCATCGTATTACGGGTGATAATAGTTATTCTTATACAACATTCACTTACACAATACCAGTACCACCACCACCCCGGCTATAAGAAAGAAGAAAATGAACCTCATTCATTCGATTAAGTTAATAAAATGAGACTATTTTTTATTTCATATTTCATGATTATTCTCTTCTATTGACAGAAACGTTCCTCAGTTATCTTTTCAGAGTTCATTTTTGGATGATGAAATTTTGTTATCAAAATAATAAAACAAAAAAATCTACACTGTAAGAGAGAGAGAGAGAGAGAGAGAAAAGAAAAAACAACGGCATATAACCATAAATCGGTCAATTGAACAAAAGAAAATAAATAGATGAACAAATCATCTTGCTTGGATCAGTATCAAATATGAACCGTAACACACATGTACATGTGCAATTGGCGATTGACTAAAATTGTCGGTTATATTTCGTTCTTCGTTGTGCTAGAAATGGAAAACAAAAATTCTGTGTGAACAACAACAGCAGAAGCTTCTACAGAGAAGATAGAGCAAAATATATGTGTGGACAAATTGGGAAAATGTTAATATGAAAGAGAAGAAAACAAATGAAAAAAAATGTGAAGAGAGAAAAACTTTTTTCTGACATTAAAACAACAATACTGACGACAATGGGTCAATCTGCTGTTGAAAGAAGAAGATGATGAAGAAAAACTTTGATGCACCCATCTGTTTGACGGCGGCCGTCCATCCGAAACGTAAGCAACAAATGCAACACAATCAATGGTCAGTCAGCTAGCCAGCTAATAATTAGCTAACAGTCAGTCAGCTAAGCCCAAAACAATCAGCCCTCGAAGTTTTAGATTCCAGCAAAAATTTCAGTTGAAGCCAAATTAAAGGCGTGTGTGTGTGTGTGTGTTTATGGTGCGCATGCGTATGCATTTTTAATACAAGCACTTCTTGATGCTGCTGTTGAGAAGGATCTGATGAGAGAACAATGTGACATGATGAAACAAAAAAATTAAATCAGGCACGCAAGGCTGCTGCTGCTGCTGCTGTTGCTACTGCATTTTGCTGCTTTTCATTTTGTACTGCGTTTTGTAGCATCGTTGTCGGCAGACGACAGAACAGAACAGTGATGTCATGTGATAGATGTGACGACGATGGATGTTCATTCTTGGTCCTCGGCAGGCGGAAGTTCTTCGCGTTCAGTTGCCGAGATTTTTTTGAAAAGCCAATCACGATTCTCCTCCAACTGATCTAACACTGCCTGCCCTTCGGGATAGACCAAATCGGCCCATGTTTCCATCAGCGGATGCACAATGTAATCGATAAAGCCTACCTGCATGCAGCAAATGAAATCACACAATCAATTATTATTATTATTATTATTGAAACTGTTTGACATGTGAAATATCAAACCTGAGATTTTTCCCGTGAAACGTTGCGCCTATCGCACATTGGACTGATTTCCAAACCAAGCTCACGTTCCCGATCACCTTGCTTCCAGTATTCTTCAAGCAGACGATCAATCCACTGTTGGTACAAGTTGATCGGTTTGGCCGGATTGGACAAGTCGGCAATGTGAATCATATTTTGAAGCACCTGTATCCGATCGTTGTACTTTTCCAACGAGGGCATACCTGGACCGGAAACTTTTTTCGTCTCAACCATAGTTTTCAAATCTGCCAGCAAACTCATATGCTTCGACATATCCGTAGCCAGTACCTGAAAGCATGAAAAAAGGTAACAGAGTGGAAATGCACAATAAAAGTTGATTGTTTGATAACACACACTGACCAACTACTACTACTACTAATAACTCACCGTATCAATGACAATGCGTCGAAACAGTTGGCGATGCTTTTTACTGAAACCCGTCAATATGTCACAGTCAGTTTCTTGCAACAGCTTGAAAGCGACTGCGAGGTGATGTTGTTCAAGCACCGATTCATCGTTGTACATAATGGCGAGCTCAGAACCTAAATTTCACAAAAATAAATCATTCACCGCTATGAAAAGCAAGTCTGCTATATTGTATTGACTAAAACACTTTCCCACTGACCTGAGTTGACCAAAAATTGATTCGTCAAGCCTGGATGATCGACGTCATGAATAGCGGCCGCAAATATGACAGCAAGTTTTTCCAAATCAGTAAATACACTTTCTAAAGATGGCGTAGAAAGCATCACGTGCACGGTTTGCGTCACATCCGCAGCGTGCAAGCTATTGTGGTAGGAATTTTTGCGATAATGATCTTCGAGATGCAATAAATATGTAAGTAATCTGGCCGGTCGGATATTGAATGCCTTCAACAGGCCTCGATTCTAAAAAACCAGAACATTAAATTAAATTAAATTAAATTATTATGTATATTAAAAAAAAAACCTTAAGAATTGTGAATGTGATCGTGGTGAGCGAATGATTATGACTGAGCTCGTCCATTTTGAAAATATCTACACCCCAGCGGTCAATCTGATTGAGATGGTTTATCAATTCTGATGACGCTTCTTTGCCAAGACCGCAAATGGGCAGCAAATCGCTGGTGCTTTCATCGACACTGGAAACAGTTGTGGCAGTCGGAAGTTTCAATTTTCGTATGCCAGAAATCTGAGACATTGACGACGTGACATGCTGCTTGCCTTTGCCAACTTTGCCCCCGGCAACCAAAGTCGATCGTTCCTCATCCGACTCAAGTATCGGCGCGTGTTTGTCCTTTTCATTGGCCATGTCCAACTCGTGTTCATTGCCTGAATAAAGCTGCGATGACACGAAGAACAAGTAAAAGCGAACAAACAAACAAACAAACAAACAAACAAATAAGCAAAAACAAACTCATACCCATGAATGTGCTGAAAATAAACCTCGACACTTGATCACCAGATTTTGAATCAGAAAACTGGCTCAATTCCTTCGTCAGCATCTTGCGAAACTGAACAACACAACAGAACCATTTTTTAAGCGTAACAAAAAATGCAAGGGAAAAAAAAGTTCACCTTCGAAGAAGCCATTTCAGATACAGAACGATGAGTTTGAATTGTTTCTAATTGTTCCAGGCACCAGTCCAGCTCAACTAAAGTATTAGCGGCCAATTGAAAAGTATCTTCCTGGGCTGTGGCCAGTTGAGTGGCCATAGAGCCCGGTGAGCTGGGCGCAGGAGGCGGTAAAGCGACGCTAGTTGAAGGCTTGTTGGCCATTGCGCGGTCAGATCCGGTAGCAGCAGCAGCAGCGGTCGATATGTGATTGGCACTTGAAGCACTACTGCTGCTGTGACTCGTCGCGGGCACGCTTCCAGATATCTGTGCCAAGCTAGTTCGACTGTAGAAATAAAATTTAACAACGGGGTAAAATATGAGAAGAAAAAAAAAACAACAAAATACTCACGATGAAGAACTGCGAGTTAATTTAGCAAGATTGCTGCGAACGTTACGCAGGCTGGCAAGAACTTGAGCAAAAGGAGTGACGATCAAGTCTTCCCCGTGCCTGAAAATGAAATTTAAATATTATAACGATAATCACATACATATATATATATGCATATAGGTGCATAAATAAATTAAAGACTAAAATCAACACGCATATGTTGTCAAAGTCATGTCAGTTCGCCGCCTTTCTTTTTTTAATTTCAAGTTGCTTCGTTCAATGTTCAATTTATTGTTTGCAAAAAAATGAAAAAAAACATGAATCACACGTGTTGACTGGCCATATAAAATGCCAGCAGTTCGGTCGAAATAACGCTACATCACACCAATGAAATTAAAAAGCAAAAATGCTCCAGCAAAAGTTGAAGCATTTGTAGCAAATGTACAGAATTGAATAAAAAAAAATGCTAAAGGAAAAAATTCAAAGAATAAAAAAGAACAAAATAAGGAAATAAGAAAAAAAACAAATAAGCAACTACAGAACACAACGATTACAGTGCAAACAATTATTGACAACGACGTCAAGCAAAAAGGATAGTTTCGATCGAAATTGCATAATTTCCTGCAGATTTTTTTTTGAAGAAGATCATCATTGAAAATTAGCCTGCACGTTGCTGCCTGCATGGATGACGTGCAAAGCAGTTGAGAAACCACAAATCGAACAGATTAACAAAATTGCAATTGCAAGATATAGAAGAAAAGCAACTACTACACATCAGCAGCAACAACATCACCAAAACATGCTTTTGTTCGACTGAATTTTTTCAACAGCTCATTGATTAACCCGCTACTGATTGACAAACTAAAAGGATTGATTGTCAATCAGAGAAAATGATGCAAATTTCAATAACAACAACAACAACAACAACACCAACAACAAGAACAAAAGCAGCAAAGTGTAAAACGTCATCAAGCAAGCGTCACCAGCATGGTACAAGATGACGTAGCTTGAAAATTTTTCAAAAACAAAAAAAAACCCTACACCACGTCACTGTTGAAGCAATGTTGAGAAAGTTGGCATTCCACAAAGAAACCACGTCAAAAAAGCGTCATCACCCAGCACACCAAATCACTAATGGAAAAGCAACAAACAAAGCTGAACCGAAAGTAATGGAAAAAATTTTTTCATTTCCTCCTACCCCTCCCTCCCTTTCATTGTAACTTGTAATTTTGAAAAGAAAAACGTAAAAGCTGAACAAAAGAAGCATATCACTTTTCTGTTGTGTGCTGTTGTGCTGCTATGCATTTTTTTATTATATGCCTGACAACACAATTGAAATATAACAGATCGCATAATTATGATCGCAAATCGGTAAAACAAAGAGAAACAATAGCAGCATTGAGAAAAAAAAATTATTATTATCAGACAATCTTATGAAATCACAAAGTAAGCATGGTCGGATGAACGTTCTGTCCAAATGAAACAATGCAATTTATCCAATTTCAACAATGAACGTCAACAGTGAACAAATCACCTCCGCCCGCACACGCACCACGTCATTATTATTATTAATGATGCTAGTTGATTTAACTGACTGAAAACCAAATCTCAAAGTGCTATATAACAATAAGGCTATAAGTCTGCTTAATAAATAAATAAATAAATAAATAAATAAATGAATGAAATGGAAGACCACGTTTCAAAGAAATAGCATCGATGCGGGATTGATCATATTTGTCAGTAAAATTTCCATTAAAACCCTAACGCAGAATGCAACCCCGCTCGTCTGTCTACATTTATATACGTGGTCAGGTTGAGAGGTTCTGTCAATTTTGTAAAACGTTTTCAGCAGAACTGTACAGTATAAATCAGAGAGCTTCCCCAGCTTCCCAGCAATATACATCCTCACTGAAGCATCAAGCAATAAAAAAAAATAAAGAAAAAAAGTAGCAAAACTTATTCTAACGAATAAATCAAATAAGTATGCATAGAAGAATTAGAAATAAGAACAATTTTTGTCGCTTAACTTAAACAGAGCTTTGAATCAAGGAGGGACTGTTCTGTATCATCCATCAACAGCAACCACAAGCAATTTTATTATCCCACGAAGATGAAGAATGCAACCACCAGCACATACATACACATATACACACGTGCGGTAGCAAACCGACAGTTGGAGTGCGCTTTAAGCTCAAGCTTTTGCAGCTAGCTTGTTCACACAGTCAATTCAAAATTGCAATTGGTCCATGCAACAAAAATTTTTTTCAAAAGAAAAAGCATCAATTTATAAAAAACAAAAACAAGAAAAGAACAATAAAAAAAACACGAAAAAATATGCTAACGTTGGATTTCACTGACGTCATGGAGGTGAAAAGCAGGCCCAGAGAGAAAGAAAGAGAGACCAAAGGAATAAACAATCAACAAGCCAGATAAATTGAGAATGAATCACAATTTCACGGTGTGTCGACGATGACGCAGAGCAAAGGGAAAATTTCCCCCCTGATTCGCTGGGCACTTTGCCTTTCAGAGTTGTGTGTGAACAGGAAAAAAATCAATCCAAATTCACACACCAACTAAACAAGCAAAAAAAAAAACAAAAAAAAGTGAATTCCCTCCCCCTCAATAAAATTGGAAAAACAGATCAAAACGGTATATAATAATTCTTTTTTTTTTTTACCTACACTAAGCATCGTATGAAAACACACATTCGACCACTTTTCTCAATACATCCTTGGTTCACATTATATGAAATATGAATTATATGACGATGAAGAATATTTAAAAATGAAAACATATCATTGTTGTTTGTTGTAAACATAAAAAATATGAATGAGAAAGCGAATAAGAATAAAAATAATACGACGCACTCGAATTCATGCATAGAATTTTCTTCATTTCCTAAACTACTGGCCAAACGAATCCTTTTCGACCACCGTGACATCATCCAGAAATTAATTGGAAAATCTTTCATCACCGTTTTGCAATATTAATATAAATAGTCGTTTGGTAATTTATCGAATACGCAACACACGCGACGTTCTTTTTTACATCACAAAATCAACACAGCCACCATTCGATTATACATAAGAAGAAGACGTCGTCCAGAGAAAGTCGTCTAGCTTAAAAATGCTTGCCGAGTGATTTTCAATCACATCCATCTACTCTCAGCACCTCCTACTCCACTCGAGCTAAATAACACTCTCTCAGCAAAAGCAAACATGCCGGCCGTCCATAGTCAGAAAACACATATGCCAATCGTAAACAGCAAATCTTCTCCCAAATCGTTGTGCATTTTGAATAATGCGCGCAAGATTGATTTTAGCATGCACTTTTTTTCCCCATCTCTTTCCCTCTCATCTTGCAGATTGGATAAACAAAATGCCTCCAATTAAAAATTATCACCAAAAGCTTTCACAATTGAAGGAACAACTGTTTCGTAAAATTATTCATTTCCAACTATCCAATGGCAACAACAACAACAACAACAACTAACTGCATAGCATGTTCACTGAGCAAATACAAAAAGTTCGCTTTGCACACACACACACAACACTGACAAAAGCATATTACTCCTACTTGCCATAGAATATATAATGGAATATTGCCAACAAGAAACTTGCTGCACTCATCCACAGCTGTGCACCAAAATGATGATAAATGGCAACACGTATAAATATAATTGAAAAAAAAAACAGCCACCCCCTCAGTTCGATCAATCGAGCGTTAAGAAATTATTAGCCTCACATTAAAATGTCAATGCCAACTGACAATGCTTTGCGAAAGCTTCCTTCCAAAAATCCTCCCCCATAAAAAGTTTCATGCCAATGAAGTGGAATAAAAGAAAAGTCAAAGTTAAACAACGTCACTGAACAACCCCTCCCCAGATACACACACACACAACAAGAAACAGCAATGCTTAACAGAAGAAATAAACAAACAAACAAACAAACAATCAAAAATCTGATGATGCGCATGCATGGATGGTATTATTGCATGGATAAGGTTTTTTCATTTTCCCAAAATATTCATACAATGATAATAACCATTACAAGTTATTGTAGTGTTGTTGTTGCAGAGAAAAATGTGCCATGTCACTACAGAAATCAAACAAAGCTGCCATAAATAAACAGACTACGAAAAGTGATGAAAAATCAATACAAGCAGTAATAATAAACCTGCTATTTGATGTGATAAATAAATAAATAAATAAATAAATACACCAAATTGTAATGTTCAATTTACGTCAAATTTAATGTGAAAAATATATGAATGATGAAAAAAAATAAGCATAAAAAATTTACTTTATTTAAATTTGTAATGATTTGAATCATATCATCCTGTGAAAGGATAAGAAAAAAAAAAGTTTCGAAAATTATATTTCAAAATATTCGCAATTTCGAAAAATAAGCCAACTATTTTGTTTTCACACATAGGGACATATGCTCGAGCAAGTTGGTTGAAATTCAAATGGAACAATTCAACTCATAATATATATATATATATAACGTGCATCTATATATATAGCACGTTTAAAATGTTAGAGAAACAGTGAAAAATTGTCATTGCAATTTTATCGTTACATTCGTAGAAGATGCGTGAAACATAAAAATCAAAATGCCAACCGACTGTCATCATCATCATCGTCATAATAATAATTATTATTCTGAAGAGGAAAACAATGAACGCATTCATTCACTTTGCTGTAGAGCAGTTATCATCACCACTCGTGGTATTTGAGGATCGATTGATCGAAAGAAACTTCACTTTCGAAAAACTTCATTCCCCCGCCTGAGGCAGTTATTATAATATTACAATGGTCGAATTCTGACAACTGCATCAATTCTGGTCGTGCTTCTAGGGTTCCTTGTTTTTTTTTCTTTTGAATTTCTCCTACCCCTCCCACTCTAACCTCCTACCCCTCTTAAAAAATCAGAGCTACTGTGTTTGAAAAAATATCCAAATAGAAAAAAAGGATAGAAATAATATTTTTAAACAACAGAATATTCTGCTTGGCAAAAGCAGCTGAGCAACACAAAGCAGAGCAAGCAGAACGTTCTACACACACACACAAACACATAAACGTTGTCGGCTGGCAGAAAATCCAAATAACATATGTCGACAAAGTTTCACACTGCTTCGTGAAATAGCAAGCAATAGGTGTTGTTGATGTTGTTGTTGTGTGCTATATTGCAATAAAGGCTTAAACGTTGAAAGCAAAAAAAAACAAGAAAAAATTACAATTTGATCCATTGACGACATTACAACGAAAGCAGCTTGTAAATAATAGAAAATATTTAAAAAAGATTTTTTAAAAAACACTAGTAAACAAATTAATCAAAAAAAAATCAACTGGAAGTTATAATAATAGAAGAAAAGAAGAAGTAGAGAAAGATGAAAAGATATTAATTTTTTTTTCCTTCTGCCCAAATGCTGCAAAAACAAAATGGCCATTCGTGTATTGATCTGAAGCAAATGCATTCGTTGGTCGAGAAGTGACTGACACAAGATGACGAACGACAAGACAACGTCGTTGTGCGAATTATATTAGTCTACATAGTCGCGCAAGCTAACATTAACCGGTTGGCAGCTTTAATCGACCAATTTAGCCACTTATCCGCTTCTATTACGATTATCTTCAGACCCTACTCGACCAAGCTATTCGTTAAATTTTAGGAAGAAAAAAAAACAATTGTAATAATAACGGTAAAAGAAAAGGCACAACTCAACACTCAACAACGATGAGGTCTAATTTCCATCAATATAGCCACAGTCAGCCAGTCGTAACCAATCGATCGACCAACCGACCGTTGGTTGCAAGCAATAATATTTGTTATTGCTTGCAATCTTGCAAATCAACCAAACACACACACACACACCACATACGTGTATGTATCTATGCATATATGTATTTGCATTGTGCATTATCAACATTGTAAAATGGAAAAAAATCAACTAAAACATGAACAAGCTATAGCAGAAACAAAAAGCTAAATTATGAAGAGCTGAACGAATGAACGAACGAACAAACAAATAAATGAAAAGAAAATGTGGCAATTATTCTACTCGTAATGTGTTTTTCAAATATATATATATATAGCATAGCATAGCATAGCATAGTATTGCATAGCTGATTTGAACGACCGTTGGTTGCAAGCACTTCATCTCTAGCGCGATCATTAAATTGAAACGGCCGAATGGGCACAACTGCACTTGCAAACCAACCAACGAGGAGGCACTTGGAAATTTAAAACATTCTCCACAAGATAAATGAATGAATGAATGAATGAATGAATGGAATAATATATATAACTATTTTTTTTAAAAAAAAAGAGCATAAAAATCTTTCGCCTTAAACAAAATCATAAACCAAATAATTACAGTAGTATACGGTTGCTAATTCACTAGCAAAATAATATTTGGTTGCTGAGATATTTGAAAGAAAAAGAAAAAGATGATGATGATGATGAAGAAGAAAAGCTCATCAAGTGGAAAAAAAAAGAAACCAAACATTATTCATTCTGTTATATAATGTGGCAGAGAACTGTGTCGATCGAAATGAAAGCAAATTTTCCAATTGTCACTCTTTTGTCCACGATGATAAAGCACAATTCTCGTGGGTGAGGGAAACGCCCCATCCGCGTTAGTCGCATGACAATCAAATTCAAAAGTTAACAAAAACGAACACACACTGAGACGACTGGCCTTGCTTGTGCCTTGTCGTCAGGAGATGCAATCGAATTTTCTCGCCAAGGCAAAACACAAGCAAACATGATTGTGACCCCTGGTTTGTCTGCTGAGACAAAAACGTCGATCAATCATGTTCAAATCCAAGTTTAGAAAGGAGAAAATTAAAAATTAAACACACACCTACCCAAACATGCAGCCATCATATACATACATATATATATGCTGATATATGCGATGTGTTGGGAAATAATTTCTCAAATATCATCAACAACAACAACAACTCTTCAATTGAAAATATGCAAAAATGAACATCTGGAATAAATAAATTTCAAAGAAAGAATTATTTTAAAAAAAAATCACTACATTAATTTAAAAAAAAAAGATTCAGTAATGGCATAGTGAATGAAAGACTTGAATAGCTATTAAAAAGAAAAAAAAACAACACTACGCGCATATTATTCGCAATAAAATTGATCGCTACGTTATCATCATCAACTGAGTTTGAAAGAGGGTGAATTTCAGAAAGCGGCTAGAGCAAAAAAAAAAGCAGCAAAATACACGAACCAACCAACCAACCAACCTAACCTTTACCAGATCTGATGATCATTTTCTTCGTTCAATTTTTCAATTAATAATAATAACGCACGCAGCATGCTTAACATCAATGAACATTAAACAGTGCTGAACAATATAATACACAGCTGCCATATTAGTGAGTACTCACATTTTTTTCCAAAAAAGTGATTTCAGACGACAACGGTCAATTTTGTAAAGCGCACTTGTGCTCAACGTACGTCGGACAAGCAAAGGTATTGTAACAACCAACTGTTGCTGACCATCCTGTTCCAACAGCAACGGTTCATCCGGTTGACGATTATTGTCATTGCTAATGTTGTTGTTGTTGTTGTTGTTGTTGTCATTGTCCTTGTTGCCACTGTTGTAGTTGTAGCCATCACCATCAGTCGGCTCGACTGTCGACATCGATGACCACGGTAACTGTTGTTGACCAAGTATCGGTGCGCTTTGCATTTGCTTGACCGGCGGCTTTCTGCTGACCATAGTGACCGCCTGCGGCTGAGTATAACAAACAGGCGAACAAGCCACCGCTTTCTCTTGGCTGTCGACGTTAGCCAACGCCGAGTTTCGGCGATGCACGTTCTCTTGTTCCACACGATGCCATTTCACCAGGCGATAGCAAACGCAGCATCCGCTCCACATCGACCCAGGCGCCGCCGGCTTGGCCTGCGTTGCTGCGGTTCAGTGCCAACGACACCAACGTTGGCCAACATCCATAATATGGAACCAAATTTACAACAACAACACCAGTACCAACACCACCACCAACAACAACAACAATTACTACCGACACAAAGCACCAAATTAGCAATGAGATGATTTTTCTATCCAGAAATGAACGTCGTAATCAAAATATATACATAATATGTAGAGAAGATCATATCGAAAATGAAACAGCTGCGAGCTATTTCAGTGAAAGGTAAAAGCAAGAATATGCTGAGTAAAAGAAGTAAAAGCTGAAGTAGAAGGAGAGTAAGAGAGCGAGAGCAAGAGAGAAAGAGAAAAACAAAGTGAATTAGTGAACGAGTTGAAGAAATAAAGAAGAAAGCAGGAAAGAGAGAGTTAAAGTCATAGAGAGAGAGAGAGAGAAAGGGGAATGAAGAATGCAAGAGCCGTTCAAGTCAGTCAGTCGTCGTCGATTCACGCACTCACGCGTGTTCTCTCTCTCTCCCCCCCATTTCGTTATTCCAAAGCCAATGAAACACTAGATGGCGCCACAATGCTATATTCATGACGACCACATAATGCTGTTTCGCTTTCTAGTGCAACATCCCGCCTCCTCCACTGAAATCCGCGCTTTTCCTCAACCCAATCTCTACAGATAACAGTTTTTCTTTCATCATTCGCATCACAAAAAAGAAAAAAACCAAGAAAAAAACATACACCCACATAATTCATTCAATACAAAGCTTCCTTTCTATCTGTTGTTTCAATCAACACTGTGACAATACATACACGCACAACCGTGCATATATATATATGTATGAAATATCGTTTAACAAGCAAGCAACATTGCATATACAAATGCATTTATTGCCACTAGAATTACAATTGAACAGTAAAGAAAAAAACGTCAATGGTTTGTTGTTGTTGTTGTTTTTTTAAATTCTTCTTTGATGTTTGCATTTGATCGTTGCTTTACAGTAATTGAATTAGCCAAAGTTCGTTTATCGACTGGTTTAATTTTCAAGCTTGTCGTCGTGCGTTACCAATTTCCAACGTGGCAGGGTGGAGAAAAAATCGAACCACACGACAATCACACACGGCCACAATCATGCAGCCCTTCTTCCTCAACACTGCATTGGGCGAAAATGAACAAGCAGGTGTACGTATGGTAAAGCAGTGAAGCTGGTGAGCTTAATCCAACGATGGTGAATGGCAACAGTAAATGGCAAAGGCCAAGCGTTGAAAGAAAACAATATTGCCATTGTGTGCTTGCTACTAATCTCGCTACTCTCTCATCCAAGGCCAACAAACAACTAATTACATAAGCTAATTGAACGTTATCGATTTGAACAAAGATGCGATAAGCAAGCTTATCAACGTACACGTATACACACACAGAGAGAGAGGGAGAGAGAACAAACAAAAGAAAATAGGAAACAAAACATTAACCCAGTATCAATGATGAAATATAGCTAAAGTATGGTTATGTTTTGCAGATGAAATTTATATACCATAAAATTGTCTTCTTCTTCTTCTTATTCTTCAAAATTACAAAACAATAAGCAAAATAAATTATAATTTTGAATAGAATACGTGCATCTAATTTGCGCAGAGACGGGTAACATCGATCGCGACGGGCTTTTGTCATTGTCATTTTATGAGCAACTACCGTATACGTTTGGCAATCCAAATCTCCAAAATCTCGATGTCAATTTTTCTTATCTACTTTGCTAATCAGCGACAAAGAAATAAACAGCACTGATAATGATGTGTAACAATATTCATTTTGCAAAAGAAATACGTTGCAAAATAAATTAATCAATTCATTAACCATTCATCACCGTGGAATAACAACAACAATTAACTCATAAAAACAAAAGCATTAAGAAGTATAGCAACGACTTCATTTTCTTCTACATCATCTTTCTTCAAACAAACTGCTTAATCGAAAATGATTGCATCATCCAGACTACTATAGCACAATTTCATTTAACAGCTAGCTAGCTAACTAGCTCTAAATCTCTTCAAGAAATTACTCAATGACAAATAAAAAAAAAAACATTTCTGACAAATACATATAAGCTCTACAATTCGAGTTCACCAACCATTTTTCTTTTTTACAAATCACATACCCCTACATAATGGCATCTGATAGCAAACTGCAGAAACAATGCAAAGCAGAACCACATCTATACATATAAATATACAAATCTGTACATTACATACAAAGTTCTGTTTTCCTGAACAATAGTCAAAAATGAACTGACCTTTCTCACTTTACTCTGCAACTAAATTCAATTAAACGTCACTGCAGGCAGACAATGAGTCTGTTCTAACTTTTTCATAAAGCTTGAACATCACTTATGTACAGTACTTGTTTGTTTAAACATGCAGTCAACTGATAAAAAAGAAAATCACGCATTGTTAATTCGTAAAATGTCACCAATTTTAAGACTTTTAAGAATTTGTTCTTTCACAGCACTTTGAAATTATTAATATTGAAAGAAAAATAGTCAGTGAGCAGTGAAACAATCAATTTTTGATCAACAACAAATAACTGAAAAATATATCGAAAGATCAAGCTCGCTTGCTTTGCTTCATAAATCCACTTCAACGAGCTGGTTGGTCACAAATTTGATCGATAAATAACAATTATTTTTGCATCAATAATTTTCAACAATGTTCCACTTAATATTTGCACACTGAACGAACCTCAATTTGATGTAAATGAATGAATCACCAATTTCACATTGCCTGTTTTCACACTACTTACCACTTTAAAAACTGCTTAGTTATCACACTGAAGAAGACAGTAGTAAATTTACATTTGAAAAATAAAATAAAAAGGAAGAAAAAATAACCAATCAAACAAATGCTTACTTTTAAAGGAAAATTAATGTCACGTAAGTCAATATTAATTAGCAACGGCAAAATGCTGCGCTTCGTACCGCACGAAATGCAACGCTTTTGAAGTTTGTAAAACAAAATTATAAACCGATGATAATTTCTCCTGCCAACCGAAAGCGGCAATAACAACTATAAAACATCCACAGCTATGTGCCATCCTTTCTTCATCCTGTTGTGGCAAATGCTTATCAAACAAACACAACATACTGCAGTAGTAATAAATAATAAGTAACTATATGTATAGATGCATATATGCGTGTGCGCACGCGTTCACACGTGTGTATTATGTTCGGCCGAAGCAACAAGCAATGCAATGCGAAAGCACACATGTAGCCACCCAATGACAAATTGATGAAACTTGACGTAAAGCAATGACAATAAAACTTGAGTAATAAGAGCTTCATAAATTGAGGAAAATGACCGCAACAACTAAATGGCTGAACAATAAGTTCCACTCGCATTGCCAGGCATTGCAATGAATCACGCAATACTGCCTGCTGCTACTACTACTGCTACTGCTACTGCAACTACTACTACTAATACTACTACTACTACTACTACTACTACTACTACTAATACTAATACCAATGCTATTAGTGCCGTTGTTGATACTGGATGAATTATCTGAAGTTTTTTCACTGAAAATCATTTCTGATCACAACCAACTCAAGCACTATCTAACTGTACATTAAAAACTGCTGAGGAATAAACAAAAATGAATCAGCTTCTTAGATCATCAGTATGAGATTTTTCACAAAACCTTTCGACATAACGCATCATGATCAACGCATGACTTGGATCAATTTGCATCAGATTGTATATCGATCATCAGTCAAAACAAATCAGTCTGAACTATCCAACAAAATCACGAAAAAAGTCATCACTTCCACTAATGCCTATTATTACAATAAGTCTAGTTAATCGCTTAATTTGACTGCCAGAAAAAAACAAATCAAATGTAGACAACAGAAAAAAACACCACAACAAGAAAATGACCAATAAAACAGAAAAATAAAATAAAATAAAATGCTTACTGAGAATCAGAGACACGAGGTGTTGAATGGGTGAGTTCGGCATCGGAATCAATCCGATATAGGAAAGAGCCTCGACGATGATGTGGATGTGTCGAACCACTGGGCAATGTACTGGCTTCGACTCCAGATTTCTTGTTAACATCAAAACTAAAAAACAAAAAGAAATAATCAAATGAATCGAATAAAAAATATCATATTTAATTATTAACTTCATTATTGAATAATTTAACGATATGATAAATGTAGTAAATAAATAAAGAACAACAACAAGAAACAAAAGAAAACAACATCATCATCAACTTTTATGCATCAGTCAACCAATCAGCGATGTGTGTGTGTGTGTGCGTATGTGTTTATGTATACGTAAGAATGAAAAATTAACATAGTATTGAAAATTCTCGCCTCAATGTTGCTATGTACCCAGTAAATTTTCGCCTGGATAATTTTTTGAAGTTGAACCTGGATTGATCATGTGACGAAGGAAGTGGCGGTTTCGACGAACCTTGATCAGAGTTGCTCACTTTGAGTGATTTGATCCGGCGATTCAACAAATAGCTACTTTGTAACATGCCAGCATCCAGCTGCCTGCCGCTTGCAGGGCGCCAAAGAAAAGAGCAGAAGAAAACAAGCGACGGCCACCGTTTTTTCAACGATGAACAATGACGAGGAAGAAGAACACAGAATGAAACAAATTATAAATGAAAATTATGAATATGAAATATGGAGAGATGAACGAATTATAAATTTAATATTTTTTTCTAGTCGCTTCAACTGACACAAGTGAGGGATAGAGTCATCACGTTGGCTTTACCGGAACAACAGAATGTCGTGGAACGAAGAGGAGGAGAGGGGAGGGGAGAGGGGCAAAGTTTCGTCCAACGAACGAACGAACCAACGAACCAAGCCCAACCAAACGGGTGCAGCAGCGCCACGATGTTGAAAAATTCAAAATTTGGCAATCGATGACGTGCTGCCCCCCTTGATTGATAGCTGCCAAACGCTTTGTCAACTGGAGACGAACAAAAAGCCAGACTATTCTTCTTCTAGCTTCAACTTTCAGAAATCCACTTCCTCTTCCATGGGACTTGTGTTCATATTTTCACTTCTTCATCTCTTTCTGTTCAACTTCTCTAACCAAGACCAACCCAATGACAAGATCTAACCCAACTATGCAAACCGCAAGTTTAATCGTCACAATTTAACAATAAGTTCCAATTAACACCAAACATCTCACATTCAACCGACATCATCGTCATCGTCATCGTCATCATCATCATCATCAGCAGCAGCAGCAGCAGCAGCAGCAGCAATAATAATAATAAGAACAACAATAACAACTCAAATCTTCTCAAAGCCTTTTTAAGCTTGATTTGTTCATTCATCATTTCTTACTTTTACTTCTTATTCATTATTATTATCATTATTGTTGTTGTTGTTGTTGTTCTTGTTGTTGCTTAAATTTAGCAAAGTTAAACTGTTTAGCATTCAGCTATGCAAAAAAATCACTAATACACGGAAACAAAATGTAACATTTCTATTTCTTTGCAAAAGTCTCATTTATAAGGGGCAATCATGATAACAATAAAAAATGCCAAAAATATCGATTTTCAGTTGCGAGCCGTCAAACGACATTAATTATGCGTATACATATGTGTATTTGTGTGCGTATACGTATAAATGTAAAAAATCAAAAAAAAAAAAAAAATTCTCGCCCACGCCAAAAGTATGCATAACAGAAGAGCCCTGGCAATAATTGTTCGTTCATTTCATTGATCAAAAGCAAAACAGAAAAAGCAATAACTGCAAAATAATATTTAACAGCCAAACTTTCCAATAAATGCAAACAAAGCAAAACCAATCTTTATCCAATATACAGAGCCATCAGAATTCAAAGCAATTCATCGCTTCCAGTAACAACAGTGAAGATCCGTTATGCATCATTATGCATGCATTATGAAAATAAAATACGCTTTGCTTGTATGCAAATACCGCAGTGCTTGAACACGCAAGCAATTCATCATTAACCCCCCCCCCCTTCACCTAATCAGACGCAAGCAAACAAGCCAAAATGAAACAATACTAAAATGCAGGAAATTATACCGACGATGAAGCAGTGCCCAACCACCTGGAGGAAAAGAAGCACTATGTTGAACAGCTTCATCAAGCTAACAGACAGACAAATCGATCAAATAAAATAAAGAAGCTAATAAGGAATTTCACACATTTCACAAGCAAAATCAATCTGCACCAATAAAATTCTCTAGACTTTAATTCTCAAAAATGGATTACATAAATAAATAAATAATTAATTAATGAATTAATCATTCCATTATTATTATTATTATTATTACTTGAGCATAAATGGAAATTTAAAAGAAGAAAAGAACAGAGAATTTTAGCTTCAAAATCGTTGCCAATCTGTGACAATTTCTACATTGCTGGTTACAAAAACAGTGCGTTTAGCTTCACAAAACATCAATTCTTTCGATAAAAACAAAATTTTCAAATCTTAATATATGACAATTCACTACAAAAAAAAACATTTTTCAAAAGCATTTTTCGAATTCAATTTTGCAATATTTATAAGATTTAAAAAAATATACATCACATAAGCTTTCATCAAATCACAAAAATAAAAATATCACATTAAATGCAATTCAAAATAAATAACAACAACAGCATTATTCTAAATTCAAGAAATTCCATTAAAGAGCCAATTACACGATTCTTCGTAAAACGTTGTACACTAATTACACAACATTGCAAGTGAACAGTTTTATAAAAATTACTCAAATCTAATTTAACTGGCAACTGAAAGCAACTAAAATACAATAAACACATTGGCAATGCTGAAATCTAAATCAGGAAAGGACTGGCTCTGTCTTGAGTAAACATTTTTTGCGACTAAAAGCGTACTACACTCATTCACATGCTTAACAATGGCAAAATTGAAAATAATTTTCCATTTGATGCAAAAATAGCTTTTCTCTTGAATAAATAAATATATAGATAAAATATGAAAATTACTTTTCCAGTTATCAACCTGAACATCCATTTCAATATACAGTATACAGCCCGCGACGATAAGCCGATAAAAAAACTGAATTTGCATAATTTATCAACTAAGCGATAATTGATAAGTTGATTCGTTTTAGACATATCCAAAAAAAACACAAACATTAAAATCAAAGAACAAGGGAAATGATTGATCTGAAAATTGTGACGTTACCGTCGTGCAAGGCGTCACATTTCAATTTCATAATTGTGCAAAATTTGAAAAACCACTTCAAATTGAAGTCCTCTTTTCACTGACAACAATGGCTCCTATTATATTTAACGCATGAAAAAAAAAGAAGATGAACAAGAAAAAAAAAGCATGCACGCGAGTCGTCTTAGCTTATTGAACTGTGAGGTAGATTGAGCCGTATCGACAAAAATATTGACAAAATCCCTTGACGGTGGAAAAAAAATGATTCAAATTAAATGACTTGCTAATCGTTCAAAGTTGGCTTCATTTAGTTGGAACAAAAAGCTTCACACTGGCAGTGACAGACGAGGAAAAATTTTCGTCTGAAATTTTCGCTTGCCTACATACAATGATGAGGATGCATTTAAAATTAAACGTTATTTGAATGAGAAGAAGCTTTAAAAAAAACAACTCACCCCATAATAAAACATAAACCAATTTGGCATGCAATGCAAATCAATATGAAATATTATTTTGCAGCTGATGAGCAAGCACATCATTGTCAACAGATTTTTGATGCATACACACATCAATTCACTGTTGGTGGAATACAAATATGCATACACATTAAAAAATCATAGATAAACTATTGAATAAACCAATAAACTATTGAAAAAAACCCAATAAGGTTGTTTTTCATTTTTAATGCTAAAATATACATTGAAATATGTGAATTATACGTATAAAGGAAAAATTTAGAATGTTAAGTGAAAAATTTTTTTTCCACAGTTTTACAATTTAAGCGTCTGTAAAATATTGTGTAGTTGATGAGTAGTTTCAAATTTCGCAATGCATAGTTAATAGTTTGAAGAAGAAGAAAAAAAAAATTATCGATTCCATTTCCAACGTTGATAATTATACTACTCGCTGACTGTTCGTACTTGAGGGCAAGGCAAAGGGAAATAAAATAACCAATCGTACAGCAACGGTTCATTTCGTTGAAGTTCAATTTCAAAAATTTCGTTTTCAATTTATGCTAAGAAGAAACAACAACAACAACAACAATAATAATAATAATAATGTCAATAATCATCCTTGAAAATGTTAAACACCTCCCCTGGCGTCATCACAGCTATTTCAATTACATCACTAGATAGGATTCTTCTTTCCCCGAGCATGGAAGATAAAAAAAAAGAAGCAAAAACGCAACTTCAACCAATGGCAACTGGCAATTTTTCTTCAAAGCAGATGAACATTTTTTTGACGATAAGAACAAATTTTTTTAGCAAAATTAACGATCACTTCTGGCTTCATCATCAATTGACAATTCAAAAGAGATGATCAAGCTTTGAAATCCAATCAGCCAGACACAACAGATAAAGATATCCAGTCAGCAATTTTAATTTAAAAGCTGTTGCAATATGCATGGATGTTGTTGATGTCAGATATGCAATAGCACAACTGAAAGTATTTCAAGCAATAGCACTGACAAACCATGCTTTTTCAAATCTTCGAATAAACCCATTTCTTCTTGAACAAGCAATAGCAATATCTGTGATCGCAATTTATCGTCAAATTCACTATTATGTTACTGATTTTACAATCGCATCTCATCCCAATCTGGTGGTGATAAATAAAATCACCATCCATTCGGAACCAAACAAATTCCTCGCATTAAGCATCCTAACAACGTTGTAGAAAGCAAATGTTTATTATCTCAGAGATAATGGGCACTGCTTCTGTCTTTACAGCTCTCTCCCTCTCCTCCTCTTTTTCCAACGAATATCCCTCCAGTCAACCAAACAATATAAAATGAAAGACAATAGACACACACACACACACACGTTAGACACACATGCACGAATGACGCAACAGCTTAGTGCTTCTAAAAATGTTGTTGCATAAGCAACGCAAAAATTTGTTCAATTCAAATTAAGCTTTGTGCCAATGAAAGATTTGAAAAATGAAAAAAAAAATTATCACATTATAAAATAAACGAAGAAAAAAAAACTGACAACTGACATAACTGAAAATCTGCAAACAGAACAAAAATTACAAAAGAATCATTCTGATTATTAATAAATAAATGAATGAATGAATGAACGTGTGTTTGAGTGAGTGAATGAATAAATTGAAATCTAAAAGACATTGAATCAATTGATCACACGCATTGCCAATTTTCACAAATGAATTGCTTCCCAAACAACGTGACTATCAAAGGGAACTATTTGAAACCTACCACAATGATCCGTAAGTTGACGGCAGAACATCCGAGTGTCTGCGCAAAGGCAACGTTGGACCGGAACCTGATTTTACGGTCAAAAAAGGCTTAACCAATAAATCACCATCGTGAATAGCATCGTCCACAGCCAGAGTAGCAGCAGACTGAGTCTGAGTTGTAGAATCAGCTTCAAAGACGACGTCCAACGATGTGGAATCCTCGTCGCCCTGTTTGAACGTGACCACAATATCCGGTACTTCCATAGCAGAATATAACCGTATGTTGAAATCAGTCAAGATGCACAAGACAGTGACGGACAATGAGTGAGGAAGAAAAAAAAATTTTAATATAAAAAGAAATCTTTTTCCAACGCTTAACTGCTTGGTCGGTGCTTGTTTCCGGTATTAGTAAGTGACGTAGTTAGAAGCGCCGCCGTTGACACGGTCGGTCAAGGCAAAAAATGCTGCAGCAAAAAGGAAGGAGGTTTTCAAGGTTAGCCGGTGAAATAGAATAAAAATAATAAAATAAGCAGTGCAAATTGTAGCAGTTGGTTGGTTGGTTGGTGGAAAAAGAAAAGAAGAAAAACAAAATGTTGAAGAAGAAAAATTAAAGACAACCCCAAAACAAGTCCAGCAACGTTCTTCTACTAGTAGTTGGTGCTTGCTGAACACTTCTCACCAGCGAGACGACAATATCACCAGACACCAGGTAGCGCTGTTAACGTTAG
This sequence comes from Trichinella papuae, assembly GCA_001447755.1. NCBI lineage: Eukaryota > Metazoa > Nematoda > Enoplea > Trichinellida > Trichinellidae > Trichinella > Trichinella papuae. The sequence goes on along the minus strand of JYDO01000039.1, from coordinate 110,029 downwards.
CGTGCGAGCTAAATCTTGCCGACGTTGGCAAAGCTTGCCAACAACCACACCACCACAATTATATGAAAATACCGGCTACACTGAATTTGGAAGAAAAATTGATTCCTTGCCTGGTACGCATCTCGTTACCGGCAGCAATACGATGCTTGGACAAACGAAAAGCTGCTCAAGCCACCCACGAAGGTCGTCATCTAACGTTTCACAAATTCTTGGTCCAGTTGTGGTACCCCTTTTCAACGGAAACTGATCTTAATTTAGCAACAAAATCCAACGAAACAGATTAAATAATGCCACCAGCAATCTCTTTTTCCACTTTGCATATGCAGTAGTAGTTGTAATTCAACTGTAGTTGTTGCGAAAGGACTAACTTTTGCCAATGCTTTCATCAGTTGAACACTGACATAGTAGTAATCGACCCGTGGTTTCATGTCTGCCGGCTCCGCTGGGATCGTAGGATCACTCATCATGAGGCGGTAGTTGGCTGGTTTAATAAAATTCACAATAGTCGGCAATTGATCGCGAAAACCAACCTCTCTCTCTCTCACTCTCTCTCTCTCTATATATCGCTATCTTCAACCCTACCACTCACGTCTGTCGACAAAAGCTGTGCAAATTGTTCATCCGCAACAGTTGATTGACTGACTGACTGACTTGACTGAATATTGAAGCAAAATTGGAAAAATGAAAAAATCAAAAATCCTTTTCTTTTGCCCTTCTTATTTTTCCTCTTCTTCAACAGAGACGACGAAATGAAGGACAATTCTTAGCTTCACTGTCGACAATATTGTCAATACATCAATGTATGTATTCCAGTACAACAATACAAATTGACAATACAATACAATAATGCTGAAATTGAACCACATCCGTGCAAACATGATCTGTGCAAACAGAAGTTATGCCACTGTTCAAACAACATACACCTTCAGGAAAAATTGATCATCGCATTTTTCCACGCACAACACATCAGCATGTTGTTTCTCATCTTGTAGCAAGCAGCACAACAAACAGTAGAACCTGCTTTTCAGTAAATAAAAAAAAACAACAACAACAACAAAATCAAGTCATCACAGAAGCACCAAATTGCTTGCTTTTTCTCGAGTGGGTGTGTGTGTGTATGCTGGGACTGGTAAAATTCTGTTAACTCGTTGAAATTTTGCACAATTCTCAAACAGATCATTGCTTCTTGTTTTCCAACGAAATCCATCCCACAAATCGAATCTTGTAAATTTCAGTGCTGTGATTTACTTTGTTTACTTTTTTCCATCATCCATTTGCTGCTGCTACTGCTGCTTTTCTAGTTTGCTTTACTACTTTCCCTCAGGCTAATTAGCTTACATCTTGTAGAGCTTGTATTTGGGAAGCGGATTATGATTATGATTATTATTCATCGACTGCTGTTTCAACTATTTAGTTGTTGAAAATCAATTTTCCCATGAAATCAGTGTGACGTCATTGAAAGAAACAATTAAACAATTCGTAAAACCAACAACATCGCAATGACGTTGCCCCTGACTGCATGCACGCACGCATTGCGTCTCATGTCGTGCGCACAAAAAGCGTATAACAAATGCATGAAGTTCAATTGAACAAGCTCTAATTGAACAAAAAGAAAAAAAAAACAATTCAAAAAGTTGATGCAGATGCATTAGATGAACAACAATCAATGCTTCTTTGCTTTTGCTTTTTCAACCAATTTCAACGGATTAATTAATCAATCAATTAATTAATTACTCATTTTTGCACCAATGTACTTTTTTGTCACTTTCAACCGCTTCAATTCTGTTTGCATGCATTGCAAATGCAAAATGAACATAATAGAGACATTTGAAATTAAAGAAATACAAACGCAATATAATAGAACAAACAAACAAGCCAATTTGAAAAAAATATGCCCAACTATTATTAAGCAAAGCTGGCTAAAATACAATTCAACTTAGATATTATTGTTATTTTCTACAAAGTTTCACTTTGATAATGTTGTGCAAATTGATTTTTAGAAAAAAAATCAATCCTTTCAATATTTTTCTCACAAATACATCTCGCCAAAAAAACATCTGTGATATAAACTTTCAGCTTTCTACTTTGTTTGTGCATCATGTGAAAAATTAAAAAAAAGGAATTAGAATGGTTAAAGTTTGTTAAGGAAGCGAAGTAATACTGGTGACATGCAACATCAATGCCAATACATCCGCTTGGTGGAATCACCAAGCACCGCTTTAACAAACAACACATGCACTCAAAAATATAGCATAGTTTTTATAATTTTCAAAAGAAAAAAAAAATAGCCAAAGGGATTATATTTCAAAGCACGCTGAACATTTGCATGCGCATTATTAAAAAGTGACAATGGTGTTGTTGTTGCTTTTCGTACAGAAGAAATTGATCATTGAAAAGATCTAATAATGGCATGCTTCAAGAGCAAAAGCTTGCAAAAGCAGGTAGTAATTAGTCAACGTGAGTTGTGTATCCAAAGTTTCAACAAAGCCAATAAAAGCAACTACGGCTTAATTTTACTTCAGATCGACGCGAGATGAAACAATAATTAATGCAAGCCTAATAATCTATTGTTCACAACAGGAGACAACCCTGCAAAGATGATGAAGATGAAACTACACTACTGACTGATGCTAAACATAGACAAAAGTACACCTTTTCAAAATGGATACCTTTCAAATTTTCATTTTCAATAACAGTAATAATGATGATGAATTATGATCAAAATTTTCCTTCCTCCCCCTACAACTTCAAGCTTACTGAAAATTGAAAAGCATCAGCAACAATTTAAAATTTGACTTTTTTTCTTTGAAATTGTTAAATAAATTGAAAAAATTGAATCATATTCAATAATTCGCTCATTTATCAGTGCAAACACTATATGTATATACGACATCCATTTGAAATTGAAAAATCAACGCCTTGAATCGCCAAATTTTTGACAAGTTCATATTCATTCATTGCAGAGACAACAAGCAGCACTATCACTGTCAAATCAACTATTAGAATTAATCAACTTAATTTAACTTAATTGCCGTGTAATTGAATAGAACATCAATAAAGTTTAAAACTTTTGAAATGTCTTTTGTTTTCGTTGAACAAATGGTGCATTCGCCTTTCGTGAGCAAGTAAATCAAAAATCGAATAAAAATGTCTAATTAAACATGCGCTGCAATGAATAACATTGTTCATTACTTCAATATTATTATTATTATTATTATTATTATCAAGTATGTGCTTTTCAAGATAAATCATTTATACATGTACCAATTCAATAAGCATTACATGATGTTCAAGTGCTTGTACACTGTATTCCAAACAATACTATGAATTTTACAGTAATAATAAAACACACAATAAACAATTATTGCTACTGTTATTATTATTACTATAATAATAACACTACATAATAACAATACTAACAATAAATGAAAATAAAGTAAAACCAAAACCTCTGTCACTTATAAAAAATAACTTGTCGCCTCTTCGTTCACAAAATATTGAAATATGCAAAATACAAAAGATAACAAAATAATTTCTTACATAAAATAAAGGAAACAAAATTATAGAAATGAAATAAATGATGAAACAACATTTACCTCATCGTTGCACAGCAGTGATTTTCGAAACCAGGCAATGAGAGAAGCAGTAATATGTGTAATGAGAAATGAAGTAGCTGCCGTGCAAAAAGAAGAAACGTGCACAGCGACGTCCAATAATTTTAATTAAAACTGAAAAACCGATGCCTTGTTATATCGAGTCTACTACACTAGCGCCTGTGGCATTTTCTTATGCTCAGAAATCATTGCCTGCAGGAAAAAGTCCCCCTTTTGCTATATACACCATTCAGACCTCTTTGTTCAAAATTCCTGAACATGCTTTTCACCAACGATTGAGTTGGTGTTATTTTTCTTCTTCCTTCTTCTTTTTTTTTTTTGCTTTACACTATTTCTGATTGCGTCAACTTTTCAAATGTGCACTGACAACTTTTGCTTCAAAAAATCAAAATAATACTCTAACCTAATACACTATTCCGTGTATTCTTTCTTAATCATTTATCTGCTAGTGTTCAAAGCATAACGTTTTGTACAGAAGATATTTCAACTGAATGTTTTAACACACACACACATATAATATATATACATAAAATTTTCAACTATATATATATAGGAAAAGTGTTGTTTGGATAATAACGTTCAATGTGTCGAGATGGAATAAGAAACGGAAATTCAATGCAAAGAAGCCATCTAGTGAATGTATCAGAAAACTTTGATTTTCTCACAAGTAATTAAATTCGCTTTCTTCATCTAATACATCTGAGTTTTCTTGTTCAAATGCGCACAGCAAAAGAATTTCTTACTGTACACTGTTGATAAGCTATTGTTCGATGTGTTTTGAGGCATAATTAAAATAGTCGACGTAACGCATGTGGAAATAAAGAAAGAAAAAAGAAAAAATTTTCCATTATGAATTATGAAAAGAAAAAATTATAATGTTGACAATGAAAAACTGAAAAACATTCGTTCGCATCCAGCTGACTTTCTCATATTAGCACAAAAATGAAAGCTTTTTTTCCCCCTTCAACTATGCTTCATTTGTGAACAATTTTTTTCTTTCCAAAACTTTGTTTCCTCTTCCATTGCTCATTCTTGCACGCTTTCACTTCGACCTGATAGTAGTAGATCAATTAATTTTCAACCCGTTGTTCAAAATTGGAACCTCATCCAGCATGCAACCGGCACATTTCACAATCAATCACAGTAAGAGAAAAACAGCAATTCGTCGTTACAATGAAACTGATCAAATAGAACGTTCAAAAACTGCTGAATATGATATGAAAATAAGTTCTGTGCACTGTTTTGTCATTATGCGGTATGTCAGGGCAAATAAATCAAGTAGTGTAAATACCATAATATTATACTCATGTATACTTATTTTAAAGTTTAAATTGATAATTTTGGAATGAAGTGAAATAAAAATATAATATTGAAAAGCAAACGTAAATAAAACTTTTCGCACATTTCTGAAAGCAAAACTAGCTAGTGGTGTATGTATTTCTTTGAAATCAGAAACCCACATGCAGCTGCATAAACATCGCTACTATATTCAAGTAATAAGTACATCTTTATAAAAACTGAAATCATCCAAAACTTCCACTCCAATATCATCAGCAATATTCATCCAAATTATTTATTTATTTATTTATTCATTTTTCCACGTCACCACTGAATAATGAAATAATGTCGTGTCAACACTTGTGAGAAACGAACGTCCACTGTGAACAACAGCAACAACAACAACAACACACACTGCAGCATCAAAATTTATGATAAATCATCATTTGCTAAAGATGAAATCAATCAATGTCAAAAATGTCCTCTTCAATATCAAATCAATCTTCATAAATGTGTATAGATTTTTAAATGTTCTTCATTGTGAAACATTTGACACAAATATGCGTCGGTACTTTCTTCTCATTTCGCATACAATTAACTCACAATTGGAGCAAACTCACTACATTTATACACAGGCAAAAAGTGTTCGATGAGAAATGCAACGACAAAAAATAAAATATTGTACTTTCACCGTATTATTAATATACAAAATTTTTTAATTGAAAATCTGTGTAAAATGAGAAAAGTTTTATGAAATTAACAACTTGTGTATAATTTTCACAATACCTGCAATAATTCAATTCGCTCATTTGTGTATATTTGAAGTAAAAAATTGCCAAAATAGGATACAAATTACAATGCCAGAGATAATTTCTTATCTTTAATCGTTTCACTACCAACGTGAAAGAAAAATTATAAGAAAAAAAAGAACAAAGATTGTATTCTGTTTTTCATGTGTAAATTTATCATAAATTTATTGCAAAAATAATAAAATAGAAGAAAAGAAAAGAAAAGATGGAAATGAACACGTACCAAACCGTCCGCCGACGGCGGTGAAGTGGTTCTGGAACAATGTACTTAAAAAATGAAGACATTTTGAAATGTGTGTACAGAAGAAGGAGAAGGAGAAGGAGCAGCAGAAGCAGCAGCAGCAGCGTCGACTAAACCAACTCAACTTGCATAGCAAAATAAAGCTTTCAAATCAAGCAAGCACGCTTTAAACTGATGCAATAAATACAAACAAATATCTTCTACACAGCTTCAAAGTTGGCAAACTCACATATCTTTTGATGCTTCTTTCTCTTTCCCTTTTCTTCTTCTACTCATTCTCACTCTCTCACTCTATCGGTTCTCTACCGTTGACGTCAACACACCTACGGAAAGTGAATGACATGCGCATTTAATCTTTCCTTCCCTCTTCCCTATGAATTCAGCTTTCTCTACATTCACTTTCATTACAAGGTGACAAATTTAAGCATATTCTTCACAATTATACATTCTGCTTGCCTAATACGTACAATAACATACCACAGCAAGGAGTTTCGCCCATCTTACCTACATAGATGTGTTGTTGATTGTAAAATAATCCCTTGCAATTGATGCTACTGCTGCTGCTGCTGCACGGAACACCATTTTTTAGCACTTGCAACAAGAAAAATAATTTTGAAAATCACATACGCAAATATCAGCTAGTGTAAACATTTCAATGCTATTTTAGCTATATATATTGTTTATTTCAAATTATCAATGCTGATGAAGTAAAAATGAGCAAGCAAAGCGTGGAATAATTTTTCTGACATCTTTGCAATACAGCAATAGAGTTCACCGATTAGGCCTTTTCACGTAAAATTTAGTAGCATACAACACTCCAAACTTGCCAATGAAAAGAAAAAAAAACAGTTTCAAAAAAATGATTCAATAATGTAATATGAGAAAAAAATTGCTGAACAATAATCTAAAAACTGAACCCGTGTGTTGGAAAACAGCTAATTCATTATTTTTATTCTATTTCTTAGGTGAAGATGAAATGAAAAAACACCACTGTGCATAGAGATACAAATTTGAAGTTCGTTAATATTAAAATTATTCGAAAAAAAATGCATAACGCAAATTATGAAATTTTCCAACAACTGCGATTGACAAGCTCAGGAAACTCGAGCAAAATTAGATAAAATCACTACGTATATTTTGAAGATCATCTACGAGACAACCTCTCCACTAAGATAAAGTATAACTTTTCAAATAAGCAACAACAACAATTTAAAAAAAATAACACAAAAAATGCTTGCATACTTCAAGAAAGAAAAATGAAAACAATTCTGGCAAGCACAATGCGACGGATATGACATGCATCGTTTGAAAAGGGCCAAAAAAATGGCCCCCCAACAGCCAATGATGATGCGCTTGTTTTTGAATTCGTTGGCAATTCCTCTGGGTTGTGCAAATTCCTCCCCAACTAGAACGTATACAGAGCAGAATTCCTGAAACGCCGCCGCGGATTCAACAATTTATCACACGATAAGAAATGTCAATAAAAATTTGTCCACCTTTCAATTTGTACACATCCGATTGTCGTTTCTCTCACACAACCACTCTTGTTTAATTTATTTGAATTTTTGGATATTTAAAAAAAATAAAAATAAAACCATATAACCCAACTATAAGCAAAATAATACAATTTTATGAAGAAGCAGAAAAATACTATTCGGCCATTTTACTCATTAAAGTACCCCCTCCCCTCCCCCTTTTATTCATGTCAAAATTAATTGCCAAAACAAGACCATTTACAAAATCCTACTTTAGTGAAACATTAAGTTTTATTTTAAATTTGAAATTGTTCATCGATTTGATCATTTTTCAAAATAAAACACACAACCGTGAGTGAAATTATTCTGAGCAAAAAGAAAAAAAAACAGTCAATGAATTTTCGGCACCAAACTACTGTAAATATAACTATTGATGCGCAAGTTCGTTGGTTGTTTTCACTGCGGGCAGGGGTAAATTTTGCATTGCGTCGCGTTCAACGGCAATTCATAATTTATAAATTGGTCGTGAAGGAACAAAAAAAACAATGAATGAAATTGCAAATGCCACAGATTAATTGAACTGCTTTATGTACAGGGAAAAACGCAGCGTGGAAATGTCGTTCAGCAGAACCGGCTACATCTCGTAAAATTGATTCTGTTCTCTCTCCAGTTCAACATCAAATCAAGTAATAATCGTAATCAAAATGAACAGCAGTTTTAAAACAAGTCGCACATCAATAGGACATTAAAATAAATATATATTTTTTTTTCAAGAGAAAATGGTTGAAGATAATATGCGCGTCACTCTAGTGTGCAAGCATGCTCGGCATCAACTGTATCAATTATTCAGGCTTAGCATATTCACATTAGAATATAAATATTGAATTTATGTTGAATTTCAATTAAACAAAAAAGCGCAAAGTTCTGAACTTGGAAATATTGTCATTGGAAAATTGGAAATAATTAATCGCAAAATTTGACGAGAAAACAATAAAGAAACGCATCAAAGCAATATCGACAATACTGTCCGAATTGGAAAAAGTAATATCCAATTGTCCAGTGAAAATGTTTGCATGTAAAATGAATTGATAAACAGAAAAGAAGAAGAAGAAGAAGAAGAAGAAAATTCACCATTGCCAATTTTAAAAATATTAATATTTGAATAGAAAGAAAATGAATAAATAATATTTTCTTACCTGTACGCTTTGCGTTCTTTCCAATTATGACGCGTTCTGTTCCAAATTGCAAACGGAAACTGTCGACGGCCTGTCTCTTCGTTCATCTGAAATGTAGAAAATATATTTTTTCACATCATATCACATGTGAACAACGTATATAATTAATAAATAAATAAATTTATGAAAGATTTCTTATTTTTAAATTAACAACACCATCAAAAAGAAGAAGATGATGATGATGATGACAAAGAAGAAAACAAAGGCTAAACGCATCCCATTTGAAAAGCTAACAAAGAATTATACAGATTGAATTAAACAAAGTCAAAGGGGAAAAGTGCAAGCAGATTGTGCGCGTCTGTGATGCTTGTGGTGATGGTGATGGTGGTGGTGGTGGTGATCAAGATGTCGATCGTCGGCATCCTTTTCTCTCGTCGTTGCCGCGCAAAGCAACGACCAACAACACATGAGCAAGCAACGTATGGTGAAATCAAATAAAACAGCTAATTAAATTTGGTCATCAACTGAACATAGTCAATAGTTTCACAACAATTTCCAAAATGCAGAATGCTTTTTTTGTCTTTTTACAATTTTCAAAAAAATTCCACAAAAATTTAAAAAAAAACGCAATTTGTAAATCGAATGAATTTCAAAGTTTCACCATTGTATTTGCTGCATCTACCATCATACTGACAGCAAAATGATAATAAATAATAATATCTCAACTATTGCAAATATCGCAACTGCATATTTTCCATTTTTTCCCAGCAAACATATAAAATCATCCTGTGTATAAATGTCAGATAGTGCTTTCTTTTCTTATTAAAATAACAAATCCAATTCTTCGTATAAAAAGCTTCTTTTCACGTAATAAGATTATCCAACGCCCGATTAAATTGATATATGAAAAAAATTATTTATTTTTCTTTTTTTAATCTTAATTTTCCTCGATCCGCAAATCAGAGGTCGGTTGGAAATTTCAAATTGAAAATACAAATTACAGAAGAAAAAAATAATAAATTTACACCATCGCTGTTCATCTCATGCAAAAGTCCAATTCTGGATTATCTGTATATATATACATTTATATATATTAATGTAATTTTTCGATAATTTTATGCAGAACTGCTGCTGGCGAAATTAGTGTGCAAAACAGATTGATCTGAAAGAAGAAGATGAAGAATAAGAAGCATAAGAAGAAAAAATCAAACATTTCCAAAGTCGGTGCCTGAGGTTACTTTGGAAAACTCACTACCCAAGTTGATCAATTCTATTTCACATATTAATAAGTCAATTAGACTTCCTTTCCTCGATGGATAAAATAAATTATGAAAAATAAAATAATAATAATAATCTCTTCTTCCTCTTCTATTGATAATTAACATTGTATTTCAAAAAAATTACTCAAATTTCCATTTAAAGTTTACAAAAGCAATTAAAACTAAAAAAAAACATCAAAATCTGCATCATCAAGATGATTATTAAAATATATATATTATTATTTAAAAAAAAGAAAAAAACTGACCTCTGTTTTACGTTCACCACGGCGGTTGGCCATTTTGCAAGAAAAAAGAACAGGAAAAAATTAAAATTTTCAAATGAGGTAAAATGCAAACTAGCAAAAAAGTAAATTTACACGCCAATTGGCGAGTCCAATTCGTTCTTCTCAACTACATCGTATATAATTCATCATTCAACAAAATGACGTCAGCCAATCTTTGAACATATATATATATATATACAACTACTGAGGAAAAGTGAATGTGAATAATATTTTTCAAACAATAAGAGATAGAATTAACAAAATCCAAGATAATTTTGAAAAGTAATATAAATATGAATTAATAATAAATGATCGTGTAACACAGAATTATTCTGATAAATGTGATGATGTTTCTTCAAACAAGCCTCTTTTCACTCTTTGAATTTTTTCATTCAATTTTGATAACACTTTAACGATCGCATATTGATAATGAGAAGGACAATTTGTAATTGAGAGAGAATGCAACAATAGTGAAATGTGAAATGCTTGTAATAAAAGCATGCTTGATGCACAAAAATCAAATTGGTCAAAAACTTGCTCGCAAGATATTCCTTTTTCAAAAACTTCTCTTCCACATAACATTAACATTAACATCTGCTCCTGTATGCATGCGAGCACTTCTTCAATCATCAACTTGATTCATGATAAAATTGATGAAAAGAAAAGCAATTCTCCTGCCTCGTATTCAAAGCAACAATATGTAGATAATTAATTTCTTTAAGAAGAATTAAAAGAAGAAGAAGAGAACAAAAAAAAATATTTTAAAAAGAACTTAATAATTACTGATGATAAATTGCAGTTCTGATTAGGTTCGGTCGGCTGGCGAAAGGCGGACATTCTCTGCGCTTGATAGTCGATAAAAATGGCTTTGCCACGCAACAGGGCAAGCAAAAATAGCTTAAACAAGCAACGGAATAAACAATATTCACCGCTATCACAGACCGCAATGGTAGCAGCAGTTCTGTTGCTCAGAAAACAGAAATGCAAAACCACCCGCTGGGATTCAAGCACAAATAAATCTTTTCCTTGTTGATCTATCAATTTTGCATACATACATACACACACATATATATATTTCATTCATACACTTTTCAAGTTGTCAATTGCTTTTTGGATACGAGCATTATTATTTGAAATACGACAATCGACATTGTTCAAAGTTGTCAATTGCTTGTGTTCACTGATCTGCTTGATATTCTAATTGAAAAATGAATTATGAGAGAAAATATTTACAAAAAAAAAGGAGAAGAAGAAGAAAAGTGATTCATCTTTGTTTTTGAACCACAAAATTGCGCAACAAGCTGAAATCTATTTCTTATTCATTCAACAGACTGTTCTCAATTCGCGTGAAATCTGCAGCAGCAGCAGCATAACAAAAAAATCGAACATGCTTAAACGTGGTGCAGGTTACGCGGACGACAACGAGAAAAGGATTTAAAGCATTTAATCGCAATTTGCTAATCGCACACGCCTTTGAAAGCTTTCGGTCGATTCGATTAAAGTGATGCGCGTTTCACTTCTCCAATGTGATGCAATTTTTTCCACTCCATCTCTGGCCAATGACAACAACAACAACAACCAAATGTGCATTTCAATTGCCAACTTCCAAATGTACCATCACCACATATAGTGTCAGTTGATTCAAGCAATCCCTTTACGCTCACAAATAAAACTGAACTGCCAGTTTCACTCTCTGCCGCTCCCTTTTTTTTCATACACTTTATTAAAATGAAACAAACCAAATTTGAAATCCACAGCGATTTCAAATTCAAATCATGCTTCACAATATCGAAACATTTCCATCAGTTCATCGACGAATATTTTGTTTCAATTGCAATAATGAAATGAAGAACTGAGGACATGAATTATTCATCAAATTCAAATCAAATGTTCTTCGGTTCCTCCATTTTTCACTACTTTTAATGAACACGAAATTGCTCGATCAATTTTATCTGATTGATATGCTATACATTTTTTTACATTTGAAAATTATTCACCACCGAACGTGCAATTGAAAAACCTACGATAAATACTGTACATGAACTAGAAAACGAGAACAAAATTGGCGCCAATTTTCAAATTAACCGCAAAACCGGTTCCTTCAACCGATTTCAAATTGACAAAATGCGAATACTTTTTTTTCTCTTTTTGAAATTTGAAATAAACCCTTTATAATAAAATCAATTCAAATAAAAAAAAATATTGTAAATTCATGCGAAAAATAAAGCTAACGTTCAACATCAACAAGTTTTATTCAAACTTACCCATCGCTGAAAAAATTGTTCAACCGAATGCAGATTTGAATGATTTCAATTCGAATTGAAGTTGAAAATTGTCAAACTAGCACCACAATTCAACGTCCAAATCCACTGCCACACAAAGTTATAAAAAAACAAGAACAATCTAAACAAATATAAATCAACAATCAATCGATCTTTGATTCTGCTTTTCAAATTAAAATAAATTTGCATAAATTTGAAATATGAAGCAATGCTTGACAGATGAAAGATCATTGCTTTGAATGGTACAATTTGAAATTTGTGCTTGCTTGCAATTGAACTTACTTTCAAATTTTCAACACCGCACGCACGCATCACTTTTTCGCGCGCCAAAAATGACATTTTACATGTGTACTGTATCAGTTAATGAAATACAGGTTTTAACAGGTCAACTTACTGTATGAAATGAATTAGTAGCCGACAATTTCGGGCTATTCGGCCTCAAAGATTCATTTCACTGGAAAATATTCATTTTCAACAAACAATATTGATCAATTGTTTTTTGTGTCAGTTGTTTTTTTAATTAATCGGAAAAAAATTGAAAATAATTTATTTGAAAAAAAATAGATTTTCAAATTTAAAAACTAAAACTGAAAAAAAAAACAACAATTTTTTTAAAATTCATAATGAAGTTTTATTTTTGGAATAATTTTCTGACATAAAAACAATAGTTCCTGCAATGTATTCTGAATGAAACGAACAGAGCGACCACACACAACACACTGGTGGCGCACTGAAAATAAAATAGCATGAAAAAAAAACTGACAGAAAAGAATCAAACGTAAAAAAAAGAACTTTTTTTAACGATAGAGAAAAATGAAAAAAGACAACAACAACGTTAAACTAAGAAGATTTAGAATCAACGTGCAGGGATAAAAAAAAGAAATGAATGAATGAATGTTTGTTTGTGAGGAAAACATCCTGACATGCATGACGAGGGATAAAAAAGTAAGAAAATGTAACAAATTTCAATTCAGGGCACTCAGTCCATCACCGTAATAAGGCTAGCAGAAAGGCTCGAGGTGGTCGTAAGTGGTTTAAGAAGAATGAGAAAAAGACCATTTTGAGGTAATAAGAGGTTTCCGTTTACAGCTCTCTCTGTTGTTGTTGTTGTTGCTGCTGCTACGGGTATTATTTATTTATATATTTATTTGGGGATGTCCGTAATTTTGTTCACTGTTTCATGAAAGTAGAGAATGAAAAAAGAAAAAAAAAGAAGAGAAGAAATTAATGATTATAATAAATAAATAAATAAATAAGAATAAGTAGTAGAATTCGATCACTTGTACACCTGACATGTTTCGAGGATTTCCAAGAGCACCTCTTCAGTTGATTCAGCGTTGTAATTTTGACTTTGCAAATAACGCAACGCTCGATCCTGGCATTCCAATATGCGACGTTCCAACTTTTCGCAATGATCACGGAGAAGATGCGTTTCAGCGTCGAAACGACGATTGTTCGCCTCGAGAGTGTTGATGCGAGTTTCCAGGCGGCTAATTTTGCTTTCCTGGCTTGTGGTTTTGCTTTCCAAAAAGCGACACCGGTTCTCCGCCTGGGCAACTTTACCCTTGGACAATTGACAGTCAAAACAGGAGCCGGATACGGACAACAGTTCCCCACCGTTCCCGGCCCCGCCGCCGCTGGTCGATGTCGGCTTCGGACTCGTACCGGAACCCACCGAACCTACAGGGCTCAAACCCTGAGAAGTGGAACTGGTCGCCGTTGTGGTCGAAGCAGCAGCGGTGGTTGTAGTTCCGCCAGTAGTGTTGCCAACTGACGTACATCCGCCGTCGAACATCCACAATGAATTGTTGTTGTTGCTGTTGTTGCTGTTGTTGTTGCTGCTGCTGCTGTTGCTATTGCCGACCGTTTGGTTGCCACCAATCCCGGCTTCAGAAGGATCCGGGAAAAAACTGGCAAATGGAAAATAGCCACCAGTAGCAATTGGACCTAGAGGATAGCCAACAGCGGCGGCGGCAGCGGCAGCGGCGAACAAATGTTGAGTGAACGGCTTGTTCACAGCGGAATACATGAAACCGGCAAATGCGGGAGATGGATACATCGTGGGTTGATTGTTGTTCGCAGCCGCGTTAGTATGGCGGCTGTTTTTCGTCGACCCATGCCGATTTGTGTTGTGCAACTTCTTCTGATACAGCAAGCTGCTCATCGGAGATGCGCTGATCGCGGATCTCAACAGTGGTAAATCTTGTTGCTCTTGTTCATCATTTTCATCATGCTGTTGTGCTTGTTCTTGCTGTCGTTGGCTTCCCAGTTGCTGCTTTGGTTGTTGTTCACAATTGTTCGGTGATAATTCTCCATTCGCAGCTTCGTCTGTGCTTTGACTCAATGGCAGCTGACCATTGCCCATATCGACCGACTCTTCAATGTCCGACTGATTGGAGTCTGGCGCCGCAGATTCAGCCCTTTTCATGCGCAAATCGTTGCACACTTGGGCCAACCGAGAGCCGTCCAAGTCCGACTTGCTGCCGGCTTCATCCCCACAACTGATCCCCAGCTCCGGACTCTGCTCAGCGGTGCAGCTGATCTCCATACCGTCGTAGCTGAACGATTCAGCTTCGTCTGTGGACTCACAACCGGAACGAGATGCGCCAATCAACGAGTTGCCGTTCAAATCAGCCAAGCTCAGCTCGTCGTCTTTGATATCATCCGCGGGCGGACTGTCGTCGAGTCGGGGTAAAAATTTCGACAAGCCAGGAAACAGACCGGTGAGGTCGAGTCCGCTGGGCGGATTCGCAATGCCACGAACCATGGCACGTTCCCGGAGACGATTGATCAGCTCGTCTCGACTCGGAACCACTGGTGGGAAAATGCCACTCGGAGCGCTGGTGTTCAAAACGCCAATCGGGGTAGAAGCCATTGGCGGACTTGTGCAACTTTTAGCAATGATCGACACATTGCCAGGACTACCAGTGGCCATCGCTTGCATGTGAATGTGCAAGCTCGTCTTGTCTGGAAATGCCCAATTGCAGCATCGGCACATGAACATGCGCGAAATTTGATGACTTTTGTACATATGAGCCCGTAAAGTTTCATTACCTACAATTCATACATGCCTTTATTAGTGGTAAACAGTTAACTAGAAAGGGAATAATTTGAAGGAGGGATTTTTTTGAAGAATAAATTTTCTATGCGTTAAGGGAAAGTAATTTTATAAATAAAAGAATGAAAACCCACACAGTTGTAATAATATATAGAAATTGAATTAAGAAATTCAAAAAAAAAATATAACAATTAAGCTTTCAATTCCCATTAACAATATTGTTGATGTCGCTGTTGTTGTTGTTGTTGTTGTTGCTGCTGCTGCTAAATGTTCTCTGAAGAAGAAGAAGAAGCACACAACTTATTCAGCCCACGTCCTGAACTGACTGGTTCTTATATGAAATCACTTGTAATGGAACTAGCAACGACGCTAAATGGAGCGCGGCATTAATAGAACAACGGCCGACGATACGATGAACCTCCTTCCGCAAAGGCAATCGTCAAACTGTATAAATGATTCATTGTATTTAAATACTGGGTCGTGCTTTTTTCTTTCTTTCTCTCTTTTTTCTCAGCTAACGATGTGTCAAACGATGTGCATTTGTTGTTGTCGTTTTCATATTTTTTACACTTTTCAATATTTGTAAATATATTTATGGAAGCAAGAAAAAAAAAAGAATTTATGAAAATGCAATCAATGCATTTGTTGCAGCTTGCACAGTGGAAAATTTGCACAACCACACCTTGATTTTGCTTGCTCTCTTTTACGATTAATTTTGACCAATAAAGCTTGAGCATGAAAAGTTTGCTTGCCGCAACACAAACAGCGTCTTGTATCATCAGCGCGCTAATTATGCCCGAATCTCATTTCCGCGTCACAATTCTAAAAAGCTACAATACAAAAGTAACTGGCAATTCTGAACATTTTGAAGCTTCAAAAATTGACGACGCATTATTATTGGTTGGAATGGAAAATTTTGCATAAAAATTTGTTGTTCATGTTGATGCAGTGTTATCGTTGGCATTGTAGCAGCATGCTGCAGTGGTGTGGGGTGGATTTTGTTTACCAAAGAAGCCAAACATGACGTGCTTGGACGGACATTGAATGTGAACGTGAAGAAGGGGCGAAGAAGAGCTGTTGAAGACCGGCTCTGTCTTTTGCCAAGCGGTCGGTCAGTCGTGCAGTCGTGCGTGCAAGCTGTACAAAATTGGCACGATCCTTATCGTTGCTTCTTGAGCAAAAAATGTTTTTCTGTCTTTTATTCATTTGCATTTGTTTGTTTCCAGTTTGCACATCAAAGCTTGTGATCAGTTAATTCAATTTCACTTTTGCTAATTAATTAATTAATCAATTAGCCAATAATTAATTTCAACTTCTTCTGCATCTTTATTCCAATTGATGAAGGGTGAAATTGAACAATGAAGAAAAAAAGAAGATATACGAAATAAAAATCAATAGCGGCTTGTCAAAGTGGTAGTTTATTACACTGGTCGCTGGCATACTTCATCGTTCAGGCAGGCAAGAAAGAAAGAAAGAGCATGAGATAGCCATGACGAAATTGGGCCGCCTTTCATCGCAACTTTCCGGTTATTACTTACTGTTGATGCTGCTTTTCATAGCCGAAAGCTTGCAACCAACTTTTTCATACTGCATGATGATCAGTCAGTCAAACGTCAGAATTTGACACCCCCGTTTGTTGGTTCTCTTCCACCCCCTGCTGACTCTCTCTCTCTTTCTCTTTCTCTCGACCGCACCCACATAAAGCTTCTCTTTAACCCCAAAGTAGAACTGCTTGTTCTTCACTCACTTTCTCTCTCCCTCTCTGTTTTTTCTCTTGCCTCCCTTTTTTACAAATAAAAAAGAAATATACAAAGATAGAAAATATGAAAAATATTAATCGTGCAAAAGTGAATGATGCACTTGATTCTATGGATGCTTATTTCAGATTTCAGAGGCTAATTTCTTTTCAACAGTTATTGCAAAAAAGAAAATGAATAATTACACAATATCAGTCAATGTAAATAAAATGAGATAAAATTACACTCACTTGTAATCTCTTTGTTGCATAGTGTGCATGTGTAGCTTTTGAAATGTGCTTGCATGCGATGTCGACTCAAGGAACTGCTGTGACAAAAGATTTTGTTGCACAGCGAGCAACGAAATGTTCCTGAATATACAGAAAAGGATAAATTTTTCATTGATAAATAAAATGATTATTATTTCTTCTTCATAAACCTACCTTTGAGGTCGGGTCGTCGTAATTCGCTTCTGTAAGGCATGTCAGCAAGCTGTGCAGCCGGTGATTGGACTGTGGAACCGGGAAGCAACGGCGGCGATGGCGCTGTTGCACCAGCTAACGGGTAAGATAAGGTGTAAGGTGCCGTTCTTGTTGGGACCGCTTCGTGCTCGTCCGAGGCAGAAGTGGCCACGCTTAATGTTGAGTGTCTGACCGGCAGCAGGTACTGACCAGTGGAAACACGGCAAACAACCGGCTGTCAAAAGAAAAATACATCAACTAAGAAAGGCAATGCCAAGTTTGTGCATAAAAAGCTGCGCGAATTCTCTCCACCACTGCCAACGGCTATTGACCAACTACCAATTACTGCTGCTGCTACTACTACTATTACTACCGATGCTGCTGCTACTGCTGCTATTATCTTTTGTCTACCAATTTAAAGATGATGCTTTTATCAAAAATGCTAACCAGTATTTTTTATTCGATTGATGAATAAAATTAATAATAATAATTAATAACCAAATAAAAGAAACAGACACTCGTACGAGATTGTAGAAACAAGCTTAATAGTTGACTAAGATGAAAAAGAAGGAAAAGATTGTTGAATAAAAGTTGTTCTGCCTCGGTGTACAGTCTGCAGCTGCTACTGCTGCTCACTGCTCAAATGCAGCATCAGCAAACGAGAAACAGAGACAACCTTGAACGCAACCTGCTGCTAAATTGGGGCTTGTCCTGCATACATATCGATAAACGGCGTTCTAGCCTCTCCAGCCGGCTTGGAATGCACTCCAGAGCAGTCGGCCTAGAAAACGACTGTGCCTTACAGTTTAGAGCAAAGACATACGGACATTTTTCACCCATACGCTAGGCAGCGCTCTATACTAGCTCATGCTGACGTCAGAATTATCAGTGCAACTTGCAAACTAACTAACTAACTATATGCGCGTGCGCGTACATACACACACACACACGCACACACACCTATATACATATATATAAGCATATGTACATATATGTATATATATGCATATTATGTGTGCGCAGATACTTACTAATAAACCAGTGGTCATTTAATAACAAAATATACATAAAGCCGTCAATCACAGTTGTGACTATCCGCATCTGGACGTATAGATAGCAAGTGACCATCGGTCACTTTCTCAACAAGCCACACAACGGCTTTATCTCTGTACAAGGTCATAGGCTCTTTTCATAAATGGTCGTAAAATGCGGCTTTTCGGCAGCCACTGGCCAAAAGGGCCGAGGCTATCAAAAGTCACCCGGTGACCTGCCACTGTTGTACCAAGTCCTGTTCCCAGACATTAAGCTCACCATGCATGTAAAAGCAAATGACCTGGCCACTCAGTCGCGGTCAGCGATTATGATTTAGCCTAGCTTTTCAATATTCGAGCAGTTTTTATTTTATTTTTTATTTTCTCTCTCTCTCTCTCTTTCAAAAATCTAAACACCGCTTTACAGAGCTTTGTCACTACTAAGCTGTGATAAGCTTGTCGAATATTCCCACGAGTTTTGTGTTTTTTTTTTTTTTCATTTCTCAGTAACAAATCGTATTTCACAATTCTACATCAATCCACTGCCATATGAACTTATTTTTTATTTTGCGATTGACCTATTGCGTGCTGATGAAAAGTCATAAAACAATCCAACCGTTATAACAGCTTGCAGAAGCAAGCTGATCAGAACGGAAATAGTTTACCATCTGTGATAAGCAGTTTTTTTCTTAGTTATATTATTCAGGAAAAGTATTGCGATTTTTATCTCAACGTCTGGTGACTCAGATTTCCAAAAGTGAAGCAATTGCTTTCTACAAGCTTGCATTTGGTTCATTAACAACTTTTGTGTGTGTGTGTGTGTGTGTGTGTGTGTTGCTGTTCTTAATTCTATTCTAATTATTTAAAATTCGTTTCATTCAACAAATAAATAAACACAATACAAAATGTATGTACAAAATTTAATTTAAATAAATTGAAAACATATTTCGTTAATATTGCATTTTGTTTTTCAAGCGTGAAAGTAAATAGTTATGCTTATGTGAAAACTGGAATCTGAGAACTGTAATTGTTGCAATTTTTTTTCTAAATTGCTCAATAAGAGAAGAAATGCATCCTATTTTCAGAAGAGAGTTGAACAAAAATTTTTCCAAATGTACTGCTCGTAATTGTACATTATTATATAATCAAGAAAGCAGTTTGACCATCATATAGCTAAATAAGTGTAAGGTTAAAAGAAGAAGAAGTAGAAGGTTACTGGCCTTTAGATTTCGTGTCGTTCGCTTTCAAAATCAAACTTGAAATTGCAAACTTGACACGATCTAATGAAAAATGCTTGATGGCCTCGCCTGCTATGATCAAAGAAAGCGCACAACACAAGCTATTCAAGCTAACTCTTGTTTCCAATCATGCTGTTAAATATGATTTAAAGTTGAAATTGAATTTCAATTAGAAGAAGAAAATTTCAAATCAAATCAGTTTTCATATTCATATATATATATATATATATATATATATGTACATTATAGAATTGTAAGAAAAAAAATAGTTATTTTTTCAGTCATTCATCAAAGCAAAGCTTTTCACAGCTTAGCAGGTGCAATGAGAGGTAAGAAAATGCATTTTAGCAGAGTTGTGAACAAAATTCTCGACCTTCACCTACTTGATCACACACGTTCGTTCCAAATCACCAGATCACCGCAGTGATGAAACTTGTATTAATGCATGGTTGAAGAACACAGCCGAGGCGGCTTCGACGTGTTTGTTTTCCACTGCAAGCGACAGAAGGAGAAAATTTTAAACCTGGTTTCATTACATGCATATAGCATACAGCAAAGCAGCTGTATTCACCTGGCCTCAACTTGTCCCGCTTTTTTTGCAATCTTCATTTTGCATCAGCAATAGCTTGCTTGCCTTCTGCATCCTGAGAGAATTGTAAAAACGCGTTGACAAGCGCCTAAAAGGCAGTTTGTCGTCGTCCTTGGCTGACGATGGTCGAGTAGAGCAGAAGAAGAAGCTTACGTTTGGGGAACAAGTTTTACGCGAAGCGTGACCATAATACTCTCTTCAGCTGACGACAACAACGACAAAATTTTATTCAGCTTCAACATTTTTATAAGCTGCCGTATAATATATACATACATATATATATATATATAAGCTAACAAGAGAAGCAGTCTATTCTGAACAAGATTTTTGACAAAAGCAGTTAGCAAGAAATTATTTGTTTTCCTCTTATGCAATTCCTTCTCAACTATTGACTCAAGCACTCAACTGACTGAAGAACTAACCACATTTGGCAAAAGCAGCAAGCATTTGCTTGTATTGAAATGAGCTTGAAATTGAAATAAAAAAACAACAACAACAATAACAAATCTATATTCACAACAATAAATAAGTGTTGAGAAAAGAAATGCATAATTTTCTATGAGCTATCATCTATGTGAAGAAAAGTAATAATAATAATGAGATGATCAAAATTTTTGTCCTGTGAAATGCAATCAGGGCATAGATAGTTAGTTCTATTTGGAATCTTTTTCTGATTAAACCAAGTCTAAAAACGACGACCTTCCATTTAGCAGTGCTTTATTTTTCGGCAGTTGACTGTCAAAGTGACTGGACACATTTGACAAACGGCGCATACCGAATCGCTTACGACATCAAGCGATAACCTTGACTGGAAGATGTGAAGAGAAGAAAATTTTTGGACTTGGCTGTTTGTTTGTTTGTTTGTTTCAGAAGCGAAAAGCACATATATGACTGACCAGCTATGACCAATGGAATCATGCTGGTAATTTTGACACTTTTGAATAAGAAAAATAATAATGAAATAAAATGATTTATAAATTCAATCATTGCATATGGAATGCATGAAATTACGAATTCTGTTGGAAAATTTGGAAAAGATTTAGCACCGTTAACGTTGGGTCGGGATTGGAATTGCACTTGCGGATTGATTTGGACACTTTGGCACACAGGGGTCCAGTTTGGAAGGCGCTTTCAAGGACGTAATTTGGCACAAAATTCGGCAACCGGCCTGACCCTCCAGTGGGGAAGAGTTGCATTGTGCAGTTGCACGCGGTTGGAGCCCAGTGGCAGCTTGGAGCCGACACGGACGGTGGTTCACGAATGGAAAGTTTGCAAATGGCAGAAGTGGAGAGGGTAGAGAAAAAAATTTTTTCAACTGAAGCAACATTGACACGGAGAAAAGAGTTTAAAATTGAAATTTTATAAAATATGAAACAATATGACCCCTCTGAGCATGTATGTAGGGAGAAAGAACCGGCCGAGCTCGGCTTCGACCCGATTCACCGGACGAATGATGATGAATCACAAGCGGACTTTTGAAGATAATAATAATAATAATAATAGGTTGGAGAAAAAGCGACGACGACACTGTGACAAGCCCCGGGGCGAACAGCAGCCAATTGTCAATTTCTTGCAGCAAAAGCCTGCTTTTGGTCGTTGTTGTTGCTTGACCCGATTTTTTTTCCACATCATCCAACAAACACAAGCCAAATGCCTATGCATCATCGTCAGCAAAATGGCAAAATGACAAAACACCCTGGTATAATGCAAGAAGCTACAAAACTGGCTCCGGGTGAACATGCAGTACCACCAGCACAAGCATCACCAACACAAGCAGCAGCTCCTTGTTATTAATTTTCATCCCTTTCTTTGCACTGCAATTTGCAGTCCAAGTAGCAATTAAAAAGCAGTTTCGCTTTCCACGTACAGCTGTTGTGTGTGTTTGTGTGTTTGTTTCCACGTTGAACGTGACAGATCATCTTGGCCAGTTCCAAACTATTGCATTGTTCAGTTTTTCCATTTTTGCACACCAAGTAAAAATTTTCACCACGCTTTTCCAATACAAGCATATGGTGAACTTGTAGTTGTCACACAGAAAATGACAGTCGTGAGAATAAAACTGACAAGTGTGGAAAAGGAGAGATGCTTGTGCAATATACACCAGATGTTTTAATATTTTGAATTTATTTAAATTTCAATAAATAACTTAATGATGGAAACTTTAGAAATTTTCTCATCAGATTATTCGCATCTGTTACCGTAACTTATGAAAAATTTATCAAAAAGAAATACTTAATTAATAATAATATTGTTGAAACAATTGTTTTCAATTTTTCAAAAGAAATTTAAAAATTTTTCGCGTCATGTCATGTCCAGCGCGACAAGTTTACAGTAGTCATATTTCAAATACAAACGAACCTGTGTATTGATAATTGCATCTTTGTACGGTAGTGAAGAAAAAATAATGTTGAAAACTGGTTTTGAAAACAGTGTACAGTCCATAGACACACACATACACAGACACACACGCACGCAGAAAAAAATAATAATCATTTGAACAAATTAATTTTCACACAATTAATAATATTTGTTTGAAGAGAGTTGATTGAAAATTACGAGTAAAGTTGAATATTAATAATGACAGTTCATTGTCAATAAGGAAAAACACAAGAAACATAATTTTATAACGTGATTACAATTGATTTTTGAAATTGTTCAACTGCTATATATGTATATACTGTAAGTGGAAGAAGTTTGAACTGTAGATGCGAATTGGCGAAGAAGAAGAAGAAGAAGAATTGTTAATTAATTAATTGTATGAAAATTTTAAAATTGTAATATTACAATGTAAAAAAAAAATACTTACAGCTTTTCTTCTCATATTTCAATTGAAGCTTTGACGAAGGTAAGGTGCAAAGGTGGGCAAACTGTCGACTTCTGTGAAAAAGTGATGAGTTGAGTGAGTGTCAAGTGAAAACCGCAAAAAATGTGCAAACGTTGCAAACAAGAAACAAAACCAGAATGAAAAAAAACCGAAAGAAACAATATGCAAAAACTTACCGACGACCAATGAGCGTTCAACTCAGGCTGGGAGGCGTCGTTTTGACGGCCCTTGACGCCCACGCTGGCGGCGACCGTTGTTTTGTCGCGCCAGAGCACCAAGCCTGCACAAATCCAACACTTGTGGCAATTTTTGCTCACGCTGTTCTATACGATGAAACAAAATTGAAATTGCAACAATTGTTCTGCTTTGTATTTTCTGTCACCACGGTGGCGCCGATAATTTTCAAAACAACCTAAACTTTTGTAAAAGTTAAAAAAATTTCTTTATTGGATTCAAAAATATGAATTATTTAATTAATTATAATTTCAACTTTTCAATTTATTTAAAATTTAAGCACAATAGAGAAAAAAATAAAGAACTATAACCAATCATCAATTATATAAAACAATAACTGGGTTTTGTGAAAAATTTACTTGAAAATTTGTTGCAAACAAAAACAAAAGTTGCAAACACTGCTGCCAGTGCACATGCGAACGAAAAATTCACATCACAGTGGGAATACAATAGCTGATTTTCTCTAGGCACATATTTACAGTATAAAAAATAAAGTAAAAACTCTACTACCTCAGATGATCAACAACAATCCGATATACAATGATGATAATGATGATGATGATGGTGGTGGATTGCAATCAGCATGGGAAAACTTTTCAGACAAAACAATTCTCATTTAACTTTACATTGCAAATCTGATTACCTACAACAACAACTTCCATTCTACATCTTTAAAACAAAATATATCTCATGTTTACAATGAAAATTTTTACATTTCAAACTTTGTACAAATACTTTTGTTTCACTTATATTGTTAAAAAAAATTCACCCTAATGTAAACTATCAATTTCACTTGTATTGTTGAAAAATATTTTTCAACCAGTTTTCAATTGAACAATTTATTTTTAAAATAATTCACTAAAACCAAAACATTTTTACATTACCTGTGCATCAAATATACTGTACATTGGATAATAATTTCACCAACATCTGCAACGTGGAAATGTTCATTTGAACACAATAATCATAAACGATGCTTGTTGAGAGAAAGTTTCAACTTGAAACTGTTTTTTTTTCTACCGGCTTTAATGCAAAATTTTTCAACCATGCAACAACTTATAAAGTATACCTCAAAAAAATGTTCAAGTGGGCCTAGTAAGATATTAGTTAACAAATTTGCAAACTCGCAATTGCACAATGAGAACAACGTTCGCACATTTTACTTTTAAACATTTCTCCAGTTGACGGTTATTGACTTGTTCACGCGAGTCACTTGCTTTTTCCACGGTTTCTTTCACTTTTCAAGTGGAATCAAGTGTAAAAAGCCGGCCGGTCTCTTTTGGCACTTTCTTCCACCGTGGTCATTTGCAAACGACCATCGGCAGAAGCTTAATACTGAAACAGGCTTAATTCGTCGCTATCGATTCACTGTCACCATTCAAAGCTTCGACAAAGCCGGGCCGATCTTTGCCAGCTAATCCTGGTAAAGAAACACAAGCGACCAATTTGACACTGCCAAAAAAAGCAAGCAATAAAGCACACAAAGTAAGTAAGCTAGCTTTTCCATTCGCTTTACTGCAGTACAAAGATGTGCAATTTCACTTCAACTTTGAAATAATAAAAACAAAAAAAAAACACCCATCATACATACATACATAGGACACTGTTGAAAGTGTAATATAAATAGATAGAGCATTGATAAAAAAAATGTTTACGAATGATTATGGAATTTATTAAAAACGATGCGGAAAAACTTGACCATAATTCAAACTCGATGACATGGTCACCGTAGCCGGATTGATGTTGTGCATCTGAGCCGAGACCATGGTCGATTGCATGGTTGACGTCACTGCCGGATGTATGACATTCGGATTCGGAGCTCCGGAGCCAAATTCTGCATTCATCCGCATCTTTTTCATCGGTCCTGGTTGATCCAACGATCCAACCGTCGACAGCGTAGCCACTGGCGGCTAAAAACAAATTTCCCGTCAATAGCTGCATGCAGACAAACTGAACAAAATAATATACCAAAGTTGCCTGTGTACTCTGCTTTGTCATTTCTGATTTTTCTTCCGTCTCTTCGTCTGTTAAAAATTCCCGTTTTGGATACGGTATTGGACAGCCGAGGAAAACATCCGAAGTTGGCGTTGGCTCTTCCTGTTCAAAAACAATGAATGCAAAATTGTTTAACAATACAAATAAATACTTTAAAATATGGATCATCCATCGCTTCTTGAGCCGATATTCGCTTTGTGGGATCCATTGTTAGCAATTTTTGCAATAACAAAAAAGCTCGACATTCTGACTTCACTTTATGCTTTTCCATGTATTTTTGTAAATTGGAACTAAGATACGCGTTGCGCTTAAAATCAGTTGTCAATTTTTGATATTCTGGCATTTTTCTAATATCTTCCCAATCTTTTTCGTTTGGGAAGCCCATCACGTTGAATATTCTATCTAATTGATCTTGATGATATGGATTGCTTGTTTTGATATCCTCTTGACGACAATGGAAAATCGGTTCCGAAGTCAGCAATTCCGCAAATATGCATCCAACTGCCCAGATGTCGATCGCTTTCGTATAATGACGAGCTCCTAAAAGCAATTCTGGGGCGCGATACCAAAATGTTACCACTACTGGATCAAGATCCGCCAATGGCTTCAAAGGATTGTTGAAAAGCCTAGCAAAACCCATGTCGGCAATTTTCACCCTGCCACGTTCCGGACCGTCACCCATCAGCAATATATTTGCCGGTTTCAGATCACGATGCAGCACCCAGTTGGAATGCAAATAGTGAATTCCGTCCAAAATTTGAAATAGTAAACTTTTCACCATTCCTGAATGCAACATAATCATTCAGAGACCCATTGGTTCAATGCAAATTGTTTACGCTTACCCTTGGGAACCATGACGGTACGTTTGCTTGCTTTGGCGGCTCTGTGAAATTTGATTATGTGCCAAAGGTCGTGTTCAGCGTAGTCGAACAATAACCACACCTTTCGATCCGAATGAGACAAAAATACTCGCTGCAACGAAATCACGTTTGGATGCTTCAGTTCGCGTAGCAGAGCAATCTCTCGACAAGCCGACATGCTAATTCCGGCGCCTTCGATCAACTTTATTGCATACTGATTTTTATACTCGCCGTCATCGTTCCGAGGACATGCTTTATACACATGACCATAAGTGCCACGACCAACTTTTCGACCTTCGAAATCGAACATATCTTCAACTCGTTGGCGTTGAGCGTTCAAACGCATCTTGAAATCGTGATCAACCATATCGACTTAAAATTGTAAAATGCTACAAAAAGAAATTCAACTGGAAAATAATTCCTAATACAAACATTGCACAGTTAATTCAACGATTACGGTGAAATGTTACGCTTTCAAGTTGAAAATTATCAAACAATTTTGTTCCAAAGAATGACTCATATGCTGTTTTTAGAAATAAGACAGAACGAACAAAATTTATCAAAAAATAAAAATCATTTAATACCTAAATCGATGATTTAATCGAATTATATAAAGAAATAAAAGCAACAACATAAACTGCGCTTAATAATTATTTCAGTATAAGTAAAAAAAATGGTGAACACTTCATTACAGAATACATAATTAACTGTGTATATTCTATTAATTTTTTCAAGAAGAAAACTACAAATCTTATACTTTGCAAAAGCATCAGACTTAATATTACATTCCAATATGCACATTAAACATGAAATGCAAATTCAGTTTAACATCAAGTTTACTTTTAATGCTCAATCTTTGTCATATGGCATATATTTATATTTATTTATTCAAATAAAATAATACTGGTGTCTCATTATATGAAAATTAGTGCATTTTAGCACTTATCACTTCACTTATTTAATGCATAGCATTTTATATTAGATAAAATGTAATAAAAATATGCTTAATGCTTACTTATAACTTCTGAAAATATTAATATGAGCTCAGTAATAGAGATAGGAATTATTTTTCAGTGCCCTACAGCACATTTTTCACCGAAGTATACTGTAATTAAAAAAATTCAAGGATAACGCATTATTGTAATTGTAAAAGTTAAATTTTTTCATGCATCACCAAAGTATTTTTACATATTATAATTAATATAATTATTTTAGATTTAACATATTTCATAATTTTGCATTATATTTTAATAATGTATATGATAAGTTTTACATTTATTTTAACATTTGAAAAGAAATTAAAAAGAAATGTATTTACAATGAAGCAATTTAAAATCAATATTTTAAAGTATTAATTCTACGTTTTCATAAAGTCAAATGAAATTATTGCCTGGGAAACTGAGAATTTATGCAAATGATTCACCTCTTCTAAATTGATTTTTTATTTCTCTTTCTATTAAGTACGCATTATAAAATAAAAGTATAAAATTGTACGTGTAGTAGATTGTGCGCAAGTTTAAAATCAGTGAGTTATGTTCAACATGTAGTGTGAAAAGTTGAAAAGTCCAAATTTCAAGAATAATGTGACAAATAAAAGTAAAATTTTAACATGTAAGTAAATGCAAGTTTCAAATTGTAACTAAGAAATTTCAAACTGCTCAATGATCGTTGGCAGTGTTATTTTCCGATGCTTCTCGACAAAATTGCACCAACGTTGACAATATCAATTTGAATACTTTTGGATATATGTTGGCCATGTTTTCAGTGTAACGGTCACCGAGAGTTTCTTTGATTGAATCCACCAAAGCGGGTTCAATTTCCTAAAGTCAACTGTGGAATGTAAGAATTTGAAAAATGAAATATGAGAAAATTTTACCCAAAAGAAATCCGGTGAAAATAATTGCTTTTTAGCGTGATAGTCGGCATATAAGTGGAGCAAATTGAAGAAACTGTCCGCGTCGCCTATGAGGTGAATTGCCTGATCTAGAACACTCATCACACGCTGGGCGTGGTATTCCAGTATTTCAGTGTCGAAAGATTCTGGATTGGATTCAATTTCTTGCTTAACCGTTGGAAACAGCTCCAACAGATCCGCGTTGTTGCTGAAAAGCCTGAAATGCACATGTCAACTGTACAATTTCAATTAAGCAGCAATATATTGTTTTCTTTTAAGAAATTATAAAATGAACACAGTTTACATGTAATAAAATTAATACTTACTTGATGAATGTACGAATTCCAGTATCGACCATTTTACGAGAAATTGCCCTCCAATTTTGTATGAGCAAGAAACATTCTCTTGGAGTCAAGGGGATGCGCTCGTCGGTTGTCAGAACTATTGTATTTCCAGTTCGATCGGTGAAAACCACCTCCTCAGGGTTTGAAGCATTTTTTTCATTTTTACTTTCACATCTTTTATTCGCCTTTTGTCTCCTCGGTGTTAATATGGCTAACAGTCGATTCCGACTTTTTGCATCGGCAGAACGATCACTTTGTGATGAATGAGTTGCATTGTTTCCAAAACAATTAATAAACGACATTTTTCAGTCAATTCAAAATAATTTAATCTTTCTATTCTAAAATAAGAAATTTTAAATTAATTTTTATTATTGAAATCTTCTTCTGTGCAAACAGAAAGTGAAGAGATTAAATTTACTTCAATTATTTGATAAAATTACTTTAAAAGATATTCGTTTGTTAAATAATGCGACTATTATTCAATTATAATGTAAAGCTGAAAAATATTTCTTTGTGTTTTATTTTAATTGTCTTTTAATTAAAAAAGAAATGCAAAAATAAAATAAAATATTTATGTTACATACTATCGGTTATGAGGATTATATACTTACAGTAAGGAAAGAATTCTAAAACAATTTATATATTTTCAATAATATATTAAAGAAAAAACAAGGTTGATGTGCAACTTAAATTAAAATAGCCTAACCAGTTGCTTGTAATTTTGTTATATTAGAATAAGTTTCATTGCCCCCATCCAACTAAGTAAATGTAGATTGAAATCAATAAATTAAGATGCATAGGGTAAAAGAAGCAGATGGAAAGTATGGCGCGTTAGAAATTTTCTTTCCGCATTGAAGTGCTTGCACAGCAGGCAATTCACAGCTGTCTCACCATGAAATATCACTATACAGGATTTCACAAAGTCTTAATTAAAATGAATAATATTACAAGATAAGTTTTATTTATTTCCATTTGAATAATCACGTTGAGAAGTAAAAGGCATTGATCTAACAGAAATCTCATCTGAAAAATCTCACTTTAACAAAGATGGATAGATATTTACTTATTCTTTTGTCATTAGCAGTAGATTGATCTGTTTTGAAATGTGATCTTCTTCTACAAGCTGTAAAATCCGCTTTGTGGTTTTAACAGCAACTTTGCAATTTACACTGTTCAAAATTTCCAAGTGTTGCATGGGAAAGAAAAATTCCCATTTCCAAATTTAAGAAACAAAATAAATTGAAATATTGCTCAATAGACTTTTTCTTCTTTCAAAATTACAAGAACGAAAGAATGACATGAAAGTGAATGCAACTTCAACTAATTAAAATGCTAATCAGCATCATAGTAAAAACAGAGTAAACAACATTTATAGTCTTATGGCAGGCATAACCAAATTAACAGATTATAACAAATTAGTCTGATTAGAAAAACAATGACTAGAAATAAACACATTGTTATGGTTCAACTTTTTGATTTTAAACCATTCAATTCAATGTTATTCACCAGCCAGTGCAACAATTATCCACTTTTATGAAATAATACAAAAATCTTTTTTTTTTCCAAATCATCTCAATATATACATTATTAATGAGATTGCCCGCTTCACATTAATCAACGTAATTCAAAATGTGCAATCAATAATGACAATACACAAACATGGACATTCATTTTCAAAATGACACCAGTTATCAATATTGCATTGCTTTCAAAATTTTATCACATGTTTACTTATATTCAATTATGCGATCAAGTTTAAATTTTTATCATGTGTAATTTTAAAAATTATACAATGATATTTAATAGAAATGACAATGCTGATCATTGATTGCCATTCTTGTTAACTTTTAATCACTGCTAAATTGTGTTCAAATTTCCTCTTCTTTAATTAATCCTATTATATGAAAATATGCAATTGTTACTTTATGACATTAATTTTGATAAATTTTCATTAAAACTTTATTCAATTTTAATATATCAAATTGTATGTAAATTCAGTTGAAAAACTACAGTATTCTGAACTTTTTTTTACAGAGGAAATTAAAAAACCTTTAAATTAAATAAATCGTAAATATCTTCATTGTAAAGCTGAAATGAACAAGCATGGTGACATAATTTTGAGATAACTATCTGCACTTTTTGCAATATTTGAATCAACACAAGTAGGTGAAAAATGAAAAAAAAAATTCATCAGTTTAAAAGTAGTTACGGTCACTTGTAAAAAAATAACTCATGAAGTTTTAAAATATGTTTGAAATTTCCGTTTTTTCGAAGAAAACGCATATCACTTGAAATTATAATTATGCCCGATTAAATAAATTATTTTGAGACAATTTTTTTTCACTTACTGCTAATGATGTGCCATATTTAAATATTGAAGACAAAATCCATCTACAACAATAAAGCTATTTAAAAAAATTGTTTAACATTACAATTCAAAACTTTTTTCAAATTTTTACACACGCACACACTAACTTTAGCAAACTTACCAAATGGGTGTGACGTTTGGTTGAAATTTAAACGGTCACAAATGGGCAAGATTTTTTGTTAGTTCAACTAAACCGCTGTGAGTGTGATTTATAGAATTATTTGGAGTAAAGATGAACATATCCAATTTAGAATTCCGCTTTACAACTTTCCAGCGACTTATCTAACGATGCAGCTAACGATTCAACAAATTGCAAGAAAATTGTGTCAGCCGGATTAAACAACTTGCACCACTACTAAAGCAGTAAAATCAACGTGATCAGACAAGGCTGCATGTAAAATTGCTTTTCCAGCTAGTCGTTCAACATCATTAGTTGCATGGCATTTATCAGAAAAAAAATCACAACACTTTCTCGCAATTACCTTGAAAACGATACTTCCTTGCGTTATTTCATTTTATTTTATTTTATTTTTTGGAAATATGCGAAGCATAACTAATATTTCTGGTACCAGCTGAAAATCGAATATGTGTTCAATAAATGAATTTATATTCAATAGACCGCTTTAACTGCGTTGAAGAAAACAAACTTTACAATAATTATAATCTATTGATAAGTATTTGTTGACTTTGTTGAAATAATACTGATTTTGAAGCAAAATATGAAAATTTCATCACTTTATAAAATTACAACATTTTTTGAAATCTTTATGGTAGAAAAAATATTTACTCAGTATTACATGTAAATGAAATTCAAACAGTGTTAGTAATTTAATAAAAATTTCTTATTATAATTCACTGAGTTAGTTAATCAAATAGAAAATTTATTTTTAGATTTTACAATTCAAAATTCTCTGTCACTTTATGTACCATAATAAATATTTACTGAACATTTAAGCACTTTTGTGCACAAATAATAACCGTATATATTTCATTTACTTTTCATAAATTAAAAATAATATTTATTATAGCATGTTTGATCATCATTTAAATAGATTACTTTCAACGTAACTTTTCCCACTTTTTTATTCGACCTACATTTAATAATACTTGATTATAATTTTTAACAACTGTAATAAGTGTTCCACTGGTGCTGGAAGATTTCCAGTTGACTGAAGTGTGCTGTTGAAAATGGGTTCAGTTAAAAATATGAAAACTTTGATTTACAATTTTGTTATAACAGTCTTGTTTTGTTCATCTGATCAAGCGATTGATACATCGACAATTGAAGCGCAAATAAATGATGGTAAACTTAAATTTTAAGTTATACTTAACAGAATTTTTATTTATTTTGTAAAGTAAATTATCATTTCTAATTTGTTATCTTGTCTTAGCGTAAAATCATTTTATCTATTCACTAAACATATTAGCATTTGCGACTGTATTTAATAATTCTTATAGTATTGTCATTTTTTTGTTGTCACAGAATATTTTTATAAATTAGTTGATTGTAATAACAACTTTTATTCCTGTTAGCGACGCTGTTTGAAAGATTAAGTTTGAAAGTTTTTCATTTTTTATCACATGTATGTTAATGTTATCTATAAAACATTATGATGGATGGCACTTTTTAACGTTAAAAATTGATTACAGTATTTTTCACATTTTTATTTTTTGCAGTTTCAGTGGAACAATGTGGCAGCTTGTCTATACCAAACGCGCAGTCGCTGCCTTCAACTTTCCACAGTGCTTCGCGTTACCAGTGTTTATCCGGTTATTTGGACATGGCAAATGGCACCGTTCGATGTGTTGATGGAAAATGGACGCCTTCGCCGGAAAAGCTGTGTCTGAGTATGCTTTTCTTTTGATGTTTTAATATTTTTAACAGTTATTATTGTTGAACTGTTAATAATTACTTTTTTTTTGCTTAGAAACGTGCCCAGATTTGAGCCAGTTGAACGCTGTTATGCTCATCGACCGTTTGCCAAACGGTGAAACTTCGTCACGCATCGTTAACAGTCGTGACGTCAGCGTTATGGCTGCCGGCTCGAAATTGCGCGTTTTCTGCACAGGGTCGAATGGGCTTCCAAAAAAGGATGTCTATTTTTTAGCATGCTCGCCTGATGGTCAGTGGCGTATAATTACAAAATACAACGGAAGTGGCGATTTCTTGATACATGTTCAAGTGGAGAAGCTTTGCTTGTTAAATCTGGATAATGATGACAAATCGCCGATTCTTTCCAACAAAGGTGATGTCAAATTTTTCTTTAGTAAATCAAAGTTATGTTTTCTAATTTGATTTCTAATTTAGATGCGTGTCTTCGATTCCCACGAGATCCGACTGTGAACATTCGCTACAGTACAGATATTAGGAATGGAATTCAAGTTGGAACAGAAGCCTACTTCAATTGCGTCGAACCTAGTCATGTTTTAATTCAAGGACAACCGTGGATAAGATTATGCGAATCTAATGGCCAATGGTCGGACAGTCGTCAACCGCGGTGCAGTAAGTTTCTATACGAAATAACTTTTTTTTAATTTTTGTAAATATTATAGCTTACAGATTTAGTTGTTGTCATGTGAATTTCATAATTTTTTTTTTCAATTTTATTTCACTTTCATATTGCATGATTTTAAGTGAAATTCTTTTAAGGAAATAATATGTCATGAAATTATTTTATAGTTGCGATGGGATGCGAACGTCCACCGGTCACTACGCTGCTGAAACCCGTATATGAAACTAAAGAAGGAAATAAGCTTAGCGGCCGAGATGCATACTTTACCGAGGTTGGTTTTGTAAAGGTTGGTGTTCGGGTGTTTTTTCAATGCGCCGATCCTGTGCATTTCTATTTGGAAGGCGAACGCGAGTTCACGTGTTTGCCACAAAGTCAGTGGTCTGTTACACAGTGGCCAAGATGCAAGCCGAAACGTATTTTTTTTTTAAATGTTATTCATTATTTTATTTGGTTTAAAAAATCTCTGTTGGTCTTCAGGCTTTTGTGAGAGTCCAGGAGCTCCATCTAACGGTTTTTACAATTACAATCCAAATGTAGCAAAGTTTTCACCCGGTCAAATATTGTCTTTTGGTTGTGAAGAAGGCTATCGTTTAGACGGCTCTATGCATTTGAAATGTTTGGATAACGGTGTTTGGACTAGTGCGATTCCGCAGTGTCGACTATGTAAATTAATTAATTATTATCGAGATGTATTATAAGAAAATGCAAATTTTTAGCTGACTGGTCGAACAAGCGCTTTATAACGCTAATGTCAATTGCGTCTATTTTGGGCACGTTATTATTAGCGATGGTGACGTTGATTTTACTGAAGCAAATATTGCTGAAAAGGTTTCATTTTGGCTCAAGGATAAGACGATTATCTGGAGTGCATCCCGCCGGAGGTGGAATTGGTTTAATGTCTGCAGCACCATCAGGTCACGGGGTTTTTCCTGGAAACGCAGCACGCTGTGTTTACAATGGCGATTTGGATCGGCTAGCTTTGATTCGTTTTGCTGACGATATTCAGGTGAACATTGCTTTATTGTTGTTGTTGTTTTATTTTTCTCCATAATTTTATTTATCTGATTTAGCCAAATCTACCATCATACGAAGAAGCTATTAGCCGTATGGTAGCTCAACGACGAGCGGTACCCTGCTTTGATTCTTTGTCTACACTGAGTGGTTATTGTTCAAGAGCACTGAGACGTTTGCCAAGTTTGTCAAGTTTGCGCTCTCGAGATGCGGTGCGTTCACTTCGCGAACATCCACATTTTTCAAACAGCAACGTTTCTCATGGTCTGATTGGATCCAGCGATACAGTGACTAATACCAGCGACTCGAGTACCGCAGTCACGCTTGATACTGTCGGTTCTGGCTATAGCAACAGCTCTTCAAACAGACCGCAGGCTGGCAGTTTAAGCAGTGTTACTTCAGGACCATATCCTGGTACTGTCGTTATCAACTCCAATTCCAGTGGTGAAAGTAAGTGTCATTTATATACTTATATGTTTATTTCATTTTCACTTTTCACCATATCCGTCCAATTGGGGGTTTTTCATTTTTCTTCCGAACGTATGTTAACTAACATCGTATGTTAGGTTGTTATACTTATATTTTTTGCATCGGTGTTGCATTTTTTCATTTTATTTTTTCATCGGTGAATTGGTGGAACATTCAGTTGTTGAAATATTCAACAAAAAATTATAATAACAACGTGAAGGAAACTGTAAGAAAAATATATTGTAGACGTTCAGCTGCTGGAATCGTCGAACCTGTGTGGCGACGTACACGATGCAGGAAAGAGCGACTAATGCGATTGCAGCTCTCTCTGTAATGTGTGAAAGTCACTATCACAGTGGTGTGTTATTTCAGCTTGAACTTTTCGACTCTGTAGAAAAAAAGTTATGCACATTGGCTTGTTTCATATGTTGCTTTGTTTATTATACTCTGTTTTCAATTTTCTCAAATATGAGCAGTTTAGCCCGCTCTGCTGCTTGATATGAAAAGCCAGTGATTTTGTTCCGTTGAATCTTCTACTTAATGATGTGGATATATTTGCAAGTGTTGCGTAAATTTTCACGCACATTTATGCTAACTATCTTGCATCACCGGTGAGATGAAACGGGAAATGTTTTTTTTTCTATGTTCTCTTTTCATATCCTCGGTAATTCAAACAATATAATTTGTTCTGTCTGTTTTTCTGAATCACCTTGTGCAGATGTTTCGTCGTAGTCATTGCTACTTTTTTTACTATTAGTTAGTCATTTATCCTCTCGAAGCTATTGTTGCTTTTGTTTTTTTTTCTTAGCTTTGCTATCCAATAGAGCTGTAATTTAGTTTGGCGAATGTATGTAGTATACATTTGGTGCATTTTGTTGAATTCTTCAGCTATACAGAATAAGTAGGGGGGAGGAGCATGTTTAATAGATTGAATAAAATTTTTTTTTAGAATTTTAGTTGTTAAAAATGAGAAATATTTTTCTATATGAATTTAATGAAGGAGATAAAAATGAATTTGGAAATGATGAGACTGGCAAAAATGAATTTTGGATATAATGAAATTGTATACTGCATTTATCGAAGCTTTTGCTGGCATTTCTCTGTTACTTGGTCTGTGGCCATTTTGGAAAATTGCTCGAATACGTCAGCTTGTTGAATGCAAACTATGCCCAGTGCTTTGGTTCTTTGATCGACCTGAAATAATAATTTAATAAGACCACGGAGGAAATAAAAAGCAAAGCTAGAAGAAAGCGACTGGCGTGCCGTTCGTCCGTTGTTACTAAGGCAGAACCAGGGTGGGTTGCTGATTTTGTTCACAGCCCAGGCTGCATTCGAGTCATATTCACGTCGGATAGTGTGGTTGAGCAACAGGACGGGTCCTTCGATATTCTCAACTGTGAGACTGTCATGGCAAAAGCTCTTTTCTATCGGTACATTTTGTTCAACTGGTGTCCATACACGCAGAGATATTTTAAGAACTTTTGCTACGTAGGATGTGTAAAAATCTAAATAAGTAGCAAATTATTGTTTTCAAAATTTTAATTTAGCTGGGTAGTCCGTATTGCTATTTCATTCTTTTTTGAGTATTGAGTGATGATGGTTAACGTAATGGTGTAATTAAGCGACGAATGGTTTACTGTTCCATTGTGCATACCTGCAAATCCTTTTGCAACTTTTGACAGTACGGATACTTGTATTGGTGCTTCTGCAGAAGCAGTTGTGAATCGAACTACATTTGCATACGGTGGTGATTTTATATCACCATATGGTGATAATAGTAACTTTACTTCTTTTGAATCGAACAATTGCTGAGCAGAGCCTTCGAGATTTGGCTTTTTATAGAAAAATATGAACGGATCGTGATATATCAAATGTTTTGCTGAAAGGATGTTTCATATTGCTTAGGTTATAATTGTTTTGGCAAGTCTGTATTACTTAAATCAACAAATGCAGTTTTCTTTACCGTCAAGCATAGTACCATTGCAGCTCGTCTTTTTATAAATCTTTGATTAAACAATTCGTTCAAATTTTGCGCGTCGAAATTTGGAAAATAGGAAATTGTATGCGTGATCCACAGTCCGTTTGCGCCGTTTTTCCAAGCGATTATACCTGAAAATATGAAAATTTCTCTAGCGTGAATTGGTATCTTCACTTGATCAACCTTTGCTAGTGGTGTTATGAATGGGATATCTAAAATACGGAGGCAGATTGCTCCATAAAATTATTGCAATCTCATTGTTATTGTTTTGCATAAGCAGTGGTTTCATTGTGTGCGAAAGTGATGAGGTGGATTCATCCATTTGTTCTGCTTTCCAATAATGTGACGAATCAGAGATGGTGAGCGACGAAAAATTCGTCCACATTTTATATGTGAGGAACCTGCCAAATTGAAAAATTTTCTCTGAGTTGATTATATTTCATCTCAGTTTATTTGGATTCAGTTTTATCTCAGTTCAAAATATTTTAATTGATTACCAATCTGCATCCGCAGGCGATCCTTTACCATTGTCCACTTTACAATTCAATTCGCTTAATGATAAAATTGCTTTCACAAAGCACGTAGTGATTGTGCAGACATAAAGCAGTATCATTTTGAAACGCATATTAACGCACGTGTCTGTTGAATTTGTCGACGAAAAATTCCACTGAAAGCGAGAATCTATTTGGTTTTGTGTAAACATCAAAAATTTGTATAATGGTGTATTGTTGAATTTTACATTTGTGTTGAAATGAAACGCGAGGCAATTTTATTTGAAGCAGGAACGAAAGCGAAAATTCAACATTAGACAACAGTAGGATATAACCTACAGCACTGTGATTAATTTGATTGAATGACGAAGTAATGCATTGAATTGCATAATAATATGTTATACATGGACAAATTAGAAAAAGTCATCTTCGAAAAAGGTTGGATATTTCTTCTCTCCTCTAGCATTTTCATTGTACTTTTTATATTGTTTTCAGTCAAAGTTTAACACTTGTTTGATTATTATTCTTTGCATTTTATGTGGAACTTTAAATTGAAGTCTTTTGTTAGAATGAAGCTGAGAGGATGATTGAATATTTTTAGAAATCTTCAATTATATTTCATCTTTGTTTTATTGAGTAGCTTGACAGAAGAAATTCCTTATGATCATGCTTAGCGCAAATAGAAAAGTAGACATCAAAAGCGAACATAGGGGACTGCTTTTTAATTAAGTGAAGTTTAAATTTTCTCATTGAATTTAAACTTAAGTCAAAGGAACAAATCAGAAATGCAATGCATTTGTAATTGTTTTCTTCTTTTTACATGATTTTGCGAGAATGCATTTTGAAAATTTGTCAGATGAAGTTTTAATTAAGATGGATAATATATTTTATGTGAAAATGAAAGCTTCAATGTGATTAATTAATGTGTAAAATAATGGAAGAAGAAATTTTATTATGATTATTTATTGTGTAATGTTGAGAGCAGTGAGCGCAAAATGGTATCACTGAATTGGGAATTTCAGCGTTGTGCCGATGCAAACTAAAAAAGAAATACTTTTGACAAAAAATGAAAGAATGAAAAACGTTATTTTTTTGTTCGATTCTGCGAACATTGTTTGGCAAAGTGAAATGTTAATCATTGCAACAACATTGCTGCATTGCAGTTTTAAAGCACACAACAGTCTTCAATTTTTTGTTGTTTGGTTTGTTTTGATCCAAGTGTATATATATCTGCCTGTCGACTTCATTAAGCTTTTTCCTTTGCTTCTCAAGCTGCATACTGATTTTCCATCGCATAAGAATTTTGCGAGCATTCGTCGTCGTTTTCGGAATGTCCAGTGGTAACAGAATCTTTGGGATTATTTTGATTAGGTGGATGAATTTTTATTGTCATTTCTACTGTGGAATCGTCGTAAATCGAACGTCGATGATGCTTATTCATTGTAGGCTTTTTTCTTCTAGTGCAACACATTTTTATCACTTCATAAATTAAAACAAGCACTTCAATGATTGTTATCACACTGACACCCATCCAGAGTCCTAATTGACCACCGAAATCGGCCATCAGATTCACCCACTACAAAAATGCAATGATTTTTATCGTCAAAATTGTCGATAAAAAATATTTACCTGATATGCTTGAAGTTCTTTCAATACTTCATAGTTCAGCTGCTCGAAGTATATTTCCAACGATAGAGCGTTTTTTCTAATAACAAAATTGATCAGAAATTGAAAAACGAAAAAAAGCACTTTTGAAGAATACTTACTTTAATTTGCGAATACATTCTTCAGTGGTGTCGTTGCAGTCATTCAGCTTATCAAGTAAAAAATTTGAATATTAACAATAGTATATGGTTGTGGATGATTGTTATTAATGAATTGAACTTACCTCAATAGAAGGAGTTGGCCATTTTGCAGCGGAAAACGACATGTCATACACGTATTGACTGAAATAATAATTCAAAAGTGGAAATGTTTGTCAATTTCACGGAGCATTAATTTTACATACACACAAGGCTGTCTGCAGTCGCATTTTCCAGCAAATGAACCATGAAGTCCACCTGACTTTTGAATTACATTTTCCAAGCATTCTCCTTACAACAAACAAAAGTTGAAGTTATTTGATGCTCTTTTTCAAATTACATAACATCGAACAAATTGTAACAATGTAAGTGTTCTTTATTGAAGCATATTATAATTGATAAAAACCTACGAGCTTTGCGTTCTTTCACTCGGCAGTGTCTCCTTCCTTCTGGTACTGGGAATCTTGGATCGCCGCATCCACAGCTCTTGATCATCTCCATTTGAAAACAGCTTCTATAGCACCCCTAAATGGTAGAAAAAAAATATTACATTTTTTGTCTTCAACGACGGCTTACATTTAACGCACTTCGAGGGAATATATTTGGTCTTGGTAGATGTAATCTTTTGTTTTGCCTTCTTTAATGCAATCTCCATACGGTTGTGGTAATCGCTCAATCTTTTTCTTGAAAAATAAATAAATAATGTATCATAGATAAATACTTCAAATTTATGATTATTTATATCAATGTACATATGTATGAATCTGAAACTCATGTTACAACCGCTTTACATTTTAAACAGCAAATGTTGTATGACTTTTTGACATACCATCCGAATTCCGAATGAAGAAAGCAATCCCGTTGGTGCATTGTAGCCGTTTGTATCTGGAAATGGATACTCTTCTTGAGAATGAACAAGCAGCCGTACACCAGAAGCTTTTGTTGTTGGCAGATAATCGTCTGCATCAACGTAAATTACCAATGACAAACCTGTAAAGAATTGCGAAATTATAAATGGTTGTTTTTTTGTATTTATTTACAAGAATAATTCACCATAAATTGGTCCAGCTCTGCTTGTGGTTCTGTTGATAGTGCTGTTGGAATTGAACATGTAGCAATTGCCATATACAGGATCCATGAGCAATTCGAAATCACTGAAAAATATTACAATTATCATAATTCCAAATTGATATGTTGTCAACTGGTTGATCACTTTTCAATGTCACATTGACGCCCATTGAACGAGCACTGAAGTAGGAAGTCTTTCTTTTGATGAGAGACTTTCTTCTTTGTCTCAGGTGGAAGTTCAGCCATGATAAACAGGGTGTTCTCTTGAGCTCTGCTAACTTTGGCCGTTTCGTCGGTAATTCCCTGCGGTTATTTCATATAAACATGTTTGCTTGAAAAATTAGAATAATAGAATTTAATTTTAGTCGTCAATTACTTCAAATCCCAACGCATCAACGTATTCTTGCACCTCTGAAGGTGTAGTTGGAATTGGAGTA
The DNA here is from genome assembly GCA_001447755.1 of Trichinella papuae. Lineage (NCBI taxonomy): Eukaryota > Metazoa > Nematoda > Enoplea > Trichinellida > Trichinellidae > Trichinella > Trichinella papuae. Next base: position 69,212 of record JYDO01000039.1, on the reverse strand, counting down.
GTTGTAGTTGTTGTAGTAGTAGTTGTTGTTGTCGTTGTTGTTGTTGTTGTTGTGGTAGTGCTTGTCGTATAGCGATCCATTCGAACATCTCGATAAGCTGGATCCCAAATTCTCTCAGGCTTGTTCTTGTCTGCTACCAGGCAAGTCTTGCCGTTACTATGACAAATGCACTGTTTCACATCTTCGTATAATGACAATTGGCGTTTTTTCAAAATTTGCAAACAGTTTCCATTTTGGCTGCATCTAGAGCACCATTCGGAACGCCATTGCTTTTCGGAATAGCATGGCCATGGTGACTCTGCAAAAGAGAATAAAAGAAGAAGGAAGCTGAGAAGCAAAGCAAAGCAAAAAAAAAAAGACCCCACTTGTCACATGGTCAAAGTAGCATATGCAAATTTCTTCGCCATCTTCAAGCGGAGCGGAAGTGAACGGAACGCAGTCGGATTCTTCATTTGGACAAGAACAGCGCGCGTAAAGTGGCGTGTAACGGTACTGTTTCTCGTCAGCAGAAGATGCTCGACGTTTCCTTGCTAGAAGGGTGGAAGTTTTTGGCGTTGACAATGGCTTATTGTCAAATGCATCAAACTGAAATCAAATGGAAGTTAAACAAAATTTGGACGAACAACAGCCATCCATCCATCCATCCATCCATCCATCTTATGCACAACAATAAATGTAAGTAAATTTTATTATTTTTTTGGCTTTATTTTTCCTTTTAAATATATGAAAAAGCAAATTATACAAGCAAGAATATATTTTTTAACGTAATATCGTACGTGGTTCTGCTTGACAAATATTGCAGCTGAATGTAGGCAAAGTGTACTAATAATGATTTTTATTTCATAAAGAAAAATTTGATGGCAGTGGAATATTAGACGTTCACTCAACAGATAAAATCGGTTTCAACAGACTGTTTATTTATTTGAAAACATTTTGCAATCGAACCTTGTAGGCAAAAAATTTTCTATTAGGAAAAAATCTCAGTCAATCAGTCTGCTGTTTGTTTAGAAGAAAATAATATAAAATAGCATTATTTATTAATTGTACAAGCTGTTGTCCTTTTGCTGAGGCTATTTGTACATATTTGTTTGCTCTGCGAACGCATTTTAATTTGATCTGATCTGATCTTATTTGAATTTCTATTCATTGGGCGTAAATAACTGAAATTTGCATTTTAAATTATCTCTTACAAAATTCATTCACTAGTTTGAAGATTCTTCAAATGTTTGAAGTGAATTTTATCAGCATAGTGAATTTATTTATATGAAGCAGTTGTGAAATTGTAATTTTGAAAAAATGCAAAGTTGCAAGATTTTGTCCTTTGAGAAAGTATACATATAGGAACACTTTTTGTCAAGCATCATGAGAAATGTTGTCATTTCAAAAGTTTAGAAATCTGAAAGTGAAATTTTTGAATTCAAATCTAACAGTAAGGAGAATGAAAATTGTCAGCATATTTCCCAATAGGATAGAAGTTTTCATTCTTTGAAAAGATGATATGCTTTGAAATCGCTTGGGAATCTACGACGTTGAAGATGAGGAAAATTGAAAGAATAACTTGTATTTTTTTTGTTAAACAATCTTTTTCTGGAGTTTTTTTTTTCAATTAATTTATTCATAATTGATGAAGAAAATTAATTCGTGCAAACATTAGTAAAGTTGTAATTACTTACCATTAGTTTCATTTGGTCCACTTGTTTCAGTAGGCTGTTTCTGTAAGGATTTAAATTGCACAATGTTACGACCGGAAAAAGGCTGGTTTCGAATTTGAGCTGAAAAATATATGCATTTTTTGTCTTGTGAAATATGAAAAATTAAGAACAAAAAAGCTACCTACTATTTTGAAAAATTTTACTCGTGTATTATTGAGTATTATTCATTTTAATTTTTCCCAAAACAAGATGAAATTTGTCGTAAAATTTATTTTTAATAGCTGCTCATAATTCAAGTTTATGGATCAATCAAATTGCACGTTTAGAAAAGTTGCGCAATTCTTTCAAGTGTATTTTTATAAGATTGGTTTATTTTTTGCAATAGCATTTCATTTCCGGGAACGTGACTGAAAGATATTTTTGATTGTTTTTGCCACGCTGTTTCTCATTGTCACATAGCTTGGCCATTGAGGTGAAGCTTTTTGCTAACATGCACGCGCATTAACAACTTGTGGATTGGAATAGATTTTCTCTTGTTACGTTATTGCTTGCTTGCTTGCTTGCTTGGATATGAATGACGAAAATAAAAATCAGCTCTGCATGCGTAACTTTATAATTTTTGGCATCTCAGAATATCAGTTAAATTTGCCTCTCAGATCTTAAGCGAAAAATCACGCTGATGAAAATGACCGTCATCATCAAATTCCTACGTCGAGATTAGCAAGAATTGAAAATGCATCGTTGCAAAGAGCCACTTGAAACGGCATCTGATGCAAATTTTGATTATCTCTTATTTATTTATAGCGGCAAAATTCATCACACGGGTTTTTTTTAAATATTCAGCATCTTCTGAAGTGTAGCAGAGAGAAAGAGAGAGAGAGAGAGGGAGAGAGAGTTGTTCTATGTGTAAAGTTTTACAAAGTAGTAGTGTGATCAACATTCTACTAGAGGTTGTCAATTTTGCCTGATGCCGTTGTTTACCAGCTAATAAAGCGTGAACGGAACAGCCTGTGAACACAACCCCTTGAACACTTTTTGACGAATACTCACTGGCGCAATTATCGAAGATGACACTTTGCAGTTGATGCTTAAAATGCGCGCCTAAAATTTTTACTCTCTAACTTTTGAATAAAATAAAATAAAAGAAGAAGCGTGTTTCAGAAATAATAGCTTATTTTAGGCGACATTCATGCATGCAAACGAATAGAAATATGAAAATTCATTAGCTAAGAGCTAGTTGACTAGCTTGCTAGTGAAAAGCATAAATATATGTTTTCTTCACATTTTTTTTTTAATTTCAATTTTTCCCTTTTTCATCTTTATCATCAGACTGAATGAATTTTCTTGCATATTTTTTTAATCGAATGGCGAATTGAATAACGCGAAAATTTTAAACTTGTTGAAAAGTGGAAAAAGGAAGATAAAAAATTTTGAATCCACCATCTCATGTTGAAGGAGGATTGACGAAAAAGCAGCGTTGATGGTTATTAATTAATATATTATGTATATGCATGCATGCTAACGAAGCGTTTTGCAAATATCTCGCAACACTGACGCAGTGGATACGTAATAGATGCGCAAGGGAAAAAAAATGAGCTCGTTCAGATAAATTATTCCATCTTGTTTTGGGCTTCTTGAATCATTGAATTTTGTCACGTTGAAAAAATTGGTGAAAATGACAAATTGCTGCTTAATCAAGTTGAAAACTTCGAGCATTGACTCTTGAATGGATGAATGATGCAAGGAAAGAAATTGAAAGTGTTAATTTAGAATTTTTGTGAGTTGAAAATTTTTGTCACCATCGCAACTGTTCACTTTGTTTTTCTCATGAGATGTACAAGAGATTTGATTATTCTTTTTTTTTTATTTTTCTTCTTTTTCGATCAATTTTACTTTCCCAACTACTGCTTGCAACAGCAGTTGTGTGAAAAATGATGAAAAGTTCATCACAGATCTCTTGAACAACGACAAAGAAAGAAATATATCAACAGCAATAATTTTACTCCAAGTGATGAAAATTGACACCAGCAGAATCGAAAGCAAAACATCCGCATCATAATATATATATTTCTCAAATGATGGCCTGTTGCAAATTGAAACAATTTTTGCATAGATCGTAAATTTGCTGTTTTTCACTTTCTGTTATATTATTCTCTAACTAAAATGGCGCGCATCATAATTCTTGTTGTGTACCGAGTGCAGTGATTTGTCAGTTTCTTGCAACGCTGAAAAATTGCATCAAATCAATGGCAATGACCAAGTCTGATTATAGTTGCATCAACACACGAAGATGGACATATTTTCCTTTTTCAAACGGTCATTCTATTCCTGATCGAAGAATGCAAATTTTTGTTGAGAATAATTAGAATGAATTAAATAATAATAATTTGAAGAGATAGAGAGAGAGAGATTATTGGAAATTTGCATTTCAAATTGCTCACTTGATCCAATTTAAATAGTCAAATTAGTTTATGATAAATTTCATGCCTCTCTTATTATTGAGAATTGGTATTTCTTTCAAAACATCATTAATAATGCCAGTAGTGAGTGATACTGCTAAAATATTTTAGTCGTTTACGTCAAAGTATCTTCTCTTTATTTCTCTCCTCTTTGTTCTTAAGCTCAACAATTGTACTTCTCTTTTCTTCTTTATCCTTTATTTACCGTCTAAGGGCAAACTTTTCATTTTACCTTAGCATCTTTTACTTATTATGCTTATTACTTTTGCATCCACACCGGATATTTCCTTTTCTTTTTTGTTATTTACTTTTTTTTTACTTGCCAATAACAATAAGAAAAATGAAAATATTCTCAACGTTTTTTTTTCATATTTACGAAGTTCTAAATTTGATGTTATCATATTTGAAGAGGCAATTTTCAAAATTTGATAAAAGAGTGAAAACGTAAACTTCTGTTGACGTTGAGACTTGTAAAAGTTTCTCTGTTTGGCAAATAAATTGTTCCGATCGATCGGCTATCAAGTGTCCCAATCTCAGCAAAGTAAAAGCAGATATTTTTGGAATGTGTCCCATTCCGTTGAGATATAATATCAAGCATTCTCTGTCACAGGTCATATATCCGTTAAACGTGTAATCTCTGGCTTTTTTCTTTTACAAACTCCTTCCTCCTCACTGTTTTCTTCTTTGTGCACTTGTTTGATCAGATGCTCAAATTTGGCAAATTGAACATTTCCTCTGTTGTTTTGTTCAGTAATTTCAATCACAAGTTTTAGCTAAGCACGTGAATAGAAGTGAATTTTTCATACGTGCTTTATTCATTGGAAATATATTTGTTTATTAAATTTGAACCATTAGCTAAAAAAGACAAACGCTTAGATTCAGTATTATCTTACACAAGTGTAACACTTTCTCTCATTAGTAAAAATAATATCATCGTTGTACTGAATTCTTTTCAATTTTATTCTATCAAACCAAAAATTGAAAAAATTTCTCGAAAGGCCATTGATCTGTGTTGGTTATGGATGTATATGCAGGTTATATATATATACATTGTGTTTGTATGTATTTCGCCAGAAGTAACGAAGCATATCTGTGAACCAGTAGGTGATAACAGTGCGCTGAGTTTTATCTTAAAAACGCAAGATAATTAACTGATGCATTTTGAAGATAACATTTCACATTTGCTATTATGAGGAAATATGTAAATAAAAGCACTGCTACTTTTTCAGTAATTTTTGGGGCGGAAAATCGTTTTCGCAACATAGCCACACATCGACGAAGTTTTGCTTTTATTTATGAAAATGGTATATCAGCTGCTGTTGAAAATAATTGCAACAGTTGACATTTTCATTCAACATAGCATATAGGCAAGCAGTTTTCACGTTCAACTGCGAATGGTCTTGCACTTGTGGATGGGGGACTGACTGACTATTTGTGTTTACAATGTCTTTTCATCTCTCAAGGATGAATTGAAGCAGCACATTGGCTGGCTAAAAGCCAGCTTTCAATACCGTATACTTTATTTATGCGTAGGTGCAATGTACATTCTTACAGGCGATGTCTGAGGATAATCTGTGGCAGAGAGTGATGACTGTAACAAAACAATAAATCTATTCCGACGTATGGCTGTGTAAACAGCGTGTAAAAATAAATATTCCTTATTATTATTTTTTCTTCATCTTAAGTTAACCCAACTCATTCCTTGTTATCACATCCTTGCGACATCAGCTTACTGCTACCTCTCTAATTGGCTAATATTCAGTATATGAAAATTCATATAAAGGACAGTGTTTTTTTTTGAAATTTTCAATATTAATATAAAATCAAAGGAATGAACGCAAATTCCTATCTTACCTCTACTTGGGTTGTGGTTTCGAATCGAAGAAATCGTGCAATCAACAAGCTCAGCTGAAATAGGAACACTGTCAACGATATGACACAGACGAAAGTCCAAAATGCTCCTTCTCGCTTTGTTGTTGCCATTCCAATTCTGGGCACGCCATGTGCGGTCGTTTTGTCGCTGAAGTTTAGCAGCAAATTTTTGAACCGTCGCTTGGTGGTTGTATCTCTTTGAAAAGTAACTCGATTTGACATCGTCTAATTGGAAAATGCTAGAATTGGTTGGTATAGTAGTAGGGCTTGTTTGTCGAATTGCCGGCTAGCCGACCGTTGCTAGCTGTCACAGCATTAGTCGTTTGCGACACGACGTTGGACTCGTTAGAGTCGAACGTTGGTCGCCAACGTGGAAACTGGCCTCGTCGTTTGTAGTGGGGGATGAGGAGGGGGATTGTTTCGTTCGTGATTTAGCCAAATGTTGTGTAAGACAAGTTCGCGTTGTTGGCGTGATTCGGGCGGCAGCTGTTGTTGTGTATATCCAATGTCAGAGATCCCGTATAGATAAGAGGAAGAAGAAGAAGGTCGTTGCCTGTTGTCGATACCTAGAATGGGTGTCGTCGAGCGGTCAACGAATTCAATTTCCGTTGCCGAAGAGCAAATTCAATTCTTATATCATGGATACTGAATTTTTGAATGTTGATCATCATATTTTAGTTTGGCCATGTCGATGCGGTGTCACATCACCGGGTTCCATGTGATCTGCTTACCAGCAGAGCAATGAAACACATTCAACTGAGCAGTGTGTTTGTTGGCTTTGAAGCGGTGCAGGCGCACACGTAACGCGAGCACTCAGCAACGCTAGAGAATGTCGAATGATTGGCGCAGGGTGGATTCCCTTCTTCCCTCCCCACGCGTATTCATATCATTTGATTAGCAGCATTATTGCTTAAGCGTGAACGCACGTCGTCGATCACGCATTCCAATGTCGACTGTGTGACAACCACTGTTAGTCGCCTAGTTAGCAATTAGAGGATATACTTATACAAGTTGGGGATTTTTTTCATGGAAAAAATAGCTTTTGAAAACATGCTAATAAAAAGATGAATGAGAACAAGTTATTATTAATGAATTGAAGTTTTCCATAATTAGCATGTCTTTCGTTTAATATCAATAAGAAAATTCGTATTTTCAAACGTACCATTGAAATGATTGATCATAATTGGAAATGAAATTGAATTGCACTTTAGGGGGATTAAGAAAATTAGTTGACATTCTGTCTGCTCGTTTTCCTTTGGTTCGTTGAACTCATTGAACAAGCAAACAATTTCCATGCACGCGACGATGAATTTTTGTTCTTTTTGAATAAATTTAGTTTACAAATTTGGAAAGATTTTTTTTCTCATGTTCTAAGAAGCGAAGAATGGACAGAATTGAATTTGTGAGAAATTTAGATTTTCAGTTGATGTGGAATATATATATATATATATATATGCATAATGATGCTTACAATAATAAGTGTTCGTCTGTTTAAAAATGTATAATTTCATAAACAGCAACAACAAGCATATTGTTATTGAATTGTCAATTTTCAGAAAAATGAAATGATTATCAGAAATTAAGTTGGGCAATTTTATGACATATATCTGAGACAAAAATAACTTCATCTTAAGCGATATTTCTTATTTTGCATGCGCGATGGAAACATTAAACTCTGCATCAAACTTTAATTATCAAACAATTTTTCCTTAGCAGCAAACTTTGTAACAGCATTTGCTACGTGAAATCATGAAAAGAGGATGCAGTTCTTGAATAATAAAGTTATCTGAATAATTTTCAGCGCCGATTGCTGTTTCAAAGGGTTTTCAAATGAACATTAAATTTGTCACATTTGACTGACAAGTGAAAACGCAGCAAATAAGTTTAACTGTTAAAAAAATGAAAGAGCTAATGATTTTATTGTTAATGAACAAAACATTTTTGTTTAACATGTTGTTCAAAAGCGTAAATTTAAAAGAAGCAATGCCAGAAAAAGGAGTGCTCTTGTCTTTCTTCGACATAATGTATGTATGCATGCATCAATTTTGCATCATTTTTATTGGCTCCTTCAACAGCGGAAAATGTGAAATATTTTTAAAAATATGTCATGAAAACTTAATAGATGATCAAAAAAAATTATTAATGCGTTAATGATGTCACCACGGTGTGCCTGACTGAACTGATGTTACTTGTTGCTTTTATGTGATTTTGCATTTCTTATTTTTGTTAATTCTTTATCGAAATTGTTTACCATTTTTTTCACATCTCTATCACACTGAGACTTTAAAAAAAATTAAGAGAAACAAATGATTAAATCGATAAGTTTAGCACTCTAGTTTGGCACAATGCAATTTATTCGATAATATCTAGTCATGATAAGGCGTTTTAAAATTTACTATTTATAATGGCGCGGCACAAAAATTGAAACATATCTATTGATCAGCCTCTTTAACATAAGAAATTTGAATTTGTTGATCAGCGAAGATTGAAATGAAATGTTATGATGAACAAACAGAAAACAAAGCAAATGAATAATATAATGCAATGTATTGTAATGTAATGTAATATTAACATTATATGTTCACAAAACGGTCATTTTAAATAAATATTTTTTGGAAAAACTGAAAATTGTAATTGTATTGTTTGCTTGTTTTCATTCTAGCTGAATTTTATTATTAATTCCAATGTTGAACAAGCACATAATCAATTAGCTATTATTGGACATGTAGAATGGAAATAATTTTCTTATTTTTTTTCTGCTGTAATAATGTTTATAAAATTTAAAATAGTTTTGTGAATTCAAAGTGTTTCAGGATCCGTTAATTGCTAGGAAAATATAAATGCGAAAAGAAAAGAGTTTTTTCTGAATGTTAATGTATTTTTTCACACACATTTGTCTTTTTGTGATGCAGAAAAAGCATAGATAATTATCAACATTTTTAAACCTGCATACATCGATGAGCAATCAATCATGTTATTAGCCTTGTTGGTACTGTAGAATATACGATTGAAAGAAATATAGCACAACTTCGTCGAGAGACTTATGAAGCGCATTTACTTGGGTTTAAATTGAATTTCTCATTTCTGAACAAAACATGGGGGAATATTCAAACGGCAATCATTCGCTTTCTATGTATCGTTTCTATAATGGGCTAAATGAATTTGAGTTATTCACTGGAGCGCTGACTTGGAAAGATTTCTCGTGATGCCTTGGCAGAGTAGCTTAACGCTTAACTTAAGCGTAAATATTTAATCACTTTGTAAAATGCCAAAATTTAGGTGATTTATTTATTTTTTTTCATTAGCAGAAAATTGGATGAATTCCCTCTTATGCAGTCAGTTGTATAAGGCTATTTAGATACTGGACTATTTCTTCGACCGTAATGGCAAATAATAATTATAGCGCTATTTTTGGATGATTTTCGATATCATAAAAGCGATGAATTCAAATTATATAAATGAAACTTTTCTTAAATAAATGAATTTAAAGTGAATTAATTTTTAAACAGTGCTCTGGTAAGAATATTAATCATTTTAAGGAATAATTTTATTGTTATTGATAATTCTAGTGAAAATACATATAACTCAACTGAAAAGTGGTAGCAAAAGAGATATTGAAAGTTGAACAATCGTCGTTTAAAGTGAAATGTTATTTGTTTATTAATGTTAATTTTATATCACTCATAGCATGTATATGATAATTATTATTAATCTCTGAGTCATAGGTCATGTTTTGAGTTAAAGCATACGTTTTAAATACAGTACTGCGAATTCTCAAACTGTAAAGTTAACATTATTATTATTGTTGTTGATGATGCAGTCAAGCTGTCAGTATCACTGTAATGAAGCTGAAAGTAAAAAGTGGTTGAACATTGCTGTAACAGGAAAATTTCCATCTTACCCAATCCATTATTTGGAAAATAGATTTTTGATTACATTTATAATTAAAATAATCGATTAAAAATCATTAAAAGATTTTTTAAATTATTTAGTAATACATATATTTCCAAGAGCAGAACAAGTAGTATTAAGAGAAAAAGTGTAAATTAATTCTTCTGTTAATATTATATTTTATACTTTCTGTGTATAAGCTATTATTTCAATCAAAAGCAGTTGAACATTTTAATAAACATTTAAAACAGATCATAAAAAAATTTATGACAAATGTATTTAGAATGTATAAATACTTGTTGTTTATTAATAATAAGCATATGCCACTGAGATTAAAGCTTTTAGCGGCAAATAAATTTTGAACAATAATTGAAGATTTTCAAGTTCAATTTTCTAAATGCATTATGCAGTCGAATAATTAATTTATTCTTCAATTTTAGTTGCAATTTTATCTTTCAAGGATTTAAAGGTTGCTTATTTTTGTTTTGAAATGTATATTTGTAGTTTTTGTAATCAATTGATAATTATCTTAATAACTCTGACTTAATAAGTCTTAGAACTTGAATAACTTGAAATTATGTTATGTTTTGCTTCATTCAATTGCAATCTTACTTATTACATTTTATAACTAGGGATTTTTATGTTAATTGAAGGCTTCATATGAAGAGTCGCACTTGGTATCAATTCTGCTTCGCAAAGTTATGCGTTCAATAGTTATACAGAAGAAAGAATGGTCAAATTCATAGCGTTCAAGCTCGTAACAATTTACAGAGCACAAATGGTAAGTTTTATTTTTCATTTAATTAGCGGTCGAAGTTGTCTGAATTTTCATAATAATTCAGTGAATGTCTTCAGATTAGAAAAACGTTTATCTTCATTTTTATCAATCTTATGCACGAAATTGAATGTATTGTTAAACTTAAATAATTAAGAACATTTGTAAAGGCAAATAAAAAAGATATGATTTAATAAATATGACTTTAGTGTATGCGAAAGTCCAACGCGCATTGTTGTGTGCTTAGTTGCTACAGATTACTTATTACAATTTGTTTTGATTTTGCTTTTCTGACCATTTTATTAGCTGTGATTAATTCAATAATTGATAGATTTGAATGGCCAAATATTCCTTCTAAACTAAACGCTGTTTATTAATTATTAATAATATCATTGACTTGAATGAAAGTGTAGGTCACAGAATTTCCTCATTGATAAATGTAGCGAAAAGAATGCAATGTCATTATAATTTAAAAAGTATGAACAAAAGAAAATAAATTAAAATAAAAAATTTTTTAGTTTATTAGTGTCAACAGTAGTTAATTGCATGCTATGAAACTGAGGCATCACATTAGTTCAGTTAAAATGCAGTACAGCTTTATTCAAGTAGGCATCTATAAATTTAAGAGGAAATTTTAAGAATGTATCGTAAGTCATTAATTGCAAGAAAGCGTCATCTTAGCGAATTAGCATGTTATCAAAATATGTTTTTATTTTACAATGGGATGAGTTTCGCTTTTCTAACCAGCAAAGGGCCGACTGCAGCATAGTGCACAGGTGGAGCAGATTTCAAGTCGATCACTATAACAGCAGGTTGCATTTTATACTAATGGCATTGAGCATGCGGCTTCAGGCTAGCCGGAAGAACGAATTTTGATCCTACAAATAATAATACATTGCACTTAAGAAGAATATTGGCACATTGAAATTCTTGATTATGCACTTTGAATTTTCTCTTCAATTCTTTTCAACATTTACAATGAAAAGGAAATATTGAACATACATCAGACAACAGTTTTAACGGACAATGACTGACGTTAGCTATTCAAACACTTAGCAACACTTGTAATTAGAACTAATAATTTCGTTCGATTGGACGAATTTAATAACCAACGAAGAAGCAGCGCTGAATTTAGCATTTAAAATCTGAATATAAAATGACAATAATGCGCATCAGAATTTAAATGAAATAAACATTTTTTCCTTATAAACTGTTCGAATTTTGAATTTCACTTTTGCAATTTTGAGATGCATTTAAAAAAAAAGTAAACTGGAAGAAATTTTCAGTTTTTGACTAATCTTATTTCATAATTTAAGGAATACAATCACAGTTCTGAATTTATATAGCAATTGAATTTTTCTTTAAACATTTTTAGCAGAGTTTTCTACAACAACAGTATGAACCTCTAAAACGGCAGTTGAATGAATATTATTTAAGTAATACTTAAATTTTCATTTTCTGTTCAATCATAATTCACTTAGTCAGTTGCTGATTGTAAAATTCTAGCATTGTTGTCAGTAGATGATGGGCAAAATGAAATTAGGCAAGAAAAGAAATGATCACACTGCCAATGTGCAGAAATTAACGTTTCTTTTTCCTTTTTTTACTTTGAATAAAATTTGATTCTATCCAAAGTTTGCCACTCTTGGAATGGCTACGATCAAATTGAAATGAATTATGGATGCCGTCAGATCAGCAATCAGCATTTTGTTACGATTGGTTAAATTAATTTCACGCGGAAGTATGCAGTGAAAATTGAACAATATCTCAGAAAACAGCAATAAATGAATGAAGGTTCGTTATGTTGATTTTGTTTTAATTGATAAATGTGTTGTCGTTTAGAAATAGAGAATAAAAATTATTGCAGATCATCTGATCAGTTCATTTTGCTGTCTGCTGTCTGCATTCACTGGGTGCATTTTCTTCATCTTCATTCTCTATCCATTCACCAAGAATACTTTCTGGCAAGGTATTTTTTTTTACAAGCAGCTTGTTTCCTCTTTCAAAATTAACAGTATTAAACAATATTAATTAAGATTAAAATTTAATTTTTTCAATACAAAATTTTTGTTTTTACATGCTATTTTTATGACTTGAAATGTTCTAACTGACTGATTAATACTTTATTTGCTGCCATCATTATGTGCATATGACATTGCGTGTATAAATGTAACTTCGCATGATGTAACTTTTTGTTCAGAAATACAACTGAATTTTGCAGAAATGTTTTGAACATGTGTTTTTTAAATGCATGTAATTTTTTTTTAATTTTGCATTGATCATTAGGAAATTATCAAATTAAAAATGACAAATTACAAAAAGAGTTTTTTTACTTTTTAACATTTTTTTTGTTTGTTCATATATATATTTATGTATTTTGTTTGCTTTTATTTGTTCTTTTTTGAAATTATATTTCAGTGCAATGCTTTTCTTTGTGAGCACTTAAGAGAGTGCCTAAAGTGGGAAGAGAAACTGAATCAGATAATGGTTTGAAAATTGATTTATATTGTAGAAAGGCAGGTTTTCATATCGTCAAGTTATGCATCACAAGATGAAGCACGGCACAATGTTTTCACCTAGGCGAATAATGCGTTAATTTATTCTTCTTAAAATGAAAGCGTTATGTACGTTGAATTGAGATGAACCGTAGTTGTTCTTTTCTTGTCAACAGAAATTTTTTTTTAACGAGCTGAATGCTAAAAAGCGCTGTTAATTTAATAACTATGCGTGATTTTATTGAAGTCAATTTGCAACAGGTTTGTAGCAATAAAAGCAACAACGTGTCAGTTAATGGAGATATTTCAGATTTGCATACACTTAAGATAGTTAGTTGTTTAAGCATTGAATTAAAAAAAAGTTTTTGCTGCTTCAATTGTTCTACAACAAAGTGGGAAGCTAATTTGAACATTTAAATAAGCTTCGAAGTGCAACTAGTAAAACTTGATCTATTTATTTGTATTCATGCTTGTTCAAATTCATTTGTTCACAGCAAACGTTGAAGCTAAATCACATTTGGCATCTATTTGTTGTATTTGTGAATTGTTGTATTCTTTAAAGCATTTTTCAAAGAAGGTTTGCTTTACTGCGTGGCATTTTAAATTGTAAAAATTCAGTTGTAAGTTAGAATATGCATTTATTTAATTCAAAATAATTTTCATTTGATTTCTTAGCATCAAGTACAAAACTGGAGAGAAAAATGGAGAAATGCAATGATTACTTTCTTGCTGAACTAAAAATGCGTTGTTGATTGTTGCATACAGTTGACACAACTACTCCAGCAACTGCCGTTTTGGTTTCTTTGCCCGAAAATGCCAGCAGCTCGAAATTTTCATCGACGTTGTTCAACTGTCGCTAACAGAGCAGGTGAAAAGCTTTTTTTTTAAAAAAAATGCATCTTACATTGGGTAGAGGGCTGTTTTTCTTTTTTTTTGGGATATCAACTATTCAGTGGCATAACTGAATGTTAAAGTTCAGTATTGCAGAGTTGAGAAGTTCTGTATTGTTTAATTTTAATTTAATCAGAAGATTTGTTTATGCTCATTAAAGGGCAAACGTTAGCCATTCAAAATAATGTCAGATATAAATAGGATAACTTAACAATGGCGTCAATGTACAATTTAATAATTTATAATATGCACGCACATAAAGAAAATTAGTTGATGATGCTTTAAAAGTAAAAAAATCTATGCAAAATGGTTTATTTAATGTAAAAACATGATGAATTGAATTGTTTAAGAATTTACTGTTGTACTGAGCTGTTGTGCTGTGCAATTTTAATCGAAAATTTAACTGAACTTGAGGAAATAAGAATGAAAGGCAATTAAGAATGTTTTGATTTTCTAATCATTAATAAATGATAAGTGTTAACAATATCATTCATTTTTTCTTTGTTTTTGAATGTATAAATTGTTTATCATTTTTGTTTTTTGAAGCACAAAGGACACTTCGATTCTGTTCCACCTGCTTAGGAAATACGGGCATATATTTATATAGCGAAAAGTCGGGTCGTACTTTGAATCTTTCCGTCTATGACAAGCGTCTAATTGAAGAGTCGTGGTGCGCGTTGCGGGACAAAGAAGATGTTGCCAAGCAGATATTTATACGTGTGTTGACGTCAAACGAAAAAATCCGAACAATTTTTGATCTTCACACTTGTCCGGACGAAGAGTTGGAAGAGAACGGCACTTTCCTACGACACGTGAAAAGTTTGTCATTGTTTTTGAGCATCTGCGCCGACAGCCTCTCAGTTAGCCCTGATCGACTGGTCAACATTGCCAGAAGCATCGGTGAGAAGCATGTTAATTTCCGTTGGGTGAGCTTTGACGCCGAATACTGGCTGCTGATGAAATGCGCCATGGTGGATGTGATCAGCTCCAGGCAAAGGCCCAAGATATCCCATTTGGTCAACAATGCTTGGAATTCGTTGTTGTCGTTTGTCATTTTTGAAATTAAGCATTCTTTTTTGGAAACGCAGAAATCCAAAAACACCAAAAGTGAAGACGATCAGAATACAAAGTTAGTGCTGAGACAAAATCTCGAAAGCGAATGGGAACTGCTCAGAGAGAATCATTGAAACGTTCACAAAAAAGTGCAAAGTATTTTTTTTTCTTTGCACACTCTCTATCTTCATTGCTTCTGGTAGTTTTACTTTTAACATTATCCGATGATAATCGATGTATTCCAATTTCTTTTCTTTCATTATTGTTTATTCACATTCTGACGTTAGATTTCTAATTTTATTAAAACTCACAGCTAGCACTCAATCGGTGGTTGTGAAACCTTAAAGAAGTTTACAAGTTCCAGTTGGAAACCATTATCAGTAATACTTATTAAACTTTATTGAATAAGGATTTCCATTTCACCATTTCCGATCTGAGCGTTGTTGGTTTGATTTTGAACTGTTCAAGCAATTGTTTTCAAAGATGCTTCGGACATAAACTTCAAAAAAAAACAAAAGAAGAAAAAATAGCTGAATATGTTATTGCTGTTGCAATATTGTACGAAAACCAAGTAATCAATTTATATTTGTCATTTTTAATTTGTTGCTTTATGAATTTTTAAAATTAATTTCCCAATCACTGCCTTTAAACATTGCACGTGAACAACAATTAATATTAAAACAAGCCGCAAATTCTATTGCGTCATTATTTAAACATCAGCTAGTAGCTTCTCTATTGTAACTGATTGTACAATGATGATGGTTATTGCAAGCGTCATTAAAAGGTGCAATTTTATCTTTCTAACCATTATTTCACTTTCATATTTATCAATTTCAGTAATTGATCAACTGTATTTGAAGAAAGACGGTTTGAATCAAATTTCTGTTGTGTGAGTAAACTTTCAAAACCAACTCATTAAGAAATATGAAGTATGAAAGTTGAACACTTTAGTAAAACAAAATTGCACATCACTTACATATTTATGTATAATATGTATGTATGTATGTATGTACGTATTACGCACGCCTGTTGTTTTTACTGTTTTTATTATAGGCAAATGGCGTCGGCGGAAATTTATTTAGTTTTATTTTGCATCTGTTGGAATATTGTTGAAGCGGTAAAACCAGGTAAATGTCCTGCTCCTCCTGAGGGTCCAGCAGGCCCAGCCCAAGATGAATGTCAACAGGACGAAGATTGTCCAGGGGCTGAAAAGTGTTGCGTAACACTTCTTGGAAAGATATGTCTACTTCCAGAAAGTCCTGGAGAGCCAGTGACTGAATTTCAGGGTAAAAACAAGTGACAAGATACCAAGAAATGATAGCTAGCTAGCTTTCCGCTTTATTTCAGGCGTTTGTCCAGATTTTTCATATCCTCTGAAATGGTGCGCCACGAGTCCTTGTCCTAAGGGCTATTATTGTTTTGAAAAGATCTGCTGCAGACACACTAAGCCAGGCGATTGTCCAGATTCAATGGAAGGCATACCGGCAGGACCACCTTGCGACAGTGACATCGACTGCGAGTCGATTCTAAAATGTTGTGTAATTCAGAGCCGAAGTCGGTGCGCTTTTCCAGCTGGATTCAACGCCGGCACGTTGAGCTTGACCAACAGACCCCCAAAAGTAACTGGTGGTTCTGGACCGAAAAGACCGAGTCCCTTTTTTTCCGTGCCGTTACAGAATGTCGTCGCGGATTACCAACCAATGCCAGCAATGTATACAGACGTTGATCAATGGGGTGGTGATTATGGAGAATTAGCCAGCTATCCGCACTCTTATTCTGCAGATTACCCGATAACTTATGGTTATGAATATGATGATTTTGCAGCGCAATTTTATTAGCTGTTATTTAAAATGGAGAAGATAAAAGCATAATTTCAGTATAACGTTTTTTTTTCACAAATTTTGATGAAGCATTTTTGAACAGTCAAATTTTGTAATGCACTGGATAGACACCCATTGACTGCTGAAGCATAATCCACACAAATGCACACTAGAGCATAAAGTAAAGAAAATGTTTAACTTTACAAAAAAAATATGAATATTTTTGTTCACAGTAAAAATTTAAGTTAATCATTAATGTTCGATTTTAATTTCTGCTCTGCTTTTTACATCCACATTTCAAAACTTTCAAAGATAAATTTGTAAATAAAAAGTGCTTTTTTTCATCGAAGAACACTTTGAAACTTTTCAAATATTACTACGAAAAGCAACTTTAATTAAGATTTAAAGCGTTTAACTTCAAATTTCATGAAAAAATAAAGCTACTTTTTAGAGAAATTGGCTGAGAACTGAATTAAAATTTCAATCAGATGCGTTTTATGAATGTCAAATAAACATAAATATAAATGTAAATAGCATTCAAATATAAAAAGTGTTAGGGCAGATTATGAATTAAAACTTGCCTATCATTTTGAAATACTGTATTAGTGCTGAAAGATGTGAGTAGGTGTGAATGTTTTTGTTATAGTGTCATTTGTTGTTTTTGTTTTATTATTTACAAATAATTATTTTTTATTTGTTTATGAAAATAATAAATAAATGCAATTCAACATTTATTATGTTGTGATTTTTAATTTTGTAATTAGTACTTTATTATCGGGTTACTATCTCAAAATATTGTATTGTAATGTAACGGTGATTGTTTTTAATAATTTTTCTTTGTTTCATTGTTCTTCATTTTCTTTGTTCAGGTACAAAGTTGGTTTTTTGTTTATAATTTAAGTTTTTTGTATAAAAATTCATTGATATATTGTTTCTGCACACCCGCTGTGTGTAGATATGTTTTATAATTTTTGAAGAAATGGTCTACTTGGTAATGCAGCTTAAAATGATTGTCATTTTGAATTTAGATGATTAGTAGCGATTTCACTGTTCGTGTACATCCAGTAGTTATTCTTTCTATTGTTGACGCATACGAGAGACGTGATAGCAAAGTTACAGTTAATAACAGAGGAGTTGGAAGCCTGCTTGGTAGCCTGATTAACTCATTAAACAGTTTCTACTTATTTAATTAATTATCTATTTATTTTAGGTTATTATGAAAAGAATGCTGTAGAAATTGTTAACTGTTATGCTGTGAAATATCAAGCAATCAGAGATGAGGTTTGACCGATTTGTTTGAAATTTGCATTTCATTTTTTTATGTTATATAAGTTTATATGAGTCATTCTAATCTGTAGTTTTTTTAACAATTAAAGCTAGCTATATATTTCTTTTATTAGGATCTGTTAGTGAAATTGTATGTTTTAAAACTTTTTAGTGTTTATTTGACAAGAATATGAACAAAGAAATGTTTGACATGAATCAGTTGGCCAATCCGTATGAATCAATAGTTGGATGGTATTTTGGTTCAGTATTGTTGATTTGTGCTTTTATTATTATTTAATATTCAGGTATACAACTTCCAACGAAATACATGACTCTGATCAGACACTTCACGATTTCTATATGTCTGTTGTTCAAAAGAAAACTGTAGGTCGGGATAATATTCCTGTTATACATTTGGTTGTAGACATGGCCAACACAGAATCACATTTGGGCATTTATGCGTTTGTTTTGTAAATGGATATTTATTTATTTATTTATTACAAATTTGTTCGAATAAATGCATTGCATTTTAGGTACAAAGTGAAAATTCCTCAAACAGAAGATTATCAGTCGTTGATGTTGATTCCTGTTGAACTACAAGTGGTCGCTTCCGAAGCAGAGCGAGTGGCTTGTATATGCTTTTTGGCCAATAATTAAAAAACGTAAATCTTGTAAGTTTTTTTATTTCTTCTTTTTTTAGTGTCATCGTTTATTTTACCAACTGACTATCAAAAAAGAGAATTTCCAATTGCGCCAGATTTTCAACAGATGAAAAGACGTCTTTCCGAATTGCAGTTCTGCATGACATATTTGCGCCGCTACGTGATCAGTGTGCTGGTAATGTTCTGTTGATTATTTTTTTGAAACAGAATTTATTGGTGCATTCTCACCGTGAAATAGGAAGGAAATATAGATGGTGACACGCTGGTTGGTCGACGATTGTTACAAACTATGAAGGAACTCCAGCAGTCAAATCGGAGCCTCCATGAATCAGTAATTGGTTCCGGCCTGAAGGTGAATTGATAGGTTCTTTTTTAATTTTTCATATTTATAATTTTATGCAAACATTTTAGGATTTCCTCATGTTATCATATTTGACAGAACTGACAAAGACGCAGTTAACACTGCAAGACAAGTTGCTGCACTTGTAAAATGTAATACAGTATCCGTTTAGTGATTTTTAAGTGGATAATAAAATATTCAACTGTCATATATGTAATTGTGCTTATTTGTGTGTGTAATGTTTTTGCTTTTGTTTACATTGTTAGCGTGATTCACACGCAGCTGTTGATGAGGGATTTTTGAAAACTTGCATTTATTTACATGATTATTGGTCAAGAGGTTGGGCGCTAATTAGACCAGCGGTAAACAGTTTTATTTGAAAGATAATAAACATTTTTTGTTTGCTCCAGTACTGTTAAACTCTCAATGGGACAGTTTCCAATCAGTCAATTTCGAATAACAACTGTAAGCTACAAGTGCGAAGGGCGTGATAAACGATGTTTTCTGTTCACTTGGGTCTGGTGACGATGATGATGATGTTGGCAAATGTTGCAACTTTATCGTTACAGGACAAGTTGGGGCTGTGTCCAGAAATGACCGACCTGAAAAATTACACTTGGCTAATAAGTGAACAATTGGAAATTGTCGATCTTTGTTTCAGCGACTCAGACTGTACTGGCACGTTGAAATGTTGTAATACAAGCGCAGGAGCGATGTGCTTGCATCCAAAGTTAGATGACATTTATTCAATCAATAATGAAACTGAAGACGAAGAAGGCGTTGTAGCTTATCAAGCTGTAGTCGATAGTAAGTTGGTTTTTGTTTTAATTTTTGCGAAGAAAGTGCAATAATGGTAAAATTGAAATTTTCAGAAGTCTGTCCAGATGGAACTAATTATTTGAAACGATGTTTTGCTAATGCCTGTCCTGAATCGTATTATTGTTACTTTGAAGTATGCTGCAAGCACACCAAGCAAGGTAGCTGCCCAGCGGCGTTGCCAGGCGGTGGTACTCCTGCCGGCCCTCATTGTGATAATGACGTCGAATGTCCGACAATTATGAAATGTTGCGTGATCAATGATCAGAATCGATGTGTTTATCCTGAAGGGTATGCCGGTGGAACTGTTCTGTTACCATCGGCGGCACCACCACCAAGACCTGGTTACCCTTTTCGGCCGCCATTTTCGAGACCTTTTCCTGGTCCACATCGACCAACACGGTTACCTCCTTACCGTCCTGCGCATCCTTATCTGCCTCCGTATCGACCTTATCCTTTTCGTCCGCCGCCTCCTCCACCTTTACGAATTCCACCTCCGCCGCCTTATCCGCCATACAGTTTAATTCGTCCTCCTCCACCACCGATGATACCGATTCGTATTCCATATCCAATCAGGCCACCTTATCGACCTGCTGATCTCTATCCTAGCTATCCACCGTTCACTAACGGAAGACCGATTCCATATTCAAATGATCCTCCGTATCCAGTTGGAAACGCTTTAGATCTTCATCCAGAACCTGGAGAAGGCTATAATTTTGGATCATTTCCTTTCGGCCAAGGTCCGGAACCTATGGATGCGTACAAGGATTTTAATGGCCCTTATGGAGGCGAACCGGATGGAATCGGACCCGATGGCATGCCCTATAGTACCGATATGTATGGACCACAAGAACTTGTGCATGGAAGTCCATTTGGACCAGTAGACATGCCTTTTGCACGTCCTGAGGAAAAGGAAACATCAGCTGTAGATGAAACAAACCCAACGACAGTCACCGATGTCAAAATCTAATCTCCTGGAACTAATGTGTATTTCAGATATGTTCTCAAATGTGTTTCATTCATTATTATGACTATTTATTTTATCTTTCTGTTGTTGTTTGTTGCTTTTGCAGTGGAAGTACATTTTATGTATTATAAACTATTTCACTTTGTGAATTGTCTAGAAATTACTCATTCAAAGCAAATCAGGAAGTTTGTAAAATTATTTTTGTTGTAATTAATAAAATTAGCCATGTTTTTCCATTATATTAGGCTTAATTTTCAGAAATGATGAGACAATAATTGTTTGACTGACGAAGCGTTTGGCATGTGTTTGTGATATCGCAATTTAAGGATAATGAGATGCTTAACTGAAAGCGGCAGATTTTATTGACAATTCTGAAAAATATCTGCTACAATAGACGTTTGATTTATAATTTTTAAATTTAACTTATAAAATAGAAAAGCAGGCGTTACAAAAGTGAGAACAATGTATATTTCAAATGTTGTTTCTTTTTTGTTCAGGTGACTGTAATTAACGGTGTGTGCAATTAATAACTTAGGCTGGCCACATACTAACCAACAATATTGATTGCTATCATTTTTAGAATTTTACTGTGTAGTAATTTGTATATTAATTTAAACATGCATTTCATTTTTGTTATGCATTTATTTATTTATTTATCTTCATTTAAGATTTTATAATATTTATTTTCTATTTCATAAAGTTTCAAAAACAAAGTAAATTATATAAGCTTAAGCTATTATTTTGTATTTTTTGCTACTGCTTATATAATTTTTTATTTAAAAAAAACAAAAATTTGTAATAAATATGATATGAAAAAAAATAAAAATTTCAAAAAAATTGTGCTGCAAACAAACCTGAAAATTTTTAAGGGATATTGTAGACTTACGGTTACGCTGACAGTAAGGTAATTGCGTTTTTTGCTTTTTCTGAATTGTATTTTTGCATTATTCGGAATCTGAATAAACTTGTGAGTTTTTGATGATGTCTCGAAATGTAGCAGGTGAGCTGTTGTTTTTAAATATTATTTTCGTTATACATATCAATTAAACAGTGGATTTTTCAATATATATCATAATTGCGGCCTTTTTTTGTTGTTAATTTTATTAATTATAGATTAATATTTATTTTTCAGATTATTCCATGTGCTCTTTGAACAACGTTGATGGAATATGTGTCGGTATTGTTAATTCGACTCAGTTTGAATGGAAGTCATGGTTGGAAGGTCGAAGTTGTACGAATTTTAATGGCACAGTTCGACACGTATCGGAACATCAAGTGCATTGTACATTGTTGGAAAAGTCGAAATCATTTGTCAAATCTCTGTTTTTCTTCAATGACAGTTTTCCAACTGTAATATCAGATTGTTTGAAGTCGAACAGTGATTTGCGGATGTGCGATTCATTTGGCAACGTATTGTTGTTCAAAGGATTCATCACCGGTGGCCTGTCACTGGTGTAGAACAACAATTTTCTTTTTGCTTTTCACAGTCATCAGTTGTTTGTTTCAGGATTTATCGGTCATCAGTTATGAAGCAGTGTTCAATGATTTGTTTACGCAAATTGTAGAAAATGGCTTCATTGAAGTTGTACAACAGCTCGAAGGTCCCTGGGCGATGGTTTACTACGACGTATGCTACGATTTCAATTAATTCAATTAATGGTCTTTGTAGTTGATAGATTCGTATGAATTTGTTGTTGTTGAATAATTTTCAGGCTCGTTGCAAGACACTTTCGTTTGGCAGAGATTGTTTCGGTCGTCGGAGTTTAATCGTTACCGAAGAAAGTGATCCGCATCAGTTGAACGAAACACACCCCTACTTGACAATCTGCACCAGGAAACCGCTTTGCACGTCTGAAAAGGCGACATGTTTCAGCCTTCCTCCGGGCAATGTGTTCACTGTCAAACTCGAGGATTTGTCTTATGAAATATTTTGCTTGGCTCCGGCGTTGGTCGACTTGAACTTTCGTTTGTTCAACCACGTGGGCGAGGTTCCGTTGAAAGCGACCGAAATTAGAATAACTATGAAACGAGAACCATTGTTCACGTTGAATTTGGCCACTTCGACCGACAAATTGCCGGTGATGAATTTTCCAACGGACCAAGAGTTCGCCTTGCAACAGTTCAGCTTGGAACACGAAGATATTTTGCACCAATTTTTGCAGCGTTTCAAAACCGCTGTACAGAAGAATTTGCATGGATTTGCATGGAACGAGCTGACGCCAACCGACCGGCAGTATACGTTATCGGTGTTATTTTCGGGCGGTGTCGATTCGTTGCTTGTCTGCGCCATGTTGGGGCAGCTTCTTGCTCAAGGATCTGAGGTCCACTTGTTGAATGTCTCGTTTTCAAATGCAGACTGCTGGACTGCTTCGGCGGACAGAATTGCCGGTAAGAGTTACTTTTTAAATTATTCAAAAAAAACAAAAACAAATTAGCATTCCAACTGCGTCGTTGTGTACATGAATTTTGAAGATGATTTTCACTCAGGACAACAAGGTTACCAACTTTTGCGTCAGCAATACCCGACAATCAAGTGGAATTGGACAGAAATTGACGTCACAAGTGACCAATGGGCCAACATCCGCAAAACGATTGTCCAACAACTGTTGCATCCGTCCGATACGGTAATGGACGACAGTATCGGATGTGCTCTGTGGTTCGCCGGCCATTGCAACGCTTCATCTTCTTCATCTGCTGCTAGTGGTGGTGTTGAAAAGTTGTTCATTGGCTCTGGTGCGGATGAGCTTTTCGGTGGCTACATGAATCACCGGACAACGTTCACACGGCAAGGTCAGCAAGCGTTGCAGCGAACGTTGGAAGATGAGCTACGAATGATCGGCCAAAGAAGCTTGGGAAGAGACGATCGCGTGCTCGACCGTCCTTGGCGAACCACGCATGCGCCATTCCTTGACGAACCGTTCGTCGTCTGGGTGAATCAGTTGCCGTTGCAGTGGAAGGTGGATTTACACTATCCGCGCGGTTTGGGCGAGAAGCTGATCATCCGAGCGGCCCTTTGGAAGCTCGGCTTCAATCCAAGCTGCTTTTTGTGTAAACGAGCCATCCAATTTGGAAGCAATGTGGTCAAATTGCAAGACAAGAAGCTGCTCGGTCACATGACATTGCAATCTGCTCAACGTTGAAGTTGTTATTAGTGTGTTGTTGTTTGCTTGGTAAGTTCTTTTTTTTTCAACTGTTCGTTGGTTTCTCTGCTTTGCAAAACCAAATAGATTCGAGTTGTAAATTTCATTTTGCATATTAGCACAGCAGACAAAAAGCTTTCCTCTGTTCTTTCTGATCAATTACTTTGGAAAAGGCGGCTATTTTTTTCATACATGCATGTCTCGTCTATTTGTATAGTGTCTTCGATTTTTTTTTTCAATAGAGGTGATGGTTTCAGTTTATTGGCATAATTCAATGTCATTTTCTGCAAAGTAAAAGCATATTCGATGCGTTGAAAACAACGCTCTGCTGCTATACAAGTCGCATTGACTATGAATTGTTTTCTGACGTCACAACTTCCAAGTCGATGGAAGGAAGTGGTTGCTTGCATGTTGTCGTTTCTGTTTTGTTGATTACCATTCATCATCCGTCACCTGAACTTCTTTTAAATACTGTAACTTGTCTGCTTAATGCGTTTAATGGTTTAGCGAATGGATGAACTGCGATTGGCATCGAAAATTTCAAAAAGCGGCTCACTATGCATCATTGACATTTATTTATTTTGCTTACCGCTCTCATTTACACTTATACATATATTATGTTAACGTTCATAGAACTAAAGATTGGTTCTGTAAGAAAAATTGCTTCACTGGTCATCTTTTCCATTAAAGTGCATGAATAAAATTCACTTAAACGCGTTGAGCATGCTTTCACATTCAAAAATACTTGATTACTTGCAATTTTTTCTTTAATTATTGTTATTGAATTGAGTTTAGTTTTGAAATTTTATTATTGTAAATTTCTAATGTCAGTTGAAGAAGCATTGAAATCAATCATTCATTCATTTTGAAAAGTAGAGAGGTTTTTGTACTTCTTTTGTCTTCTTGAAATTAATCATCATTAAATGCAGTGCAGAATTGAAGATGAAAATTTTTCATTTACACACGTAAAGAATGTCAACAGTAATTACGAGTGTAGACGACAATTTTCAAACATGTTAAACTTGAGAGTGTCAGCTTAGTTAGTGCTGCGTGTCAGCAAAAGCCGGCTGTGCGTAAAATTGACGTTTCGCTCGTTCATATCTCGTGTCAGCTTGATGCAAGCTTCTGACCTTGTCGCGAACACAATTTTGAAAGTAATTAGTCGTCTTGGGTTGTCGAGATGAGGAAAAAATTGATCTGCTCTACGTCTGAATGCTATTTTTCAAATAATCTACAGTAGTATTTTCTTGTTAATAATGCAAATCGGATTTACAAGTTTGATTGTATAGGCTGTCTTGTAGAGCGACGCTGTTTTTGGTTTATTTATCATTATAAATAAGTTGGGTTGCATTGTTGTATCAATTGAATTTGAAATATCAAAAAAATGCGAATTATTTTTGTAGACAAATATTGCAATTTATATTTATTTCATCGATACAGTATGCTAGTGTTTTGATTTAGCAGCGTCGAATTTGGCTTTTGACTTTGACGACAACATATCTGCTCAGGTTAGCTGGCGCGCGTTTTACACGCTTTTCATTGTTTCAATGCGTCGAGTAAACTGGCAGTTTGATTCGCTTCTGCTTGTGGTTATTTTTGAAATTTAAATTTATTTTAAGCTGCCTTTGCTTTTTTTGTTGTTGATTTTGTTTTTCTTTTCAGCATTTCTAACCACTTTAGTTGCTCGCAGCGTTGAAGCAGCCAGCGAATTTTAGCCGTAATGGTGAGCAACAACTTGTTTTACGTTTAGTTTATTGTGTGTCAGTTGAGATTATTTCAATTCATGTTTTCAGGGAAATGAAATTTCGCTGCCCGTTGAAATGTGCTCAAACTGTAAGTAGATTGATGTTTATTTTTGCATATATATATATGTATCTATGTATGTAAGGTTGTATGTATGTATACTCAGTGGTTATTAGTTCAATGAGAAAACCTTTAAGTTTCGTTTGAGCATAGTAGAATTGTGCACTTAAAAAGTAGTGAGAGAGAAAAAACACACAGCCTCAACTGATAATAACGAGTGAAATTATAAATTTGCTCAAGTGTGATACGTTACGGAGATGAAATTTGAAAATAAATAAAATGCCTGACGAAAAGCAGCCGTCGGTTGTCAAATCGGTTAGGCATTCGTTGATTGCTTTGTTGGCTCTTTCAGTTCGGCTCATTTCGTATACCTTTGCAAATTAAAGCTAGCTGCTAGCTAGCTGGCTAGCTTGCTTGCTTGCTTGCCTGCTTGGTTGGTTGGTTGGTTGGTTGGTTGGTTGTTGCCTTACGGCTAGGCGAGAATAGAAATAAGCTGAACGCGAAAATGCGATCGATATTTATCGATGATTTGTGTGTGTGTGTATGCTTCTTCTGAGCTATAGGCGCGGCGACCAGGTGGCTCGTATCGGTGACACGTGACTTCATCATTAGCAGATATTGTAGGAAATTAAAAACTACGCTGGAGCTGTTTTAGAAGCAGGAACCTGCGCCAGCGGCTTTTGCTTGCTTGCTTGCTTGCCTGCGGTGGCGCAAGTTTGATTTTTATCGTCTGCACATCATCATCATCATCATCATAGTCGTCGTCGTCCTTTTCGTCAAAATGACTGCAGCAGCCAGTTGATTTCTATCGAAAACTAACTACTCTGAAGCCGAAATAAATAAATAAATAAATAAGTAAATAAATAAGTAAATAAGTGAATAAATAAAAAGCAATAAATAAAGAAACAAATAAAACATCGCCACAGAGGGAGGAATCATTTCTGTCTTTGTGTGCGCGTGTGTGTTGGTTTCTAGCAGCTAGCTTTATTTGAACTTGCGGATCCAATGCAAAACGCACAAGAGAAACTGCAAATTATCTGTAAGTCATGTTTTTTTTTCTTTTTGTTCACTTTCTTTATTCAGCATATGTTGATTAAAAAAGATTTAATAAATAAATTTACATATGGGTATTTAAAAATGTATTAAAAAAAAATTTTTTTTTGTGACTGTTAGAAATTTTTTAAACATGTTTATTGTTCAATTGCACAATTTTGTGATGAATTTTTTTTTGTAAAACTGGAAAATACGGTAGCCTTTCTTTTTAAGTAATCAAGTTCTAGTGTTCTAGTCTTTTTTGTTTTTCAACTTTTCAAAAATTATAATTCTTTGCGATTGTACTGTTTGTAAATTTGAAAAAAAAATTATGATTTTTTTTAGTTTATAAATTATTGTAGTTTATGAGGTTAATAATTTTGAGAGTGAATTGAGTGGGGGGTATTATTTTTTGCATTTGTATTAGCAGGGAATATTCAGTTTGTTTGTTCATCAGAATTTATTGTTGAATTGAGATTTTTGTCAAATGTATGGGTGAAGCTTGTAGAAGGTCAACTATTTGAATGCTATGTATACATAGATTGAAACTATCAGTATGAATTTTTGTTAATTAAATTTATTTTCTTTTTGTGCTGTGATTGCACTTGCTTTCTTCTTTTGTTGATAATAAATGAAATTTTCCATGCACACAATTTCTTAGCTGAACAACAATTGAATAAAATTCACATGTTGATAGAATTAATAAGCAGATTTGAAAAAGAAATGACTATCTGTAAATAATGTATATAATTATATATAGCATTGCAGTGCAATTTGATGTGTTGTTCTTCAGTTGACTTCAGTGAAAACTTTCGGTTGGTTTATTGTGGAAGGCAATTAACGCGTTGTTGTGTGCATTTAGCAATTGATTTTGCAGTGAAGAGGAAAAGAAAAATTGCAGAAAATGAAATAAACACTTTTTGATAAACTGAAATTCCATAGCAATTTTAAATATTAATTTGAACTGGTGAACTAACAAACATAACAAACTGTTACAAATATTGAACAAGTGAAAGGAGGTGATTTTTATTCAATTATCATTTAACGCAAAGTTGCGTTTTACTAAATTTATTCAAAGGTGAAAAATGAATGGACGTCAGCAGAGGCATAATATTATTTTAATTGATATCAGTTTGCGTGTCAAATGTTTGCAGTTGGAAAGAACAAAAATGCATGCTGTTGGAACGCATCAGTGGTTTTTAGTTTTTCAGATTTTGCATGTTTTTTAAACTATTTTTAAAATGTTTAATGTCAAGTATATTTTTAGCTGATATATATGAATAAAAGTGTTGTATGTGTAATGGTTGGAATTTTAATTTTTTTGTTATATTTCATTTATGCGGAGCGAAGAGGGGCGGATGGGGTTTGTACAATTTTTGCGATAGCCCTTTGTTGATGGTGAAAATTGATTTCCAACATGACAGCTTTAGTTTAATTAAAATTTATTGAAATGGACCTCATTCGTAGATTTATTTGAGATAATAACTATAAAAATGTCTGAAATTTTCTCTTCTTTGCTGTCAAATGATCTTATTCAACTGGTTGTACGTGTATAAATATGTATAGTGTTTTAGTGTCTTATTCGACAGTTGAGAATGGTTTTGTTAAATTGCTTTTTTTGTTTTTGTTTTGCTTATGCTTACTGGCAGACGACAGCATGGGATTTACAAAGGCTGAATGATGTGCACTTGAGCAAACGTGATATTGATAAAGCGAAAGCTTGCTTGGTCGTTGATCGATTTGATCATTATATAGTTATTTTATTCTCGGCTGTTTTCTTTTTTTTTTTTGCATTTTTTTGAATATCATCCTATTTTGTATTTGATGTATTACTTTGATTTTTTCTTACGTTTCGCATCTTTAATATTGGAAATTTGAGAAACGGTCAGCTTGCTGCTGCTGTGTATTTTACGAGCATGTGAAGAAGGAACAGCAGCAGCTCTATAGCTGCTTTATAGCTCAGAGATTTACTTCAGCAAAAGTAAATTGATTAGACAAAAAATCAATTATGTCGTCAAGCAAACTAATTTTCCCTGTTCATTATTATTATTATGCAATATATTGGATAGCGGTTTTTGTTACCTGCAGTTGAAGTTCTTTGCTTGAATGAGAATGAATCATCAAGCACTACTCGCGTTTGGTATAGAAATATTTTCAAAATACGGTTGGTTGATTTCCACCTCACCACCACCACCAGACCCGTATACGTACGTAGGTACGTACGTAGCAGATAGAGGGTTAGCTGAATCTTTGTCCAGTTTCACGTGCTGTTATTATTAATGTGTGTTGGTGCTGTGGTTTGTTGTTGTCAAGCTTCTATTTGCAAAGTCCAAAGTACAATCTTGTTTTTCCACAATTAATTGAATAACTTGTCAGCTGTAATTTTGTTGTTGAGTTTCATGTTTTGCAGACCGGATGCTTGTTTCGTTTTATTATTATTAATTTTGTTTTAAGTTTAAGTTTAAATGCTGCATTTGCTGCTTTTATTTCATGTGTAAATAAATTCTTCATCCTTTTGTGCTGAGCTGTATCTCCGTTTTCCAGTACTTTAAAGCCTAGCAGAACTTGTAAAATAATTATAATTATAATAAAGTGTAAATTTGGTCGATAAAAAATATTTCACTGAATACGCAATGACTGACGATGACAATGCTGCAACTGGTAAAGCGACCACAGTGTTTTTCACTTAGTTGTTTTTATGCTTTTTTTTTGAAATATCCAACCTTTTATGTTTTGAAGTGAAAAATATAATAATTTTAATTTTGAATTTTTTTTTCAAGTCGATACGGAAGAAATTCGACGCTTGGCCAGGCGTTTCAAGAAGCTCGACCTGGACGGTAGTGGTGCACTCAGCGTTGAAGAGTTCATGTCGCTACCCGAGTTGCAGCAGAATCCGCTTGTTCAGCGGGTGATTGATATTTTCGACACCGATGGAAATGGAGAAGTGGATTTCAAAGGTAATTGAATATTTTCATATTTTATTTTCAAATTTTATAATTTGTTCAATTTGTTGCAGAATTCATCCAGGGAATATCGCAGTTCAGCGTCAAAGGGGCTAAGCAGACCAAATTGAAATGTAAGTTTATGTATATTGGTATATATATAAATTTTTAACAACTTTTGCATCATCACATATCGTATTATTTATTTCATTTCATGTTTACGTGTAATTTGTTTCCTGTTGTTTTTTTTCAACTTCATCAATGCATTGTTCACTGTTTGATTGAGGGTGTGCTATAAATTGGCGTATTCACTTCACGGGTGAGCAGTGAGTGTTGTTGTGCTTTTTGTGTAGTAGAATATTTTTTTTCAATTCACTAACAAACAACGCTTATGATAATAGCAACACACACTTTAATTGTAATTGAAGTTGCTTTTACTTGAAAATGAAAAAAAAAGTCATTATTTAAAGACACACGAGTTATTGTTAATAATATTTGTATTTTTTTTTTCGATTCAATAAATTTAATCAGTGTAAAAAGTAAATAAATAAAATGTGCAATGCATGTTCATTGTCGAGCTGAGATTGTTTGATGAAATTTGCTTTCGTTGAAAACGTTACTCTTGAAATGATGAAATGCCTTTTGTTATTTATTATTATCCTTCAATTCTCTGCGGAATGATCAGTGAGAAAGCAGAAAATTGGTATTTTGACACACAACCGATTGGTCTTTCTGTCTCTCCCTTGGTACATTGCAATTGTTTGAATTTATTCAATTTCCGCTTATAATTTGTTATTGAGCTAGCTCTCTCAGCTTATTCTTCTTTCAATACTAGCGGGCAAGTAAAAGTTTATTGCTATGTGTGTGTGTGTGTGTCTTCGTAACTTAATTGAATGCACGCAATTCAAATTTTAATTTCTGTTGATATTGTTCTCATTGCTTCAAAGATTAGCATTGCTATTAGTTCTTCGACTGTCGATTAATTGCCAAATCAGCAGCCAACCAACGAGAAGGAGGCAGTCATTTTATTTATTATCTATTTTATTTTTAATTGCAATGTGTGCAATTTTATTTCATTATCATAATTTATTTTCAGTTGCATTCAAAATATACGACATGGACAGAGATGGGTTCATTTCCAACGGGGAATTGTTTGAGGTAAGTGTTTGAATATTGGGGTTTGGGTGTGGTTGAAAAGAAAAAAAGAGAATTACCCTTCTTCTTCTTCTTCTGCTTTTCCTCATAGGTGCTAAAAATGATGGTTGGAAACAATTTGAAAAATACCCAGTTGCAACAGATTGTCGACAAAACGATTTTATTTCATGACAAAGATGGCGATGGGAAAATATCGTTTGAGGAATTCTGTGATGTAAGTGTGTGATGATTTGATTTGCATTTTAGTACAATATTGAAATTTTTTTGACTTGTTGAAAATTTTCATGCTGATAAACAATTTTTTAATATATATATATATAGGTTGTCAGTGGGATGGACATTCATGAAAAGATGGTGGTGAATCCTTGAACACTGCAACATGAATCCCTGTTTGCCTGTATTTCTTTTATCAAAAGAAATAATACACATGTAAAATTTATTGTCATTTTTCGTACTGTTACTATACACACACTAGCAACAGTGCACCATCGCTTGCTTCATTTAGGCAAGCGTTTGGTTCATTTTTTATTTTGTTCATTCTTACTAGTCAATCTTTTTCTTTTCTTCATTTGTGATTTACGTACGCTTTCAGGTATCGGCCTTATGTAAAATTTGACCGGCTATTTTTATTCTGAAAAAGGGTCGATGTTTTTTCCATGTTTTGTTTGGCTCTCCTCTGCTTGCTTGCTCTTTTCACAAATTCATTCGTTCATTCTTCTGTTCAGTGATGCAAATAATATAACAGTTTTAATTTTTACTATTTTCTTTGCACATTGCAGAGTTTGAAATTGGCTTCCTTTTTGTTCCACTTGGCGGTCAAGAAGAAATGGCAAAAGAATTCTTCTCTGCTGCTAATATTAATAATTTTTTTTATTAACGAACGATGAACATTGAAATAATACATATTTTATAATTTTGACAAAACTTCAAAAGGATTTCGGGATTTCTGTTCACGTGGTAGTAATGTATAACCTCTCGGCACGTACGTTTTTGTGCTCCATCGTGAATCTACTCCCCAGACACCACCTTGAGACATCTCCTCTACGACGCAAAGCACTTGATCCGCTTGAAGATTGTTCAACCGTAGCTTTTTGTGTCGGCCCCATTTGAACCTAAACAACAGTTAACATCACTGATATTTTACCGGAGATCGAACTATAAAATGGTATAATGGTAGAAAATTATTGTAAAAATTTTACAATAAACGCGAAATCCATAAGCTGATATGTGGATAATAATTACGAATGGATGAATGATGTACAACAAATAAAAATTTTCATTTTTTACCTAGCCCACATCCATGGCTCGATGTCAAAACAAGGGCCAACAAAAATTGGCACATCAGGATTATTTTCTCGTATAGTTGGCAAATATTTATAAATGAATTCTTTTGTGCCACGGCTACCGTACGATTGAGGACAGTAATGAATTCGTAAATCAACAAAATGATCACAGAAACGAATAATTGCAGCCGACATACGATTCGCCATTTTCTGTTGAATATAAGACAAAGGGTTATGGTCAAATTCAAAAGAATCACACAACTAAATATGTGCATATATATAAATATATATTTCACTTTGTATAGTGATAGCTTAAACCGATGGAAATAGCAAAGATTTTTAAAATTCACTTTATTTTTACAGAATACAATTCATTCTATCAAGTCACACTGTACGAAATCATAGAATTCAGCCTTTTCAAAATTTCACTAGCTGGCAAATTTGAGACGTTCATATCCACTTCACGGCCTCGTTCAAATCTGAAATTCAATTTTCAACTAAATAAACGCTAAATGAATAAACGTCTCACAAATACCTAGCCCAGATTTTTGGAACGACACCGCTGCATTCACGTATTAAAATTGGCAACTTCGGATTTTCCGTCTTCACCGGAACATAATATTCGTGGATAAAATTTCGCAAACCACTGCTTGCTTCAGAAGTCTGGCACAGATGTATTCGCAATTCTTTCAAAGCGACCGGAAAACGAGTAATTTGTGACATTTCACTTTTAAAAAGTAAATATTTATAGCTACAGTAAGAAAAGTTTATCAATATACTGTAGTGAACTTTAAGATGTTTTTCACATTTTGAAAGTATTTTTTCTCTATTAATTTCATTATAGGTACATTCAAAGATAATTCAAAAGGATAGTTTACAATTATTAATTTTTAATTATAAACTTTATTAAACACTTTATCTTTTCCTGATTTGGTCAAGAATGTATATGAAGTTTAAATTTAAATGTAATTTAAAATGCTTCTTTGATATGATTTAATAATATATTTTAAACAATAAGCTTTGTTAAATGGAATTATTTAATATATTAAATGTAAAGTTTATAGTAAAAATTCAGTATTCATTCACTTATTCATTTTACATTTATTCGTTTATTTATCCTATAAATCAAAATAATTTTTCATTAGATGCGTACGGTTATTATACATTGATTTATTAAAAAAATTTTGTTAATTATTCATATTTAAGTGAAATTTTTATTAAAATATTACTTGATGATTATGAAATAGTAATACAGGTGGAATTGTTAATGATGTACACTTGAAGGTCAGTAACAATACTGTACTTACAGTTCTGAACCCGTCGTGCGTTTCTAGTAAATGAATTCTGTCGCATTGGTGTACGTGATAATTAGTTGCAAGTGGACAGTAGCTGATTGATTGATTGTTACATTTACAATCTGAAATTGAAACGCTTATCACCAAAGATTATACAGTCGGTTGTATTTTAACAGCTGCTGGTGTTTTGCTTGACTTACAACTACAGTTTCAGCATGGCACAAACAGTGTCTGTCGGGCCTTCCCAGAAGCCGTCGTCTTCGATTCCTACATGGTCAATGTCGGGCGGTGAACGTTCGTCCAGGGCTGTTATTCAGCCGGTTGTTTTTGTTGATCATTCTTCAATGAACGTACGTATGGATGTGGAGAAAGTGAATATGCAACCAGCTGCGTCCGTTGCCGTGCCTTCTCGATCCAAGTCTCCGGTCTCGTCGAGCTTACATTCGAGCAGCTTACGCTCACCGCATTCCGATTCCAAGTGGACATCATTTGACGAATCCGAAGAAGAGAGCTCTTCGATTGAGTAAGCAGCAGGCTGTTTTTTTTTCTTCTCATTTCAGTTCATTGATTTTTTTCGTTATTTATTTGATTTTATTTTTCATTTCTAACTGTCAGCTGTGTGTTTACTTAGGAATTGTTTGGTGAACAACA
This sequence comes from Trichinella papuae, assembly GCA_001447755.1. Taxonomy (NCBI): domain Eukaryota; kingdom Metazoa; phylum Nematoda; class Enoplea; order Trichinellida; family Trichinellidae; genus Trichinella; species Trichinella papuae. The sequence continues at coordinate 34,952 of JYDO01000039.1, read as the reverse complement.
AACATAAATGTACGCTCTATTACTCATTTTATTTCAAATTAGTGTTATTTATTTATTTAGTTTGGCTTTTAATTTTGTTTGATGTTTAAAAATTGTATGACAGAGTTGTAGCAATTGATCAATCAATCAGAGAATGTTTTCTATTCAGACATTTATCAGTGAGTGAGCAACAAGGTTTGCTGCAATTGCCTGAGGATGGTACATCAGAAGGCGACGACTCGGTGGAGGAAAGTTTTATTATCACGCCATCGTTGCGTGATTATTATACAGTCTGCTTCAATCAACTGCTGGAGAAAACACAGCGATGCAACACTGGAGCGTTGCGTGGTCAGGATGCTGGCGTTTTTGAATTTTTTCTCAAATCTAAACTGAGCCGCTCAGAACTTGGTCGTATCTGGAAATTAGCTGATGTCAACGAGGATGGCTATTTAAATTTGGATGAATTCTGCGTGGCCATGCATTTGGTCGTTAGAAGAGTAAAAGTATGATTGTTTTTTTTTCCATTGAAATTTTATTTATTTCTTCCAGAGCTTGTTTCGACAGTTGTACTTTAACTGGTTAGTAGTATAAAATTTGCATAGGTGTTATTGCATTTTGGTTGTTCAAAACAACCTAAAAAAATAAATTCCCGAACATCTGTTGTATTTTATTGTCACGGCTTGTTTGACTTGCAGTATCTGGTCGATGTAAGCGAACACTTGTAGTCTTCAACAGCATGCTTTTTGTTATTGACTTGTTCAGTGAGGTGTTTTTTTGACAGCAGCTACTTCGTGGTAGTGTTCAATTTCTATAGTTGGTATACTGTATTTGAAGCACAGGTACAAATGAGAGGAATTTTTTGAATTAAGCAGCTCAACGGTTTTGATATTAAAATGATTTAATATCTGCTTTTCAACATTTATGTGAGCACTGTCATTAGTAGACATGAACGATGTTTGGAAAAGATTAGGTTTTTTTTCAATAATGATGATGAGATTTATCATGAAGCACGTTTTGTTTCTTTTTTATATGCACAGTTTTCCGTTGACTTTGAAATGCATGAAATGAAGCCTCTTGAAGAGTGAGAAGAAAAGAAAATGTCGATATATTTTGAATTTTGATTGAATTTAAATAATTTTGAGTTCAATAAACGAGAAATATAGCAGTCGTTCCTACATATTTATTATATGAAGAGTTCCAAAGCTGCACGTTAGATTGAGAAATAATGTGTTGTCGGAGAATTATCAGTTAATATTTGTTGCAGGGAAACTTCCCTATTCCAGAAAGTTTGCCTCCTTTGTTGGCACCAATACCAACCCCACCGCGTAATGCTACTCCAGTTGATGAAGCGATCGACAAACGATGGGCAAAGTTTGGTGAACGGGCAGTTGGTGAACCATCGATACATAGGGTGACCGATGGTCCGGATTCACCGTTTTTAAAAGATTTCACCAACGCATTGATGCTGTCAAATGAACAAGGTTCACGACTTGCTTATCCGGTTGCATGCCGGGCATCACCGGATGTAGCTGCTCTAGGTGATCATGGAACGGGAAAATCGTTGTCAAATGCTTGTAGCAAAATGCCTCATCTTTATCATTATCAACAGCAACAGCATTCCGTTAACACTAGTCGAACAGTTGTGATGAGTCCTCAAGCTCCGAAAGGTCCACCTCCAAAACCTCCGCCGAGACCGGTTGGCAACAGGCATGTTCGTTCGGCGTCATTAGATTTGACCAAAAGTAGTAGAGCACCGCCGACCGCGCCAGCGCCGCAGCTACCTCGCGCTTGTTTGCAACGGGACAGCTGCGCGCAGACCGATCTCAGCGTTGTTATGCCTTCGCAGCATCATTCCACGGTATCAGTTTCATCATCATCATCATATTCTTCTGCTTCTTCTTCAGCGACGACCACAGTGGCAACTACCGCAACCACAACGACGAAACTTCAGCAACAATCATTGCCTCAACGTGCATCCCCAAGCACACGCCACGTTATTGGCTGTCGACAACAACCGCTGGCTCCTCCTCCGCCAATTACCGCAACTTCTACAGCTGCTTTGAGCACCACTATACCGATCGCTGCTGCTAGCAGTATCGTCAGTTGTGCTGCTGCTGCTACTACTACTACAACAACAGCAACAACGACTACAACAACCACTACTATTACTACCACCACCACAACCACTACTGCTGCTGCAGTTGTTACTGCTACCCCATTTCATGGGGGCGATGCGAATGCTTATTCTGGTTCATCTACCGAACCAACAGATTGGAAATTCCGTTGTGAACAAATCAGTCAGATGAATGCCACTTTGGAACACGAATTGAAACAGCTAACCGAATATCGAATTGGTCTAGAGCTGAAGTTGAATCGTATGAAGAAAGCTTCGCGTGAAAAATGAATCATAGAATTTTTAAATCAAAAGGTTCGTCAGTAGTAGTAGGTATAAGTTTCGACATCATCACGTACAGGAACACTGTACTTGAGGAGAAGAAGAATGATTAGCGAGGGAGAAATTGATTTTGTCATTACTGGGTTTTTCTTCTTTTTCGTCAGTTATTATTATTATTATTATTGCATTTTACATAATTCATTGTCCATAAAACAAACGCGCCAAATTTTTCACAATTTATTGTCACATACACATTTTCTGATGAGTTTCTTTTTTGTTTGGCTTTGAAAAGCGCGATTTTTCATTCTATTTAACATTCTCTGTTTGTGTATCAGTAATTGTTTTAATTGGAATTTCTTCAACGCTTCTTCCGCCGTACTTTCTCGTGCATGCAGATATATATATATGTATATGTATATATGCCGAACATGCACATTTACATACTGATAAAAGTGTGATTAACTATGATGACTTTGCTATTTTGTCTGATGTCTTCTGCAGTGCATAAACTGAATAAATATTTACACTTATGGACAACGGATGTAGTCCGTTTATCATTCAAATATATATATATATATATATAAATGTATATTGTAGAGTGAATTCAACATCAGCAAAGCACATCAGTGCGGAAAATCAGTTAATCAAAAATGGCAAATACAAGAAAAAGAAGAGAACACTGGTTAAATAACTTGTTGTTCTGGTAAGCGTTTGTAAGATTTTGTTTTAAACAATTTCAATTCATTGGTAAAAAAAGCTAGCTAACCGTACGGAGGGTAACTCTTTTTGACGGTGGTGTAAGGTGATCAGGCAATTCAGTTGGCATTTCGTGGCCATCCAATTTCAAATTAATCAAATAATTCGCCAACGCAAACTCATCTGCATCTAGCATTCCATCTTTGTCCACGTCGGCTAATTTCCAAATTTTACTCAACACTGAATTCGGCAATTTCGACTTGACCATATGCGCTTTCGCTACCGCACCTATAATAATTGCTTTTTAAATTAATCCCTTAAAAAAATAATTCTTTTAAACCAAGTACCAGTAATCTTTCCGTCCAGTGGATTCATGGTGTCGAATATTTCATCCCATTTGTAACGTTCCTTTTCCACTACCCACTGAGGTTCGTCGGCGCCGGCGTTCACTCCTTCACCACGTCCAAAGCTGAACGGCGTTTCACGAATTTCACTGAACGCGCCTCCTTTCACTATCGATCGTTCAGGTTTCACCACTTGCTCTTCTTGAGGGATCTGTGTCATCAGACGAGCTGAAACAAGCAGAAAAAATGACTCTTACATACGTGTACAACAACATCAACATACCAATATCCGATGCTAACATTCCATCGACCATTTCGATCAATTTCGGTTTCAGTGGATTGAATTTGGAAAAGTCATGATGTACCAATAACTCTTGCATACGTTTCATGTCTGGAAAATCTCCAGGCGAGATGTTGTACTCACGTTGCAACTGTTCGTAAATTTTGTCCAAATTTTGGATCAATTCTTTTTTCCGCTTCTCCTTGCCCATCATGGATGGCATCTCCTTCTTCAAATGTGCGATGATGTAGGCGTGGACTTTAGCCAGTCGAGCCCGTTTGATCAGATCATTCAATTTTCGCAGAGCGGCGTTGCGCGGCAAGCTCTGCAAATCCGCAAACAAATCGTGCTGTTCATCTTCGAACAGACGTCTGTTTATATCATGATGCAACGGTTGATCCCAAAATGAACCAATGTACACACGAGCCACCTCCGGCGTCCGGAACACCTTTCCCAAAGACCACATCAACGCACCGTAGACACGCATCAGTTGTTGGTGGTCGACCATGTCAGCTTTGTTCAGCACAATGCGCACCTTGTCTTCGTTTCCTCCGACCGCCTCAATGCAACGACGGAACTCATCACTGATGTCCAACTTATGAGCGTCGAACAGCAAAATTATTCGATCAACTCTTTCGGCGAACCTGAATTATAAAACTAACATATTCAGACAACATACAACTTGAAGATCTTTTGCAACCTTCTACAGTACTAATGTTGCAAAAAGTTTTCAATATGAACAAAAAAGTATAAAAAAACGTCGTTTTTTTTAAATACATTATTATTTTACATTGACTGCTGCTTACTTATGTGCATGTGTTCAAGCATAGCTACAAGGCAAACAATTAAAGTGTGCATGATGTATTAATAGGAACAAACAGGTAAACTGGTTAACTCACATATACACTCTGTGCTGTTGGTGAAAATAGTTTGTTTACATTTAAGTTCACTTAAATGAGTCACTGTGGTAAAACTACATGGCTGTTCAAATATATAAATGCATGTATGAATCACGCTCATGGAAGAAAACGAAAAATAAAATATGGAAAGTACGCAACAACTGATATGTATAAAGCTTAATTATCATTACAGTATCAGCACTGAGAAACTTTCGGATCGATCTACGTCAGCTCAAGGACAGGTAAATCACTATTTTATTTTAGTTTTCCCGATGTTATTTTTCTCTGAAACGATGAGAACTTATTTTTCGTTTTCTCCTTTCCAACTTATTTATTGAAAAACTAGCTTGTGCAAGCGGAAAAATCCCGCACAAACATATTGATGGCTTATCAAAATATAAGTGTCAATCAAAAATCCAGATCATGTTCAACACAATGTTTGCTATAAGCATGAACTGACAAACCAAAGGGGAAATAACATACCATTCGAGCACGCCGACGAAATCGTAGCCTCGATCAATACGCTGCTTCTCGCCGGATAAGATGCCTGGTGTGTCAACGATCGTCAAACTATTTAGCACTTCGTTGTTGAGTTGAGAGCACTGGAATCGATTTAAAAATGCGTTTCCAAATTTAGAAAGTGGACGAAACTGACGTTTCGTGTCCACGACAAGGGCATTACCTTTACAAAGGAGAAAGTGAACAAAAATTTACTTGAAAATATAAATTAAAACAATTTACCAGGAACCATTCCTTCTTGTTCACCATGCATGACTACGATAAAACGATCTGTAGTTGGTTCAGGACCGATTCTCATTCCGGGAAAGTCGGTTTCCAACAGGTATCGAATAAATGTAGTCTTGCCTGTTGAATATTGACCAACGAGTAAAATCATCGGTTTAGCATCGAAATCTGGATCTTCCAAAGGTGGCGAGTGAAATTCATGAAATTTGTAATGTTCTTCCAAAGGCAGCAGCTTCTGCTTGTACACTTTCTTCAAACTTTCCGTAACGGACAAGAACACTTCTGGATTCTTTTTACGCTTGGTATCGTTGTTGATGAAAGAGAACATCTTCGGCTGCGGCTGAAAAGCAAAACAAAACCACACGCTGATATATGGATGAAGTGAATGCGTTATTTGTGAATTGAGCACACCCACAAAACTGTCACAAATTTGACTGCTCAATTCGGACCTGTCTTGCCAACAATGACTAGGCACAATCGAAGGGACGGAAATTGAATGGCAAAAAGTTTGAAAGAATAATGCGACCTACTGTTGACTTACTTCCATATCAGTTTAATCACTTTACACGGAATAATTTTTTCCCTTATCTCCCAGCATTCTACACTCGCGAAGAAAAATAACAACATACCGTAAGAAAAATAAAAAGGAAAATGAGGTACATGCTAATGAATACAGTAATAAGTCGTTGGTGGCAGGCGACTAGCACGCATACGCGTCCGCTGTGTAAGCGTGTTGCTCAAATTGCTGACCTGACGTTTTTATGAAGGCTGATTTGTCAACAAGTTGAAATTTGTTCCACATTTCTACTGATCAGTGGTTGTCGGATGTTATTTGTTGTTCATTGCCCGGTTGATGCAAATTCCTGAGGGAGGATGTAAACAAAACAACATGCCCATCAACTTTTTACGCTATGTTAACAATTGGATGAGAAACACGTTAATTGCTAAATCAAGTGAAATGACGTAATGCTGCTATCGCGTTTTAGACATGCAATTTTCTTAATCATTATTGTTGACTAATGGCTCAGCAATTTATTAATTAGAAAATTCAAATTTTCTCAATCAGTTTATTTTAGATTTTTTCTTGCACATTTCTAGGATCAGGATTGCTTTATTTAATATTATAATTTTTTAAAAGTTATTTATTTTCAATATTGAATACACTTATCGAAATTGATTGCTTGATAAGAATGTCATTTTGAAACAGAAAATATATTATCTGTTATTGGCTACTTTTACTATAGTTGATAGTGGATTGTAAAACTATTTAATTCGACTTTTTGGGCCATGCAAAGTTCATGATGAAAGTTGTTATTCATGAGTAATTTGTTGATTGTTATCATTATGCATTTAAGTAATGGAATTTTAAAAGATTTTAATCAATTGCATCTTTACACTTGTGATGTTCTCTTTGCATCTTAGTTGTTTTTTCTTTTTGAATATGGTTTTTCTATACTGGTATTTAAAAATTGCAATCAGCTACATCTGTTAGAAGTCAGCAACAAAACAAAAATCCATACACAACTGTAAAAACAGAAATCTTACCAAGGGAAAGGAAAGATTTCGTCCAATATTGCGCATTGAATAATATTTATTTTCATTTTTCTGTAATAAAACAGAAGATAATAATTCAAAAAAGGCAACTAAAATTGTCTCACATATTTTTTCTTTGCCATATTGACGAGTTGTTTATAATTGTTGCATGCACATTAAAACTATATTACCGCATGGGAGAGAATGGAAAATTGTTCACTCTCAATCAAGCATTAAAAAAGACACTGATCGTGTGGTTGATTGCAATGAAAATAATATCCCAGTGATGCGTTTTTTTTCCACCTGTGACGTGGCCGAGTTCAGAAAGATATACATTTACAGATGAATATTTTGAAATTGAACTTTATCGAAAAGAATCAGTTTCACAAACGTGCTGTGCTGTTGCACATGATGAAAAATTGCACAAATTTACATGGATGTTATTATGTTTGAAGCAGAAAAGAAAATAGCTGAATGCAGATTATTGCAATATTATTCATGCGTAAAAATATAATTGATAACAAATTTGCCTCGTCAAAATTACCAGAAAAATAATATTATTGCTCATATGAAAAGTTTTGCATCAACAAGTTTAATAATCAATTTCAAACATTTTACCTGTGGTGGTGAATAAGATGCTTGTTGTTTACAAGTGAGAATTGACAGAATGCATTAACAATTAAAATGATTCTGGGCTTAATGAAGACATTAATGAAAAGTGAAACAAGTTCATCACCAGTACCTGTTGATTTTGGGTAAGATCCGTTGATTGAACTTTTCTGAAATTTATCAGACGCACCGGTTTCTGAAAATGGGCAATTTCGTCGATTCCATTCGGCTGCGACATGCCCAGTGTTGAATCACCGATTTGATGGTGATCTGATGTTTAAAGCGGTAAAAATCTGCTAACTCAATTTGCTAACACATAAACTTGTTCTCAGTTTTGTAAACAAACCGGAATTTCAAAAATACTCATCCGGACTGCAATGACAATTTCACGGATGCGAAATTAGTTGTAAAATTTCAAATTATAACATGCCCGTAATGGCATGCACATTTTGCCAAAAAAAAAGGTAAACATCAATTCACTGACAAACGATCGCCTCCATATCATTTGCAGTGTCAATAAACGATGAAATCACATTTCATGTTACACTTTTTGATGATTTATTTCTTCACTATATATATATGTGTGTATGTGTGTACATTTTAGAGGTTTATTACATATCAGAAATGTTCGTTTTAAATAAATCATAATTCATTACAATCGATGGTAAAAACTTGAATTGGACATTATTTGGTCTTAATTTTCTTTATTTCAAACATATTTTTAAAAAATGTATCATCATTGATAAGGTAAATGTTATTAATTAGGCGTTCTTAAATTAAAAGAAAAGGCTATTAACCTTAACTATTTTGACGAAAATATTTACATAAAAAACTTAATATACCATATCTGTTTAAATAAGTAATTTATTGTTAATTTGTTTAAAATTATAATATTGTTGTTTTTAAAAGAGCACTTTATTGATTAAAATATTTTTTTACTCTTTACTCATTGCTATTCAATGAATTATAAATAAACCTTAATTTTCATTATTTAACTTCTTACTGTATAATTGAAACATTTGACAAACTGCGAATTTCATTTTGTTAGCTTCTTGTAATGCGAAACTATATTTATTTAACAAAATTAATTTTATTTAATCCAAGAACATCGGTCGCTAATTGTCAATGCTCTAATTTATTAATGGAACTAATTGCATTAGATCTTTTGAAAAAACATCGTAAGCAAATGAGTTTAAGGAATAATTTTCAGTTGTTTGATGAGGTAGTTGCATTTAATGAGTTGTATTATTTTATTGTTGAATAATTTTTGCAGAGGATTCTAGTATTGCATTTGATTTAGTTAAATAGATTGTTAATTGCTTATTTTTGTCAGCTATATTTTTTTATAATTTTGAAGAATTTTGAAAGTTTTTATGATTGTCATACCACTTTCGAAGTAATAAGAAATGATTAATTTGCAAAATTTATTTCAAATGAACGATGAATGTTTCAGTAATGCTTATGTGAAGTTGCACTGCGGTGAAAATGTTTCGTTCGCGGAAGAAGCGTCTTGAAATTTCAGTACCAACAAATTTTGAACATCGTGTTCATACTGGAATTGATCCACAAAGCGGTACATTTGTTGGCTTACCATTACAATGGCGCAGTTTGATCAATACCAGTGATCGTCAACGACCAAAGCCAATTGTTGATCCTAGTTGTATTACACAAACCGAGATGCTTGATTTGAAGGTTTGCGCATGTTACTTTTATCATTTTTTTTCACGATAAGCTGATGTCTTTTGTTTGCATTATTATTATTTAATTATTGGCATGATTACTTGATTATGTTTAGCTTAGCATTTTTCTGTATTATTTTGCATTTGTTTTGCACTTTTTTTTTGACTATTTTGCTTAGCAAAAATAATTTTAAGACTGTTGTACGCGGCGATTCTTATTTGGGAAGCTTGGACAATCGTATGGGTGCATATCGGGGTGGAAAAATATCTCCGACTGCAGTGGCACGCAGCAATTCACTCAGGTATTCAGTACCATTGAACACGCGTCCATATTCTCCTTCCACTTCCGGTCAGATGTGTCCGACTATTGCTGAAACTGCTGAGACTGTTTACCATCCCGTTTCACCAACTTCTCGGTTTGTGCCAACGTCGCCTTCGAAATTAGCCGGTATTACTATATCGCTGTTTATGATTTTCAGTTTAACTTTCTTGTTGTTTTTTAAATTTTACTTTGCAGGCATTGAAAGTAATACGCCAAGAATATCACCACGATTCAGTCCATCATCATCGTCTTATAATAAAGCAGCATCGCCAAAGCATTACGAACAAGTTGGCATTCAGTTGATTGAAAGCAATACAAGCTCGCCACTTAGCAACACTGAAAATAATTCAGCAGTTTCATGTGCAAACGGTGAATATGGTATTGCAGTGACCAATCCACCTCAGCAGACGGTTGCAAATTCCAAACAACAGCCAAGGCTTACACACGAACAGGCAAGAGTTTTCCTCTTATGTTAATGTATTATTTAAAAAAAAATTATATTCAGTTCCGACTTGCTCTGCAAATGATTGTTGATCATGGCGACCCACGTTCCAATTTGTACGATTTTGTGAAAATTGGCGTCGGCAGTACAGGCACGGTTTGCACAGCAATTGAAAAAGATACCGGTCGAAAGGTAGCCGTAAAGAAAATGGACCTTCGACGACAGCAACGTCGAGAATTGTTGTTCAACGAAGTACTGGGATTCTTTTCCTTCTTTTTTTTTTGTTCACTAAGACAATTATCATTGCTCTGTTTGTTGTTCATTGGAGGTGGTGATCATGCGCGACTACAGACATCCCAACATTGTCGAAATGTACAGCAGTCATTTGGTTGAAGACGAACTCTGGGTGATCATGGAATTCTTGGAAGGCGGTGCTCTAACTGACATTGTCACTTCGAGCAAAATGGATGAAGTACAAATTGCAACAGTTTGCAAACAATGCCTGGATGCTTTGGCATATTTGCATGAACAAGGTGTCATTCATCGAGACATTAAAAGTGACTCGATTTTACTGGATGCTGAAGGAAAGGTAAATTTGCTTTTATTATATGATAATTGATCTTTTGTCGTTTATCAGACTTTTCCACTTTGTGCACTTAATTGATAATGTTATCACTTTGAAACGTAGAGGTTATGACGTTTGAAAATTTACTTCAGTGCCGCTCAATTTTATTTAGTAAACTTTTTCCTTTTTTAATCTTTATTCATGATTATGCAAGGATGAAAATTAAATTATAATTGCATAAATTATTGAAATTAATTTTGGGTTATGCTCGAGTTTTTTTTTTCATTTGAAAAACATTGTGAAATGGGAAGATTTTAAATTTGAAATTTTGACAAATATACATTAGTTGATATTTTTTCATTCGATAGGTGAAATTGTCCGATTTTGGCTTTTGCGCTCAAATAACTCCAGAATTATCTAAACGAAAATCGCTGGTAGGTACTCCGTATTGGATGAGTCCTGAAGTTATTTCACGAATCCCTTACGGCACAGAGGTATTCTTTTCTTCAAATAAGCACACGTCCTGATTTGAATTACTTTTATGATTGTTGTTCACAGGTTGACATATGGTCTTTTGGAATCATGGTTATTGAAATGATTGATGGTGAGCCTCCGTTTTTTAGTGAACTTCCTCTAGAGGCTATGCGTAAAATTCGGGATATGGAACATATGAAGTTGTCTTTCAAATCACAGGTTGGTGTTTTTCATTTTTCATGCATTTTCATGCATCGTGTGAGTGTTGTAAATTGTTCAAGGTTTCGGATGTGCTGATCGATTTTGTCCAAAGCATGCTTATTCGGAGGCCAGAAGTACGACCCACTGCCAGAGATCTCTTGAATCATCCGTTTATTCAAAAAGCAACTCAACAATCTGTTTTGAAGCCTCTCGTGCGGTGCCACGTGGATGCTTTGCAGAATCCGTAAATTTATTTATTTCAATTTTTTCACCATCACATCTATTTCTAATTCATAGCACATTTTTTTTTATTTTGCCTTCTATTTGAAGTAGTTTAAAATAAAATTAAGTCAATTATTCTTATTATTTTTAAGGCACAACATGTAGCTTAATCTCTAGAATTTGCTTGATTGCAATTTTACTTTTCGACGACTGTTGTGCTCACAAATTTTGTTCACTTTTTGATTAATATGTTTTACTGTTGTTTCTTTCCAAAATACTGGCAGAATAATTTCTCTGACGAGTGTAAATAAAACATTTTTCCAGGCTTACAGTTTCACAAAGAAAAGCTTTTTTTTAATTATTATATTTTTGTAATAATTTCTGCTCAAAATCCAGTAATAATACAGTACGATTCAAGACTGGACAAGAGCACGTAAAGTATCCAGAGTGAAATGAAACACAGAACAGTGGCGATTTTATAACCCAACGGACCACCGAGCTCACCACCAACTGGCTTTGAACGCCTCGCGACTAAGATTGCAATGCAAAAGGTCGCTTCGATACAGTAAATAGTCACCGAAAATGCCAGTGTTCCTGGTTGAACCTGAAACTGTTGACCATGCAATGAATGGTATACGGCCGCCACGGTCCAGGCAATTCCAATGCCTAGGAATACGTTCACTGCGTTGCTTCCTGTAACGTTGCCGATGCTTGAATCAGCATAGCTGTCTTGCACAGCCGACACGTGACTAGCGAACGTATCTACGGATTTTCAATTTATGTTTTTTTTAATTTTGTAAATAAATCAATGGATAAATAAATCCAACGACACAATACCTGGAACGCTGGTACCGATGGCGACGAATGTGATCGCCGTTACCGCATCCATCAAGCCAATTGTGCAGCCGAAATGGTTAGCCAAGTCTCCAATCAAGGCAGTGATCAAACCGATCAGAATAATTGATACGATGAAGCATGCCCATCCGTTCCAGTATTCTTTAAAACAAGTTCCTCTGAATAGCCGATAACGAGTGTTTCCATTTCATCTTACCTGTCGGTGGCATGAATGCACATAATATTTTCCACGGAGCAGATACGAAATGCATTGCATAGCCCAATAGGTTGGGTTTGGTCATTTCATTTTCTTTACCTGTATTTTTATTTATTTTATTTCATTCACTGTATTATGCATATAGGCAACGTGAAATAATTTTACCAGTTGGTAAGGAAAATGCGTCGCTGAATTGCTCTCTCCACGTTGTAGTGCCCATGATAAGTGATACATTCGCCTTTTTGATCAGCATGTCGACGGCTCCCTGAATTTTTTATTTTGCAATTTAAGAGCATGAAAATGAAATTTCAGAACATTTTTATTTTGTCATTTTTCACGAACTTACTCGAAATTCACGACTTTCTTTTATTCTCACAGTGCACTTGGTCAATGAGCCAAGCGTCGGTTTGCCGAGTTCAGCAATGCGCTCTTCGTCTGTCATCAGAGAACCATTTTCCAAAGGTTTCGTCATATGTAATTTATCTTCTAGTATAAAAGGTGATATTTATTTTTTTTCAATTTTAAGTGTAATTCACACGCATTTGTACAATTGCAAAGAATTTTTTAATAGAAAGAAGCTAAATTGTAAACTTATAATAAAAGCACATTAAAAAAATATTTTTAGATTTATACATATTTATTTAATTATCTATTTATTCATCTGAATTAATTTAAAATTTGAATTCAAAAAAAAACTTCATTACAGTATGAATTTGAAACAACTAAGTTCAAATATTTGAAAACTGTAGTACCGTTTTCTGACGGCCTGCTAGTCATTTTTATGTTCCGTGCCCTTAGTCGATACATATTGAACTGAGGTATGTGTGCATGTAATCTTATTAATGTCAGTTAATTATTATTGGTTGCGTTTTGTCTGAATAAATATTATAAACTGATTTAAGAAGAAGAGCTAATTGGTTTCTTTTCTTAGGTTGTGATAAAAAGCTGTTTATCACCTTCAGTTTTGTCGGCACGAATTGGTTGTAGAATTTCAATTTGGAAGAACTCTGACCGTTCGTACTGTTCTTTGTTGATAATTCCGATTTCAATCGTCTTCCTGAAAGCAATGAATTGTGGCATGATTCAAAGAGTTGTGTGTGGCAATATAAGTTTGGAGCAATGGAACATTCGTCTACCATGAACAAAAGACTTCGAAAGGTAAGTTACTTTTCAATGTAAATTTTTTGCGTGTAATTCAGTTCAAATTTTAATACATTCAACGCGAAGCAGTTAAGTGACCATTTTTCTTCGAAGGGTTCAATTTTTTTAAGGTTATAAACTAACTGTCAAGGCTTTCTGTGTCAAGTTAAGTGAGCAGTTGATTTAAAAAAAGCGATTTATTGATTCGAAGCGTGAACTTCAAGGTGATTTATTATTTTGTTTTATGATTTGATTCACTGAAATCATTTGGAAGGAATTTTTAAGCTATTTTTTGAAAAAAAAAATGCCGTAATTATTAGCCTGTTCATGAGCCTTTTCTTTCTGTGGAAACCTTTGTTAATCTTTACTCACAAATCACATTTACTTGTAAAATGGGCATTTATGCATCTTACTGTAGTTGTAATCTTTGAATTTCAAGTTTAGTAATTTATCAATTTTGATAATAATTTACATATATCTGCAAACATCAAAGATGAAAATTTTAAATGTTTGATGAATTTCCTAATTCACTGCGAGTAGTTGTTTTGTATTTTTCAACTGTGTACGTATGAGAGAAGAATATTTTTCAGTTAGGGTGGGACACTGTGATTAATTACGTTGGAATTTTCACTACAATAAAGTGATCTTCGGGGAAGAATAATAAAGTTAAGTGAACTTTACAAATGGAATATTGTGCATAACTTACTGAGTTTCTTCGTTTTCGAACAACAGTTCACTTTCCGCTGATTCGTAGTCCACATTTGCCTTTCCTGTTCCGTCTATAGTTCGATAAGGTAGTAGAACTCTGCCTCGGCAACCACTGTTGCGCAGTACAGTAACCGAAACGTGTCCACGGCATTCGGGCACTTCGTAATTTTCCTTTTCAAACGTGAATACTCCAGAATGGTCATCGTCTAAAATCATGACCGTGGCAATAGATGGTGTGATGAGCTTGGCGATTGGTTGGCTTGACAATGCCGTTGGATCGAGTACAAATCCATCTCGTGTACGAATTTTTAAATTTTCTGCAAAATAAAAGTAGATGTTTGAATTGAGCAAAACAATAAAATACATCCACAGCGCAACTGTATACCCAAAAACACATAAAAGTGTTCATCTTCTTCGAAAACATCATCGTCGATAACTTTGATTTCAATGAACGCCTCTTGTTGATTGGATTCAATAATCAAAGTCCCGCTGACCGATTCGTAATCAGAACCAGCGTTGGCGGTACCATCTTCGGTTCTGTAATCGACCAGAATGGTCACGTCTGGTGGTCCACCTTGGCGTTCCACTCTCAGACGGACCGTGCCGACATTTTCCAACACTGTGTAATGGCATGGATTGAAGAATACTTTGCAAGTCAGCAAATCTGAATGCTTCATCGTCGACCGACGGTTTGCCATGCTGCGTTGGTGTACTTTGCGCACGCTATTTTCCACCAAATCTCCACCCCCAGTGATGCGTCGGATCGCTTGTACACGGTAGAAAGCTCGACTCTTTTTCGCCCTTTTCATCAGTTCACAAGCGGCTTGGTCTTGCAAGGCGACAATGTCGGCGTCAGGATGGCTTTGCCTGAGATCTCGAAAAATGCGCAAATAATCCCGACGCTGATGTTCGAATTCCTCATCCTCGGTGGACATGTGCCGGTGTTTGTTGACCAAAGCGTCGACCACTGCCTGGTCATTGCTGTCACTTCCGGAGACACGCCGGTTGGAAGCGAACGCTCGCAGACCATGACTGTCGGCTCGGTAGCGCATCGATACGAACTTCTTCAGGGACATCTTCTTGTCGGCCATGAAAGCCGTGGTGACGGTCAACGGGAAAAACAGGAACGTCACGAATCCTTCCCAGACTTCGATCACCCCCGGACTGAACACAGCCAGTATCAAATAAAGCCAGATGTAGGCGAAGACGCTCCAAAGCGCGGTGACCAAGAACACGTTCAAGTGCTGCTGGCGTCGTACCTCGGCGTTGGGTATCGCCGCCACGCAGATGGCAATGATCATGAACAAGTTGAACGCCGCACTGCCGACGATGGTGTTGGGACCCAGGTCGCCGGCTTGGAATCCATTGCCGCAGATTTCTATCAGCGAAAGCAGAATTTCCGGCGCCGACGAGCCCAATGCCATCAGAGTCAAATTCGACACCGTCTCGTTCCACACTCGCACGGTCAGCTTCACTTTGGTGCCGTCTTTCTTGCGGACGCTGACCGTCCTCTCTTGACTGGTGATCACCTCAATGGCGGCCATGAAGCGGTCTGCCGCTATTGACACGCCCAAAAACATGTACACCAACGCGCACAAGTACACCAGTGCTCGACCGACCCTGACCACCATGCTCGTCTCCTCTACCGACGGCTGCCACAGCGGTATGACAAGGCCTTCTTTGCACAGACTCCGCGTTGTGGAACTGCAATTGCTCGCCCCGGTCATGCACCACGTCCACGCAACTGCTGTCCATAAGTAGAAAATCCACCTCAGCGTCGGCATGTCGCCGACGCTGTCTTACCTAGCTAGCCGTTTAGCTGTTCAATTAATTAGCTTGACACGGCACCTTTTTTTGACTAAATTGTTTTTTGAACGTTAATTTTATTTCATTGATTCAATTTAATGATTTCAAAACCAAAACCAGGCAAACAAACCAGGCATTTTAAACAAACAAAATATCTACCTCAGTTTTTTGAATTTTTTCCCTTCATGAATATATATATCAGTAATTCTTGGTCAATTCACTTACAATTTTCAAATGTAAACCAGAGCATAAGCAACGAATAGAATAATAATGATAACTTATCTACGTGATTTTGCAGTAGGGGTTGGACACCGAGAGGGGAAGAAACTAAGTAATCTATTGCAAAAGTGCATTTTTTTATCGATTGAGAATTGCACAGAGTTGGAAAATGTGTCGTTATAAACAGAGCATTTTCAATTCTTTAATTTCAACCGATGCAACATTATTTGTCCAGATATATATTTTTTTTTAATATTTTGTTTTCTACTCTTATTGTTAATTAGCTTTCTTCTTTTTAATTATTGGGGCGTGCTTTTTATTCGAAACTGATTTGCATTAATCAGTATTGTTTTTACTTTTGGAACCATTAGCGTAATTGTGTCATATGAGATGTGGTACTTAGCATGCTTCTTCTTCTCTTGCTCAACATAACAATCAGTAATGAAAGTATAACCATTGCGTGCAATACGGTAAATGAATGACACATCCACAGATTGGTAAGATGAAATTCTGTTGGAAATATTGTAAAACTGTATCTGCTTCGGTCTTTGTTTCTATTTAATATATGCTGATCGATAAAATTTGATAGATGGAAAATTGAAATTGAAAAAATGGTAAAAGGAAGTTGATTGTACTTGTTGAATTTTGTTTCTCGGATTCAATGCAGTTCAATGAGCAGTTAAATGATTTTTTCAAACGGAAATATCATTCAAATTGAACGGGTTCTCTCTATTCGATTATTTTTCTGCTAATGAGAAGGAAGGTAGTAGGACTGGCTTTCATCAGTTATTCTTCATAACTTCATATGTTAACATATATTCACGTTCAGTTTATAAACTGAACATATTTAATCGAATGTGTCATGAATAGTGCAATACAGAATGACAAAATGTATGCTCTACGGAAAAAAGATATACATATATATGATAATGCCTATTGAATACCTTTTTTCTGTACGATGCTGAGTGATAATAATTTGCCTGAAGAATAAACTGGATGTGAAAATTGTTTCTTCACTATGAAAAATATTTCAATTTTTTTAATTAAAAATTATTACTTAATTGGGAAATGTTCTTCTTTGTATGGATAGTAAAAGTAAATTCATTTAAAAAGTAATTTTCGGTTTTCTAAAGAGAAATTTTTATTTTGCCTGCTGTTTGATTTTAGTACATAATCAATGAAAGCTCATCTTCAATGACGCGCAACTGACTCTCAGAACCGAGTGATTTTACAAACTCATCAGCTTGGTATTGCTCATATTTTAAATCATATAATATATATATTGCATAATAAGTGTAATTTTTACCATTTCAGAAAATTCTGCATAAAAATGATAGATTCTAAGAGAATAACAACAGTTGCCGCCATTTTGAAACTGACATTTTATTAATTACATAATTTTTGATTTTGAATTGTTGATCATTATGATATCCTATTTGGTTATTAGATGTGCTTTTCTTTGATAAGCAGAGTTTAAGCAAGAATGTGCTCGAATTTAAATAGCTTGGTTAAATGGAAATTACCCAAAATAGCCGCAAGTTGTGGAGCGCAGAGATGAATTTCAAATATTCCTTGCACTAGATTAGCAGAAATTGAATTGATGTCAATTTTTCTTCACCTGATGTATGATTCAAAAATATTGATCAATCCGAAATTTGTTGGCAATTTCATATGAGCTTGATAAAGAATGTTTTCATTAAAACCTACTAATATCCTATCTAGGAAAATTGCATAATATTATGCTGTGGTGTGTGATTAGAAGAAAATTAAACGAATAAAACTTAATTCCAAAGTAAACAAAACGTAATATATATTGGATGGCATCTGAACAAGTGAATATGCATCTAGGTGGGAAGAAAATAGAATTTTAAATTTAAACTAATACATGAATTGATATAAATATCGAATAAACATAATTCGAATTAATCTTGTGGTTGATTTAAAGCTTAAAATTTTATTATTGAAGAGATGTCATACATTGCATTATTATTTTGAATAATTTCACAGAAATGAATTAATTGTTGTTGCAAGTGGGTAAAATGAAAACTGGAATTTATTAATTTCGCTTTCATGAACAACAATTTAAAACAAGCTTATTTTGCAAGTGAAATTGTTGAAAAATTAAAACAACTCTGATGAGCTGCTTGTTTTTCTAGCCTTTCATATTCATCTTATTCAACAATAAACAGGAAGGATGATTATTGTCCATTAAGAGTAAAGATGCATTATTATTGATTGATACTTTCTTCTTTGAACTGTTGCTGACCGAATTAAGCACTTAAACGGCTACAAATTTAAACAATTAACAATTGAATGATCCTATTTCCATTGTTTTGTGTTACAAGTTCGCGTAGCATTGTTACGGCGGAAGCTACTGGAATGCGAACGAACGTGGTGCAGAAATTATTTTTCAACTTTGCAAATTGTTCGATAATTTCACCTCGTCAAGCTAGCTATACGCTAGTCATTACAAGTTGAGATTATTGTCTGTGTAAGCTTAACTTTGGTAAATATCATAAAAGTTGTACCACAATAAATAGGATGTAGATTTTCTTCCACGTTTTAGTTCATATTTTGATCATTTGCTTTTCATTGAATGAAATGGAAATTGATCAACTGAAAGAATCTTCCCTGAATAAAGTGATAAGTTGTTGTTAGCATCATGTTAAGGAAACATCGAACAGTTTGCTGCGAACTGCTTGCTCTTCAAAAGTGCTATTCGATTTTTACATCAGCTTTTCAAACAATAATCGAACATTAGATTTGTGACCGCATATCAGAAATGGAAATTATGGAATAAAATGATCAAACTAAACTTAACTTGTTTATTATTGAAAATTTAAATAGAATCTCGCTTTTGAATGTAAAAAATTTACCATTGCAATGAATGAATGCAGTTAATGATTCAAGAAGAGGGAAAATAATAGTAATAAACATGTTCCTTTTACTGTCGATTTGCCCTGCAATGTTGAGCTTGTAACAAGATCTGTATTGCTTAAACAATTTTAAGTGATGTAAATTGCTAAAAATCGATGCTGTTGTTCACTTGCATTTAGTTGATTAATGATTGTTTATTGAAAAGTGAAACAAACAGCAGCACTATAAATTTTGAAAATCTTAATTTTTCTTGAACAAAGTAATCAAATTGAATTAACAACATTTTCATACAAACTGAGTTAACTAACAGTGTGGCAGAAGCTGTTGAAGAAGCAAGCTAGCTAGCTAGCTATCTGTCAGCTTTATACATACGCAGACAAACAAACACGTAGGCGGGTATAGAGATGGAAACTTTTGAAGTGGCTTGTTGACTTGTTTGTTCAGCATGAGCGATTATTCAATTAGCTAATCTTGAATGACTGTTTAAAGTTGAAGAAACTATCCTCTTGTCGTATTTAACTGATAAATGACAATTTTTTTTTTGTTTTCTCTTTTATTTAAGATGCTATTTAGTCTTGTTTTATTATTTTCTGTATACACAATGGTATAGTGTTGTCATTGTAAATGGCCATTTTGTGATGATTTTGTAAGATTGATCGACTTTCAAGGCAAACAACATTTTTTTAAGAAAAGTTTTGACTGTAGAGGTTGCTCATGCTATATGATATGGTCAATGATTGTATTTACTTGTGATTAAAAGTATGACAATTTCATTCACATCACTTACTTATATATATAGATATCCCATCATTTAATACAAATAAGCTGACACTTGCTTGATATTGAAAGATAAAATTGAAGTTTGATGTTGACAATTTACTTAAAATGAAAAGAAAACAAACACATTTTCATTTAAAAAAAACAAACAAGAATATTCATTTTAAACCGCATTTTAAGTCGAATATCTGTGTATGTATGCACGAAAGCCAGGTGGAATGAGATGTTGAAATTATAATAATTTGTGTAAAATAATGTTTCTCATTTTCTTATTATTTTATAATCAGACTGAATAAATAGTTGAGAAAGATGTTGCCAGATCCGTACAGTAAGATTGCTAGGATGAGTGGTAGAATTAAGCTTAATGTTTAAATCGGCTTTGCACGGAAAAGCAATCAACTAAATGCATTTTTACACGTCTGTTAACAAAGCTATGAAACATTCCTAGTGAAATAGTAGGGGGAAAATATCAATCTCTTTGTTTTGAGTTTCAATTTTATTTCCTTTGTTCTATTTACTATTTTACATTTATGAAATTGAACTTACCGTAAACAAGTCTGTACAACGTAAGCTTGGTGTGAATTTGGAAGCATGTTTGGCGTGTAACACAGTATTTATGTAAAGTTTGAAGAGAGATTGTTGTCAGTTGGGATATAGGCAAATAAACTTGTTGGAAAACTGTCAATTTTACAATGAAGCTTCAAAAGCAGCCAGTTGGTTGGTTAGTTGATCGGTTGGTTGGTTGGTTGGTTGATCAGTTGGTTGGTTGGTCAGCTTAACGACTGGACGTTTCAGACAGCAAGCGAGCAGTAAGCTGAATTCAGTCAGTGAAAAGGCAATGTAGAGAAGCGTGTTTTGGAAACCGGCTACAGACAGAACCCATTGACGGAAACGTTTTTGGCGGTCAATAAAAAGACCGCGTGGGCAATTAGCAGGTCGGTCATGCGCGCATATTCAATTTACCAGTTGGCTGGCACCAGGAGAGAGAAAGAGAGAACCGGTCACCGTATTGAATGCTTTTACCTTCAAAAGCAAAAACGAATCAGGCAGAAGCTATTTTTTTTCTTTCCTGTTTTTTAAGCCAGACATATTCTCTTATTGACACTGCTGCCTTGGAGAGCACAGAAGCGCAGAGTAGGGCTATAGAAGGGGTAGTGGACAGAGGCTGTTGGTTTGTATGCGTTTTTTTTTTCAATTGCTCATCTCTGACACAGTTGATGCTGCAAGTGGACAATTGAACAATATGCCTAACCAACACAACACGCTGGCACGATTTTCTCGGATGCTGCATTCTCAAAATTCTGTCTGTCTTAGTCTTTCTGTATATTTGCCTCCGGTGACAACGATGACATCGATCGCGCGTATTTCAATTTATGACATATCAAGCGACGACAAGGTTGAACAACAAGGATATTCACCTCCATTCTTTTGAGAATTTTGTAGTTTTTTTTTGTTTTTGGAATATTTTATTTAAAATTTTCAAATAGCTAAACTTTCGAATGTGGTGTTCAATTTTTCAACAATGAAAATGGAGGAAATGATTCAACTTTGCGAAAAAACATTATTAAAAATTTACAATGTCGTCTCTGACGGTATAATTGCTGAATAATGGATAGATAATAGAACGCTTCATTAATTCGGTGACGTTGAAATTTTATTGGAATTGTGAAAACAGCTGTCGAGAGGGAGGCACGAGAGGGGGAGGCAAAAGGGGGAGGAGGGTGTGAGAGGCAGAGAACAAAATTTTCGGTTGTTCTTCTCTGATTCTATGTGGTGATGTTGTTGAATTTGAAAAATTATTGAAATTAGGTTTATGAATAAGCAGAAACGGTAATGAAATGATTTTTCTCCTTTGTTCGAGAAATGCCAACATTTCTTCTTTCAATTTTTATGCTTTTTTCATGAATGGGAAAAGCGAAAGAAAAAGTAAAAACTAATTAAAACGAAACATTTATTTATTTTTATTTTTTTACGTTTTATTACGTTATTACGTATTTATAGATTTTTCCGAGCAAAATTTATAATAGTTCTTTTCATCTTGGATGATTTATTCCATTTTTTTAAAACATACGTGAAACTGTTGAAACAGTTTTTTTGACTTGCTAACGTAAGCAATACAGGCAGACAGTTGTAATTTATTGAACTTTTATCTGATGACATCAGAACTGAAGCGCAAACACAAGCGGTTAATACCGATTGAAGCAGAAATTAGCGTCTATTTTTTTTATTGGCAAATTCTGATTCACTTATCCATTACAAATATATTTGTAAATTTGAACAATCGTTTTCTATATAGTGCTGAAAAAATGCTCAATGCTTGATTTCAAGTGAACAATATTGCATTTTTACAATTTATGTCAGAGAAAATTCATTGTGCAATTTGAAAAATTGAAATTTCATTTGACAGAGTTCATTTGCAGACGTTGTCGACTGAAAGACAAACTGCTCCTTCAACTGTATGTATGTGAGAGAGAGAGAGAGAGAGAGACGTGATTCATGGTTGATGTTGGTTCTTTTTTTTTTAAATTTTCAATTCAATGCAAGCAGAAATAAATAATAAATTGATAAATAAAATAATCTCAGGTGTTCTTGGGCAAATTTTCGAAATCTCGTGCTCTTGTTTCTCTTCATAGTAGATGAGAATATGTGAAAATGCTATATCATTTTGATCAGTTATTTCTTGTTCAAAGTCGCTTGAAATAAGTCAATAATATTCAATTTCAATTGTTAAATTTGTTACTATTTTCTTCAACAATACAAACCATCGTCATGTGCCATGCAGATTCTTGTTAGATTTGTTGTGCTAGTTTTTATTTTATTGATTGTCACCTTTGAACGAAAAATAAGACATTTTTAACGATGCTTATCTTGGAAAATTTAATTTTACAAACTTGCATTCTATTGTTGTCAGTTTTTATACTTTTTCAAATTATTAAACATCCTTATCCGAGGCTAACCGTTGGTTTAATGTTGGAAAATTGATGTTGAAGAATGCTTGATTTGGTTTTGTTTTCATGTTAAATTTTCTAAAAGGATAGCATCACATCTGTCTGTCTTCTTTCATGAGAACTTCAAGCCCGGATATGAAATATGCATGCGTGCATGAATATAAATTTGTCTTTGACATTTTGCAGATAATTTATTGCCGATCTGTTTTCAGATTGTTGATTAATGATGTACAAATGGTAACACTTGTGCTTTGTTTACGCTCTCGAAATATAATCTATATCTTGTGGGAGGTGATGATTTTTTGGAGATAAGCTTTTATTGAAATATTGTTTCTCCTCTATTCAAAAAAAGAATGAATGCATTTCTGCAGTGTAAATGATATTTTAAAAAATAATTTTTGTAAAAGCTGAAACAACAAAATAGAAATAAAAATTGATATATACAATTAATTCCTCAACAATTGTTTGCATTGATGTGTAAAGTGTTAGTTTATGGTTAAAGAAAACAAAATTGTCCATTCATATTATCAGTTAAGATGACAAGTGATATTCAGCTTACAGGTTGATTATAAATGAATGATAAATAAATGCAAAAGTGCATTTCAAGATTGACAGTTTTGTTTACCTTGAAATAGCTTGGAATTGTGTTTGTTTTTAGCTTTTTTTTGTGCATATTCTTAGCAACGCAGTTTTGAAATTTGATCAAAACAGCCAACTGCACCAAGTGCTCTCTGATATTGCTAAAAGTGAACAAATGTTTCTCTTTGAACTTGAATGCACGCTAGAACCAAAATTTATTAGCCTAGATTTTAGTTTATTAGTTTCTATTTAATTTTACGTCAACATTATTTTTCAAAATTTTTCACATTTCAAAAACATCGCATTGTAATTTTATATATACGCTGTAATGTGTATGGATGAGCATCAATTTATGTTCAGAATAAGTTTAAAATGTGCTTTTGTTTCCTGTTATTGCTGTTTACATCGCACACACGCACCACAGACACATCACGTCTTACTTCCATGCTCATTGTCTTATTAACCTTTTGTTTAGCATTGAAGAAACATTTTCAATTAGAAATTGCAGCAAAGCCTTTTTTTTCTCAACTCTCCTCTAGCTATAGTTGTTTTAATTTAATTTTCATTAACCTATTCTTTTGCTTTATGCTTTCTCTGCTTCAAATCAACGGCTGTGGATGGGTGAATAAGAAGAATATATTAAAAGTAAATAAGAAATAGAGTTATTCATCGTCAAACGGAAAATTGACTAACAATTATTGAATCCACTATTGAGATTTTCCATCCGTATATACTTGTGTTGTCGATTTATTCGATTCAAAATGAATACGTTTGTTTGTTTATTCATCTGAAATTATATCCTTCTGGATTTATATATTAAATTTGCCAAAAATAAATATTTTTCCAACTTATGAAACACCGATGCATTAAAAATTATTGTTTTTCAATAGGTACGAATTAAGATGTATTATTTCCACGTTCCTTTATGTTGAATTAATAGATATTTCAACATCATCATTATCAACAACAACAACAACACTGGCAGAGTTAGTTGTAAAATCATGTAAAGCAGAATGTTATATAAGTTTAGTTACATAAGAAAAGATCGATGATTTACGATCAAATTGGTGATAAAATCACCAGGACAGACAAATAGATAGGTACATAGGTAGATATGTGCATTGGATTGTTTGTTTAATGATAAAAACGAAGTTCCGTATCGTATAATAAACAAGCAATAAGAGCAGTAAATGTAATCAAATTAAAAAAGATCTCAAAGTAGAAAAAGCTGCCATTGATAAAGCATGTAGAAAAATTAAACAGAATTTTAAATTGCACGACAACCTGTTTTATCATTTTCTCATCTTTTTCTCTTCGAGTGCCACTAGCATTATTTATTTGCCTACGTACACAACAGCCAGCAAGCGAACTACTACTGCACAAACGTTTTACCCCTCTAACTCTCTAGCTCTACTATCGTGTAGTGAAAATTTCTCATTCTGACAAGGCCGGCAAAGTCATCATTCCCAAGTGATGCTTTTCAGCCATGTTTGTTTGTGAAAATTGTTCTGAGTGTGTTATTAATAATTTAAATTTTATCGCATCCAACCACCGACGCACTTTGGTTAAACTACACTTGAAAATTTTCAGCGAAACCACAATTTACAAAGTTCACACTTTGCTCATGAATCTTTTTTTTTTGTATTCTGATCAATTGAAATCAGTCAATTAAATTTGAAAACTTTTATTCATTACTAATTTATTAATAATAATTATTATTATTATTTGAAAATATAGGTCAGAGTTTGTAAGAAAATGCCATTTCATGATCATTGCATGTGCAAAATTGAGAATAACGCCATCATTTAATTGAAAACGATCAACTCGTATTTGCTGAATCAATCGATAATGTTCTAATTTAATTGGCTTTTTGTTTTTTGCTTTGTTCTGTTACTTTTACTTTTATTCACTGTTTTGAACAACACTTTGAAAACGTTCCATTTGACTGACGTATTTTGTCTTCTGGTTTGATCATTCAATCAAGCTCTACTGACAATCTCATATTTTGTTTGTTTATCATATTAAGAAAAAAAATAATCATAATTGAGCTTTTCACGTAATGAAGTGTGTGTATTAGATGTGCAGATTATAACCTCTAGAAAGGATGGGCCAATAGTTGTTGTTGTTATCTATAGTCTCTCAGGAATAATAAGCTGATCACCAGTAAGTAGAAAGACTCTGTAAAGCTGAATTACCCGTCGTGCTGATAGTCTCAGTTTGAAACATTTTTTTTCATATTCATATTTTTCTTTTCAATTTAGCTTATTATTATTATTATTCAGTTGATGATATATCAGTTTTCCATTGCTCAATGACTGTAATAAAGATGTGCAGGCTTTTTCAAAATTTGATTCTTCGAGATGGATATTTTGTGGTTGTTTTATTTCATTTTTTTTTAATTTTACAGATGCAATTGTGAGCAACAGATTGTTTGCCAACAGCTTCTTCAAATTTACGATTGCTAAATTGCATCCACGCTACTGCGCCTACAGCATTTTTTGCTGGTTGGAGATGAGAGAGAGAGAAAATTTCTTTTCAAAGCATTGCAGCAAAAACCAAGCTAATTAAAACTAGACAAATGAATCATTTTACACTGCAAACAATGGTAATCTCAATGGTGAGCAGATTTGCAAAATGCAGTGCAAAAACTTCACTGTTTGTCTTTTAAACCAAACTTGTGACAGATTAGCATTTGAATAATATACGACAATTTTTATTTCCTGTTGTACTGATATACATTTTTATTTCACAGGATGATACGTACATTTTGAAACTGTAGGTTTTATTTTCTCATAAATAAAGTACTTATTTATAAATAAATAGTCTAATAAAAGAGAAGAACTTGACGTACTACTACTACTACTATATGCTAGATAGCTGGCTAGGTAGACAATTGGTCTAAAATGGCTAAGTGTAAGAGCATGGAAGTGAATTGAATTTCTGAAAATACTACCAATATTTGGAAAAATATTTCTTTTCTTTTATAAATTTAAGAGATTCTTTAAGAATTAAATTGACTACAGAGTTGTTGTTTCAACTGCATTTAATTTACAAGAATTGATCACCTGGGGAAAATTGATTTTCACATTTATTAATCATTAAGAACTGAATAATTAATGTTTTGAATTTAGCTCATCAGATTAGTCAACAATTTTACGATACTGAGATTTCTTGCCCTGAATTTGAATAGTATACAATGAAATGATTGTAAAAGCTTCACTTACCGAATGTATTTGGTTTTGGGCGTGTCCAATTGTTGTGGTAATTCGGTTTGCACTGGCTGCGATTGGAAATTTCAATTGTAGTTTTGTTGAAATACTGATTCTTTGTTTTCCGGTTGACAACAAGCGTGTGGACAGATGAGCAACTTTGCGGCAGGTTCATTCGAATACTCTCGTCAGACTCTGCAAAAGCACGTCAGCCGCCTGTGTGTCGTCTGTCTCCAATTCAGCACTTAAGTCTCTCTCTTTGTGAAGCTGGCATTTCAGCTAATCATTTGCTCAGTTGACCAATCACCGTCGACTGGTCTCGTCGTTGAATGGGATTTTTTCTTTCTTTTTAAATATTCTCAATCAATCTCTTTGACCAATGGTCAAGCATTGTTTTTGCTCTGCATGATCTTGATCAAATATTTTTTCATCATACTTGCCAACAAAATCTTGCAAGTGTTGCTGGCAAAAATTTTCAACTAACCAATAATGTTTATTCTGTTTCTTAGTGGTGAACTTTTTTCCATTTAATTTCGCGTTTTAATCGAAAAAATTCCAGTTTACACTAGAAATTCAATCATCACTTGGCTGGTTGCTGTTTTGTGATTTATTTTGAAAAAAGAAAAGCTAATTATTGCATCCTGCAAGAGCAATGCATCATTTCATTAGTCAATACTTTATGTACTTTTTAATTATATTATTAGCAAAACTAAATCCAAATGGATGAGCAGTTAACTCATGATGAGGGGATACTTTGCAAATTTTTTTAAAGTTCAAAATTCAAATTTCAATTCTTCAATGTTTACATTATCATTTGAAGCTTTGAATATTGTTTATGGACATTTTCAATTATTTGATCAAGAAACGGACAAATAGCTAGCAATAAATTCAGTTGATATGCAATTTGCTATTGTTTGTGCAATATGGAAATGCTAAAATCAATATTACCGACTTTCTGTTTGCGACATTTGCGTTAAATGAAGCTGTTGAAAATCAGCGACAAGTTTCAAGAAATTATCGCATTAATTAATGTAAAAATTATAGTGTTCTGTTTGATTCTTCTGTTCATAATTTCAAGCATCTTAATCAAATATTTCTTTACACAAAATACATATACCAGTTTAAGCTGCTAATTCCAATCTCTATTTTGCTTATTATTTCAGAGGTGTAACAGTTTTTTATTTTAAAACATCAAAAGCAGTTGTTCAAAACCGAATGTAAACCTCAATTGAACACACCTTCACACACACACATTTAGAATGATCTTCAATGAGGGTGATTAGAAATTTGTTTTATTGACGTATTGACGAATTTTTCACATAATTAATAATGGTCATGGTAAACAATTGCATATTACATAAGTTTTTTTATAAATGTTGTGGTTTGGAATGTTTACGTCATTCATTATTTGTTCTCTTTGACAACTAGGTGTAAAACATTTAGCAGAGGATTCTAGTTTAAATTTAATTTATAATTTTCTACATTCAGATTTAAAAATAACAATATTTACAATTTAATAACTTTACTTTTTAAAATACATTTATTGCAATTCATTGCAACAGATAACTGTATGCTTACTTTGTAATATTTTTTGACTATATATACTTGATTGTCAATAATACTGTATTGTTGTGCGAAATTTGACTCATTTGGTTTGTTGTCTGTGTGTCAGTTTAATGTTTTTATTTTCATTTTTTAATCATAAAATCTTTGATTTTTATTTTTAAATATTTGTTTTAAGAAATTGTTTAATTTATCGTCCACTGTGGGAATAGAAGCAAACGGAAAATGTGCGTTTGCATAATCAGATTATTAATTAATAATTTCTAATTGGTACGTGTTCCTTATTCTGCAATTTATCAATATCAAAGGATGAGCTGTAAATGGTTGGTCAAAAGTTTGATTAAAAATTGTGTCATCGTTTTGCATCTTTGTCATCACGCCCATTGCTGTTTGCTTAAAGTGGTTGCGTTAGCATGTGCATGAACTTTTTTTTAACAAAAATTGTCAAACAGGGATCACTTTTCTCGATTTGATTTTATTTAGTGCATATCATTTTTGTTAACAGTTTCTAAATTTTTATTTCAGTTTCTGCCTAATAAACTGAAGAATGTATTGCATGGTATGATAATTTGGTGATGAACTGAGCTTTGCTTTTTCTGCTCTAATTTCGTGCATTGTTATTTTTTGTACGTTGATGCGGTGGAATAGCTGATTGCAGCAAAATTACCTTAAACTTGCCAGCCAGTTGTTGATGGTAATTGTCGACCTATTTGTTTTATCATGGAAATGAAAGTTCGCTTGAATTGCACAGACGACAGTATCGAGGTATGCAAGTTGTTTTGTTTTGTTTTTTTATTTTTCAAGTTTAATTAATTGTTTGTTATGTTGATGCTTTTGGTGAAGAAATAAAAATTTTCAAGGCCTGTTATTGATGTTGTTCAGCTCCAGGGAATGACGGAATGACGAAACATTTCATTGCAGTGGAATGTTTGCCCGGGGTTGAGCGATATTTACGCGCTTGTTTCGATTTGTATTATATGTCGTAATGTAACTTGCTGAAAAAGTGATGTTCTTCTGCTTTTACCGTTTTGCAGTGTTGTTTGCCGTTTCTGGTAATGCAAAATTTCCCATCGATCGCTTTGAAAAAGGGTAAACAACGCTGTGAACAATGCCTGTTAGCGAAATGTGATAGTTGTTTGTCGAGCATATTAATCATTGTGGAACTTTAGTGCTTTGTGATGTTCCATTTTAAACAGTTTAACTTTGTTGTTTCAAAATTTTGTCATTTCTAAAGGGGGAATGATTGTTCTGTGTTATTTTATTTCATGTTGATTTCCTTTCAATTTCAGATTATCAGACAGTCAGAGCCGTTGACGGATAGTGGTCAAGGGCTGACCAAAGAAGAGAGTAGTAAACAGAAAAACGGCAACAGCAACAGTATGATTTCACGAATCGATTTGGAAAAAGCTCAATTGCGCATCAGCCGTTGGCACAGTTTTCAGATTGTTGCTTTGGGTTGCGCATTTTTGTGCTGTACTATAGCCGCTTTTTGCCTCAGCTATGCTTTGTTGTCGTTACAGTCCGACTGTTTGCTTTTCGCTTCATGGAATTATACAGTTGATACGCAGGCTAAGATGGTCAACGTTTTTTATGATCAAACCCAATGGGGTGATAGTTATCAGTGCACTTTGACGTTGTATTCACTGGTGACCGCTGCTTTGGCTTCATTCATGTGCTGCTGGTTTTTCATTTTTTTCAGACCCAGGAAAGCTTTTCCAAGACAAAAGTAGGTTTTGTTTTTTTTTGTTTATTTGTACATTTAATTTTTTTTGCAATAACTGCGATCAATTAATTATGCGCAACAATATTCTGCAGTCAATTAATCTTTGCAACAATTCATCGTCATAAAATTAATTATTTATTTATTGTGAAAATGTTGCTAAATTGTACTTTCCTTTTTTTGAGTACCCATTCCACAGCTTCCACGCTTGTATTGCCAATATTGCTCATCAGTTTTGTATTTGTGACGCTCATGCTCATTGTCTCAAGCAGGTTGCTTACCGGTCTGTTGCATTGGTGTAATGGTATTGTCAAAGAATTTGGAAGGTACTTTTTGTCACTTTTCTTTCACTAAATGTTTTCATAAAATTTTACGTTCAAGCTTTAATTTCATTCGTAAATTTATGCACTGCATAACTTTGTGGATGATTATTTTGTTCAAAAATGAAAAAAAAGCTAAATCTCGATATTGAATAGTAGATGATAATTGTATGACAGTATTTTGTTTAAAGTAATATGCAAATGTTTTATACTTGTAAATTGTTGTAATGCAAATACCAAATACCTGTTGAAGTTTACTCAGCTTATTGATTGATAATTTGTATTTATACTGTTATTTCAGTTGCAATTTTCCATCTGATTATGAAGTCGTTCTGACGTGGAATGTGAGAACGGTCAACTATTTCGGTTTTCTTGCAAGCAGTTCGGTAAGGTTATTTGGTTTTTATTGACAAAATTAATGCAAAATTTCTATTGTTCAGTTATTTGCGTGGCTCGGCTGTGTGCTTTGGTTGGCAGTTTTCCTCAGTTTACTCGCTCGTTGGTGTATGCATATTGATTTTCCCGGAGCTTACGTTTCAAATGGAAGAGCATCGTCCAATGAGCAATCGGTTGCTGCTTAATTTGTATTTAATTTTTTATGATGATTTGTTTTATCCTGCTGCTGTTGCTGTTGCTTGTATAGCCTCTGCTACGAGAATGCTTGTGGTTTTACATTTCAACTCTACAGCAGAGTTACAATTTTTTACAGTTTTACCACTGTTATCTATTGTACAATATTAAAATGTTTTATGCATACATATATATGTATTTCTGCAATGAGAAAACCGTGATAAAGAAGAATGGAAAAAGTAAAAGTTTTATATTTTTTTATATCATTTTTATTTTTAAAGCAACAATTATTATTTATCATATGGTATGTATGTAGTGCTTGAAATTGGTAATATGTTTTTGTGCAGAACACACATGCCTATATTTATTTTATATGTTCTATCACTATGATCATCTATGGCGCAAAGTATTTCTCATTTAAATATATTTATGTTTTTTTTTCTTTTAAGTTTTCATTCGGTTGGCACATTTTTTATCCAATTTAGCCGTGGATGCGCATTTTTCAAGCATGTACGATTGGCCACGACAGCCAGAATTGAAATAAGCTTCTGAATAGCGACAAGTCCGTGTACGGGTTCGTTGGCCGCATTCACAGTTCGACCACGCAGACCACGGTGCCCAGTCGGATGTTTCCATTTTAAATTGTAATTCCAATTCATTGCTAGAAGACAACGCATCCGAGTGGATTTGGTGATCGGTCAGATGGGCGGCAGGTTGGAAACGGATTTTTCCATTTGCCGTTGAACTGTGCAGATTTGGTTTCAGTGTTTCGACCGGGTTCTTTTCCGCAGTATGGTCCAGTGTTGGAGCTTCTGCTATGGAAAATGTCGAAACGGTCGATGATGGCGCCGCTGATTTGTTCAAGATTTGTACGCTTTGGATTGGTTCTTTCTGGAATGATGACAATGGTGACGTCTCTTCTGACAGTGTTGCTGGTGTGGAGAACAAAGCAGGTAATTTCAGTTTGTTTGTTGTATTTTCTGCTCCCGGGTTTTGCTCTTGGCGGTTTGCTTGCTTGTTATCAGTAGAAAAGATAACAAGCTTGTTACGTTCCACCGTGTTCGCTTTGTAGAGCGGACTCGGAGTAGCCGCAGGGGGCCCAATGCGTTGCGGTGCACGAACATTTGGTCGGTTTGTTGTTGGCTTATGATTTTCTATATTTGACAGTGATGACTTTTTCAAAGCTGCCATATTTCGAAGCAGTTCAGAATTGACTGAATTCTGGAAGGTCAGTTTCATTTATTGAAAAATAATAAGTAAACATTTTTTTTCTCCTCACTGTTATTGACTGATCTTTGCATGGCTTCGACTCCAGGTTGTTGCCAAAGCACCGATGACCACGTACTACACTACAAGCTCGCACCCGAATTCGCTCCTGATTGTGGCATATACTCCAGTGGGACCATGCAGTCCAAACAGAAGCGTACACTTAAAAATACATAGTGCATTATTAAGCTTGTTTAATTAAGAATAAGCCACTAAGAGCTGACTCTTGTTTTTACAAGCCTATTTATGCAGGCAGTTTATTTGACGACAACAGCTAGTGGTGAGTGAATATTTGTATTTGCACTTTATTGTATTGTAAATTCTTACTGTATGAATAATTGTCATGCATAAGTCGGTGCTTTGGTTTCACAATAGCGCTAACTTGATTGTATCGTAGTTTCTGCTTGTTCTCTGCTAAAGCCCGCTTTACGTGATCTTCTAACTCTGCATTGTCAGCTTCTTCACTGTTTGAACTTGCAAACGTTTTTTGAGTGGTTGTATTTTCTAAAAGTGTCAAGAGATATTTTTTTTTACAAATATTCTTCTTTGTTTCTGCATCATACCATTTTCTGGGATAGCTTGAATATGAATGACCAGCAGTGCTGTGGCGATGCAAAAAATGCCGACCTGCTTGAACTTTGACGCAGTGGACAGTTTGATCATTTGTTCCAATCTGGGATAGCAAAATCAAAATTGAGAAAAAAATATTTTTTATGCAAACTGTTTTAACCAATATAATAATAAAATTTATTTATTGATTCAAGCGAGCTCTTGTGACACCGTAACCGCCATCGAATGAGCAAGCCTTCACTTGTCGAGTCGAGCGAGTAGCTATTTCCTTTTGTATGCGGTGTCACTGGGCGACGAGCTGCTTGCATTTTAGGTTGACTGACGAAAGTGATGTTGCACCTGATGAACTGGCAACACTGTTTTCAAGGTCGTCGAAAGCACAACTATATTTGTACACTGTGCTAGCTTTTTTATTCCTTAACCGCTTTACACTTTTCTATGCTATTCCTCATTTATGCTGATATTTGCAATTATTACATTTCATTCTTGTCAAAATTTATTTTTTTATCATCTAGTATTGTATTTTTATTGTTGAATCATTGGTTTGCATTCAGATTGATAAATATTTTGAAGTTGATGCGCAGTCAATTGAACAAATTCAGCAAAATTTCATAGTACCGTTGCAAAATAAGCATGGGAACAGTTCTTTAGTTGAATTGGGATTTAATTTTAATTGAAACAAAGTATGTCCATGTTAATCTTCATCATCATCACTTTCAATGTAGACAGTGTTGGTTGGTTGGTTGGTTGGTTGGTTGGTTGGTTTCACTTGTGACCTCAGCTGTTCACATTGCGTAATGTACTGGTCATGTGGTCAATGGGTTAGCTGGAACGAAAAGTTGTGTATTCAAATTTAGGCTGCTTCGTCTATTAAGGTAGGTCGCATGCAATCATTTCGATGGTCTTACCATAATAAAGCAGTGGGAAAATAACAATACATTTGATCATCTTTTATAATAGCAGCTTTCAGTAGTGAAATTTTTGGCAGCTCTTTTTGTGCAATATCAAGAAAGCAACTTAGCGCGCTCAAACAATTGTTGCATCACTGCGGCCGCGGTTAGCTAGAATTTATATTAGATTACGAAGACAGCAAATAGCACACAGCCTGTTTGAAAAACATTATTAAAGTTTTACTTTTGTTTAGTTCAGTCAGCAATTATTTAAATTTTATTAAAAAATTAATTTAAGAATGGACATTGCACTTGCAATTTTTGCCACTTCAGATGCAAGTTATCGAGTTCTGTCGAGAAACTATTTTTCACCCGAAGTCAGCAGAAGACTCTATTTTAAGATATGTGATCTTTCAATAAACTCACAGACTTGTGGCATTGGAATAACTCATATCCCATATCTTTATGAGATAAGAATAGTAGTGTACTATTCATTTGATTTGTGAAGATTCCGGATTCAGCTTTGGTCATTATTTCTGCTTGATTTGTACTATCAGTATATTGTATCTTTAAAGATAAATAATGAAATAAACATAGAATGCAGGTAGGTTTTAGATGAGAAGATAATACTAATATGTGATAGTATAAGATAATGCTAATATGTAATAGATTTCAGAAATCTCTCATTTCTGATCCAATCCCATTTCTCTCCAAAAATGACTTGAATAGGTCAGAAAAAATTAGACAATTACAACAAACCTGGTCTCACGTTGCATGAAAGCGTATTTGTCGAGATATTGCCGTAAATCCTGATGCGATTTTAGTGGGAACAACTGAGAGCGGCATAAAACTTGAACGTTAAATAATAAGGCACATATCTGCATTTCATTGACATTTACAAGGAAATTTTCAATAATGCCTCCAAGCTGAAGTAGCTGATTCTAATTACATTTGTACCTGAGTTACATTTTTGTACTACAAAACTCTTAAAATTCTAGTTGTTTTCACGCAATTTCATTGCTTACATGCGATACAGAAATAAGAACGATTGAAAAAGAACACATTGGGCTATAGTTTTCATGCAATATTGTACTATATCTCTCAATACGTGACACCTATACTAACAAGCTATTCTATCAAATTTCTCATGAAATCATGGATTGTGTATAATTGATGATTTACGAACGTAATTGTCGTACAATACTGTTTCCAAATATGAAGAAAGAATTCAATAATACATTGCACTTCCCTAGAGGCACGCTTTTTGTTATGCTGAGCTTATGAGTTAATATCTGTAAAGATTACAATAAGAACCAATTAAGAGCGCATTAATTTGTCATAAATTGTTAATTTCT
>JYDO01000038.1:200956-283174 GCA_001447755.1 Trichinella papuae | reverse complement strand
GACGTCCGTGATTTGCTTCATGTCGTCCGTGTTTTCACTTTTTCCTTGCTCCATTCTTTATACCTGTAAAAATGATATTAAATGAAAAGTGATAGGACTTTATAATATAGTAAAAATTACAACAAATTGAAAAGAGAATTTTCAAAAATATTAATCAACTGCTTTATAATTAAAATGTAACTATTTACAAAATGAGTAGACAAATGTTTTGAAGAAAAGTAATACAAGTAGAAAAAGGAATTACTTTTCAGCAATTAAAAATGGACTTCAGCAACTATTTAACGTCATAAAGTCAGAGAACATTTTACGACGCTACCACTTGCCACGTAAGTCAAACGAACGAATGCACCGTTACTGACGATAAGGCACCTTTATGGCGATCGTTATTTGCATAGCGCAGCGTTAGAAACCGGTTTTTAAAATTCAGTCAAAATATAAACTATCGGACAGAAAACGCCATAACAAAAAAAATTGGCTTAGTCAAAACACATCTTCGCATATCTGAAAATTTTCTTAAGTCAGAAAAACAAGTAGTTTTGAAATGAAGCTAATTTTCAGTGAGGAATTTGGGGACAAAAGCTTGTTTATGGTCAATAGAACGCGCATGTTAGCTACTGCAAAGGTGATTTTCGAAAGACCATATTTTAATAATGGATAAACAATGCGTGTATTTCACATCAAGCTTAATTCTACGGAAATTTGACGTTTATTAAGTCACCTATTACCTCATGTTGAGAATTCTTCATAGAGAATATATTGAGAAATTATGCTCATTATCG
The DNA here is from genome assembly GCA_001447755.1 of Trichinella papuae. Classification (NCBI taxonomy): domain Eukaryota; kingdom Metazoa; phylum Nematoda; class Enoplea; order Trichinellida; family Trichinellidae; genus Trichinella; species Trichinella papuae. Next base: position 282,395 of record JYDO01000038.1, on the reverse strand, counting down.
ATTCTCAATTGCATTGTCAAGTGATTATGACATAAAAGTGAAAAAAACTGCCACTTACTGCTAAATGCGCCGTCTTCTCATTGTTGATGTTCAAGTTGTTTCGATGTTGATTGAAAAATTATTTTTCAGAAATTATTCCAAAAAATAATAATGAATAAAAGGCAAATGAATTGTTTGGCGCTTGATGTTGGTGGTCTTCAGTCAATTTTTCAATCAAAACGCAGTGCTTCCATCCACGGATGGCGTCAAACTAAAATTATTTCCAATATGTCAATAAAGCAACGAACTCGTATGCAAATTTTTATTTTATTCATTTCTGCTGATAAATATCACTTGTGCACATTTCTCATTGCGCTTTATTTACTTAACTAATGCACTCTGTTTGAGAGAAAATTCAATCGTAGCCGTTCCAAACAGAAAAAGCAATTCTCATTGTGGAAACACTAATTTGATCTTTATTACTAAGTATATTTTAAATACTAGAAATAATATAAATACAAGATATGAAATGCATACTCATTTTATATTAAATGCTGGTTTGTTGTAAGAAGACAGAAAAAATAATGATTTGAAGAAGCAATTCGCATAGTGTTTGTTACAAGTTAAACTACTAATGACAGTTATTTGAAAATTCAGAAAATTCACCTTGACATTTAAAATTCAGTCAAAATATAAACTATCTGACAAAAAACGCCATAACAAAATAATTGACTTAGACAAAACACACCTCGGCGTGTCTGAATTTGAAATTTGAAAATTCAAAAATGCCCTACATAAATGGAACTCATCGCAAAAAGCTTTTCATCAAAATATATATAATAAACACACTGATTGCGCGAGCTGAAAAACAAAATTAGCTAGTTAAAAAAGTTTAATTTACTTAATGTCTCTGATGATACAAAATTGAAAAATAATATAACGCGATAGTAAAGTTAACTTCCTGTATGAAAAACAATATTTTGCTTAATAGAGAACACTGATCGCTTAGAGATATTCGACCTGTTTTGTTCAGAATGAAATTCAACAATGCCAAACGCAAGTGCAAATTGAAAAATTGAACATATTCTACAGTTATATCTAGACGCCTGTGTTCAATAACAAATTGAAATATCATTTTTTTTTGAAACAACTCACATAATTGGGAATTTTGTCTTGTTTTTCAATTTTTGTGAATATTCAAATGAAAACTTATATGAATGCTTAATTATGCTAGTGTTTATGCAAAGCATGAGGAGAATAAGTTTTAACATTAAATTCTTACCTGAATGCAGTTTCTTTCCTTTCACTTCCTCTTTTGCTACGCACCGCAACCGTTAATCGAACACCACTGAAATGAAATATTGACCACGGATACAACAACAATTGCTTTTCTCTGATTGGTCTGTTATTTTTTGTAACCTTCTTATCGATGATTTGGCAATCATTCTATTACTGTATATTACTGTATTTTTGATGATCAATTATAATTGCACGATTTTATTTTTGAAATATACTTTAACTTAATTTTAAAATATTTTTTATTAAACTCATATTAAAGTAATAGTTGGGTGGGTGGATTGATTTATTAAAGTGAACATTTTAATTTTAATTGCAACAACAGATTCGTCGGTGGATTCATTCATTTTTCTTTATTTATGCAATGACGCTCAGCAAGTCACTGTGACTAATTTTGTCAGTGACAGTTTGTTGTTTCATTCGTAGAAAATAAAGCTTTTCTGAACAAAATCTACACATTTTCTAGTTAGCTAATTAGTTATAGCTTCGTAGTTGATCTTCGTGTCAGGTCTTGTGCTCAATGGCAAACTTTCTTCGACGCGCACATCACGCGCTGGTGTCGCGACTGCGCTTGATGCGTTTGAGAATCCTTCATTGTGGACAACGTTCAACAGTTCCGCATTGAGACCGTCTTTGTTCCAATGAACTTTGGTCGACTCGAGCATATCCATGCTAGCGGCTAGTGATGGATCTTTCAAAATGATGCGTTCCACTGGAATGTTGACCACGCACATAAACACGTCGTATTCTGGTGCCAGGATTCCATTTTTGAAAATATAATCACTCCCATAAGATACACCGACAATAAACAGCAAGGATAAAAGCATTGACATGGTCTTGAAGGGAAAATACTGTGTTTCCGTTACTGGGTCGTACCATGGATACTGGATCAGCGCTGGAAAGCCTAGCAATGTCTCTCCGCCTGACACTCGGAAAAACAAGCCGACAATATAGCCGCTCAGTGCGCCATAAGTATTCGCCTTTTTCATGTACACCACGCACAATAGTTGCGGGAAAAGAATTACATAAACTAAATCAGAGCACAAAAACCACAAACCATAAATTGTATCCACCGACAATGCCATAACCATGGCCATGGCGCCAACGAGAACTATGCTAATTTTCATAACCCATATTATTTCCTTTTCTGAAGCCTTAAATTGACAAACATCTCCATTTAACAAGTGAAAGAATGAAATAAGGAAAAATCATACGTGCGGTCGAATGGCTAGCTTCCAGATATTTCTGGCAAACATTGATGCAGCGGATAATATTGACGAATCTGCGGAAGACATTGTCGCTGCAGAAACCGCACCCAAACCGATGAAAGTAGCCCAAGATGGATTCAAATAATCCAACACTAGAGGCAGAGTTAACTTCTGAAATTCGTACGGTATATTTTCATACTTTGTGCCATTTTCGTACGGTTCCCAATCAGTCATGGTCCAGTCTAGAAAAGAAAAATTTTTAGAGGGGACAACAAAAAAACAACTTATGACAAATTAAATAATATTTCATCTCATCCTACTATTTTTGAAAAAAAAGAATCATCTTTAAAATGATTTTGATTTTTATATTTTGATGGCAATTTTTGAACAACCTCAGAACAAGCTCATCAACTTTATCAACCTTTCTTTCATTGTTTATCTAACTGCTTGAAATTATCATTTATTCTGCCCAATTAATTGACTGGATCATTAATCTGTTGCTTTCCTTGCTGCCACATGTAAAAAACAGCGCTATGTAATACAATGCAATCAGCAAAATTTATCGAGAATAAAAATTCTTAAAAGAAAATAAAAATTGAACATTTGAACATAATTAAAAAGGAAACCTTACAAACTTTTACTCAGTTAATTTTTTACAAATTAAATTAAATTTGAAATTAGACGCAAATTTTTGCAACTTCATAATAAGTGCAAAATTGCTTATTAAAATAAATTACAAATTAACTTTAAAATGTAAGTTTACAGTTTTATTATATACATTCACTTTTCAGCTATTTGTCTAACCATATTCTTGTATTGTCAACAGAATGCAAGCTGCGTGCTGTTAATTTACGTTTAGTTTAATGTAATAAGTGAGCCAGCCTAGTGATGAGAAAAAAAATTCTATTTTAAAGATCAAATTGTTTTATAAATATATGATATTGATTCCGTGATACACTCTCTGCACGAACAATCTGAAGGAAGCGTAAAATCTCTTAACAGTGAATGCATAAAGAAAAAAGATGAAGCCAAAAGTAATTAATAATAGTGAAAATTTTAAATAAAGTGGATCAATTGAGTTGAAATGCAAATGTACAACTTACTTGCAGATTTGGCTACCATACCGATAATCATTGACGGAATAGCCATGATGAAGCATCCAATAGCTGCGACGTAAGAAAGCACTTTGGCACGCCAAGCGCTTTTGGACGACAGCACACGTTGAAAGTAAGCCTGCAATTGAAAATGTAAAATTAATAATGCAGAATGTAAGAAAATTTTTTTAAAAATGAAAAACAAAAAATGAATCAACAAATTGTTTATAATCTTACTTGCCACGGGATGCCGCCTAAAGTCAGCAAAAGAAAAGAGTCTATCCACAGAAACCAGGATCGAACGTCCGGTATACTGCCAACCCATTCACCTGCCGTGTAAGTTATGCTTTGTGTAGCGTCGTGCAGTATTGCCGGCGGAATGCATATCCACTAAAATCAAATTCAATTGTTTTCAAATTTAAATTGAACTGAACTGAATATAAAGCAAACAAAATTACATATCATAAAGAGTAATTAATCACATCAGTGAAAAAGCAAAACAACAACACATCACAATTCAAATGAGAATCTTAATTTTGACATCTCAAATGTACGCTTTTTACTTTACTATTTTTGCACTTGCTTGTTCAGCATACAGAAATAATAAATTGAATGACGAACAAAAAGTAGACTATGAAAAAATTTTTCAAGAGCAGCAGCTTAATTTGAATAAGAAACAAAACAGAAGAGAATCAATCGCCTTTAATAAATTACATGAGATTCAGTGTTTACTTTTACAACTAATTGCCTAGATTTTGTCACAAACAACAACAATGATGTGCAACCATGATAAAGTGTAGTAAGCTCTAGACACACGACTTGAGGATAAAATTGAGGCGAGATAGAGAGAAAGTCAAACAAGCTAGCCTTAGCTGAACGTTCTAGCCAGCTTGTTAGTTGGCAGAAACTTTTCAACTTTTAATCGATGCGCCCGGAGGATCGCATCCAACCGGCAAGGGAACCGTTCACAGCAGCGGCTTATGAATCAAGCTAATTTCACTGCTCTAATTGGAACAGCGTCGGCATCTTCCCAAAGCTGATTGTCTTTTCTTCAACAAACAACAATCAACATTGTTCAAGAATGAAATTGCAAACGACAATCGCTAATTTAAAATTTTCGCTTCAACAACATTTCCACTGACCCTTTTAATATTGAATCTACCTTTGTGTATGTGAGTGTGTGTATCTATTTTTAAATATCTCGTTTTGAAATTAGCAACAGATTTCCAATTTCAAAACTCTTCAGTCGACTACGTCAATTCACGTCAGACAAAAAGAATGCAAATGTACTATTTGAATTGAACAATTTAAATAATTCCTTACATAAATATATCAACTTACCAATCCAATGAATATAGATATAAGCTGAACCACGTCCGTGTACGCAACTGAATAAAGACCTCCACAGAAAGTGTAAAACACCGCTATACTGGCGGATACAATCACCGATATGTTGTTCGGTATGTTCAAAATGACAGTCAAAGAAGCACCTTAAAGAAGATTACAGCATATAACATCTTCTGCACACTGCTCATTGATCCAACTATGCTTGAAGATAATTACCTAAAGCTGATAAAGTCGCACCTGACCAAAACACTTCACCCAGCAGGGCGGGTATGAACAACAAGCCTACCATACGTTCACCAAATTTTTGCTGAAACGGATCAAGCATGGTAACGTAACCTTCATTGCGCATCTTTTCGGCAAACAGAATACCACCTAAAAATTATGTTTTGAAGTTTATATGGATATATGTGGATAAATAAAATTTACCAAGAGACAAACTGGCAGCATAGCCTAAAGGAGCCTGACAATTGATCAAGCCAGAATCATAGATAATCTCTGCTGTGCCACTGATGTAACCTCCGCCAACCCAAGTAGCTGAAATGAAATGTTGGAAAAGAAAAACATTGTTGCGCTTATTTTTAAAATCAAATCAAATCGATCAAAATTTTCAACCTGTCATAGTAAATATGCCAACTATGAGGCCGATGTTTCGACCTGCTAGCATCACATCTTCACTGTCGTCAGTGCTTTTTGTCTTCCTGGCAGCCCACAAGCCTACTAGCAGGATCATCAAGTAGAAAACAATCAGTGCAACAAGTCCAACTATGTTGAATGCCATTTTCTAAGTTTAAGTCTTTTTTTTCTGATAATTTTTGCTTTATTTCTTTTCTTCTCCTTTATGTGCAAGTTTTGTTATTGCGTAATAATTCTCAAAGCTGGCTTTGTACTTGAATCGTAGAAGCTTCAACACATGGATAGTTTTTCACTCCACTTCTACTAAAATCAACATAGCTAAAGTAAGTATAGTAGAAGTTGGAAGTTAGTAGTTGGAAGAGTGTCTTCTGTTCGCTGAAATAACTTTGAATGCGCCTTAATGAAGCACGCCTTTCAGAAGTCCAATGCATTTTGATCTTATTGGCGCCATGAAGCGAAATCAACTCAACTGAGCAGCTCTCAAGCAAAGTCATCGATTGACAACTTTTAATTTTACATTTACATCTATCTATCTATTGCATAGTAGTTTAGTTTATTCAATCCGCTTCCGTATCAGGTTACCAAAATACTTATTGTACAGCGAGCAGGCTTGTACAACTTATTTATTAAACTAAATAAAAGCGGTTAGCATAAATTTCAGTTCAGCTCTAGATCTACTACTATAGAAAAATAATCACTTACACTACTTCAGTTTTTCAATGCTGAGATCTTAATTCAAAATGCAAATATCGAATACAATTTTAATTATTCCAAATTACATCAGCAACTTTCTTTGAATGAATAAATTAAATCTCACATTGCCAAAATTGCCTTGCCAAAATATAGTGATTTTCAAATGCTATAATTGGGCATGATTATTTAAGCATGCAATTGTTTATCAGATATTAAAACTTTAAATTCCAGTTGGAATTTCTGCGAAAAACAAACATCAATTCACCATTCACAACTTGGAAAAACAAATTATTGAAAAAGTTGAATTAAAAATTAAAACAAAATATTTTCTAAATTTTACAAGTTGATCAAGCAATCAGAAATGTATAATTTTTGCGTATACCCGCCACCGTGTTGTTCATTGACCAATAATGATAATAATAATAGCTCGAATTATTAAGACAATATTATATGGTCAACCAAAGCATGAATGAACAAAATACAAGGAAATTTGTTTTTCAACGTATAAATATAAATAAACAGACCCCGTACAAAATGAACGTGAATTATGAATGAAGTGAGGCCAATTTGGACAGATCTAATTTATATTCAGCGGAACTATTTGCCAATCGGTTTTTTTTCTTAGCGCTTTTGCCGAAGTTCAGTCCTCTAATCTTAGGAATGCTAATGACCATCTTAGGCATTTTAAAAATAGCTTCAATCCCTATCTCTGAAGATGCAAAAGTACCCTGAAAACAACAACAACAATAACAATTATAAAACTTTTTTTCTTTCGATCGTTAACTGATCAATAAGGGATTCACCAGATTGGGCGGAAGTGACACTACCTGATAGCATGTTTTGAACGTTTTCAAAAATTCTTGTCTTCACATTAGCGTTCAATAATAAAGCATACCTATCTTCTTTTTCAGTTGTGAATTCTAAAATTTTTTCGTGTGCAAAGCTTTGCAATCAGAGCAAACTCTAACATCTCAGCAGCTCACAATCAATTAACCAAAAAAGCATGACTACTTATTATTGCATTTTTAAAAAGTAAATTGCACAACAACAAGGAAACCTCAAATACTGTCCCAATAAAAACAACAACAACAAAAAATCAGCTATATTAAAGTGCTTTAAAATAATTTATTTACACAATTTATTTTAACTTTAAACTCTAAACTTTCCAACAAATCTGCATACAAAAGTATAAATTTATATGTATTTATACACCTGTTGAACAAGAAAACAGTCCAGTAGAATAAAAAACAAAAAATATCTTATGCAAATACAGATTTACATCACCAGAAAAGCTCATAATACTACAATAATGATAACGATGAGAATAAAGCATGTGCTATTTTTCATTTTATAAAAATTGTGTTTCGTGAAACAAAGCAGAACTCAACATCAACAGTCAGTGTTCATATGTTCCACTGATTTCATTGAATTTTGAAATACATCTATTATTCATATTTATTTCTTTTGGTGTTGTTTTAAAGTGCCAATTAAACCTTCCATCAGAAATGATTTTTAATGGAGCATTTTGAAACCACTGAAAGTTGTCAGTTAACGTGCAAAGTGCTTGTGAAATACTGACGCCTGATAAAGCTAAAATATTGCATGTACATTTCATATCTCGCAAATAAAACAGAAAACCCTGCCCTCAAAGTTTCCACTGTCACCATTATGTACTTCGACAAACCATTTTATCAGATCAGATCATCAGATCAGATTTTTTTAATTATGAAAAAAATGATAAACTTTGAATTTGATCACATTTTAAAGTAGATTAAAAAGCAATTTTAAATATATTCATTCACCTTTTGTTTATAAGTTGGACAATGCAGTTAGAGAACAGTAAAACCGACAAAATTGCAATCAATCGCTGCACTTATATTATTCAAAAAAAACATCTTACTTTTCTAAAAGAAATCACACACAACTCATCAAAGAAAAACAGATTTCCTTCAGTTGAATCGAAAAATTCTAATCAATCCAAAATTATGAAGAAAAAAAAAACAAAATAATAATAATCGTTTTCAATCAATAAATAATTCACACAAACTGTACACAACAAATATGCATGCGTGCTATTATATGCAAAACGCATGTTTTTGTACATCCAAGTAGAGAAGATCAACGGAAATTTGTAGAGAGAAAAAAAAAGATTGTTCATTAGTTTGAAAGACCACTTTCCAATTATTTCAATTTGCATGAACATAATAATTGCTTCCATGCTCAGTGTGCCTTTTCTAAATCAATTGAAAAACTTCTTCAAGCCTTCAAAACCCACCCACCCATGTATGCATATGTGTACTTGTGCTATTATATGCAAAAGTGTAGTTATAGAAAAGTTCCATTCAAATGAAAAATAAAAATAGTTGCCATTTATTTATATTTGAGCAACTCGTTCTAAAAGTGAAATTAATTTTTAATAATAATCTATTTCAACAATAAATAGTAAATCATTAATGCTAATTTAATGGGAAATTATCATTACATCTGCAATGGAAGAAAATACCACTCAGTGTGTGCAAAACTTACTAAACGGGTGATTGTAATATTTGAATTTTTTGAATCTTCCAAGCCAAAGTTTTATCGCTAGATAGCACTAGATAGAATACCAGCTGATAAATATAGACAGATTGGCTTCACCGGTAGGGGAAGTTATGTGGTCTGGGCCAAAAAGTTGGTTAACGGTGTTAGGCTTCGAAGATGATAATCAACAGTGTGCTGTTGGAGTTTGATCGAATGATGGTTGATTGGAAAATTCCCAAGTGTTCCGACGTTCGCCTGGCAACGGGCGTGGTCAACCATCTCGGAGGAGTATGGCTTTGAACCAGCCGAATCAGACCAATCACATCCTTTAAATTATCGGCTCACGACCGACTGGACCGAACCAATCAAATGTGGCAAATGAATCCTGCCCGCACAAGCAACTACTAACTACAATTGTTCGGTGATCCGCACAAGCGGACTAGCATAAAATGTGAACGTTGTCAATGTCCAATAATGCAAACAGATGATGATATAGTCTTGAAGCAACTGTCAACTCAGGTGTTACTTGTTAAATGAAGTTTAAAAATTATTAAAGAATAAAAGAAAAAAAAATCAATCTATACTTCAAATGAATTTCCAAATCACTGTACGTAACAAATTATTCATGCTATTTATTTAAGCGTTCAGCACAACTCAACTCTGAATCATTATCGATAAAAGTTGATGGAATAAAATTGTAAATTTGAAATTAAAAAAATGAATAAAAAAGAAATTTGTCAATAAAATATATAACAGATGATTATTTAAATGTAAATGGTTTCTCATTTTCATAAAATCTGTTTCAATATAAAATTTCCATATACACAAAGATAGATAGATAGATATATTGATTTGGGTTTAAAAAAAAGAAAAGAAAAAATTAATGCTAAGGAGAGGAAAGGAAAAAAAATAAGTGTAGTAATTGTAGCAATAGTAATAGGTATAATAGGTAGTTAGTTAGTTATGTAAGAACGATTGATGGAAGAAACGTGTGATGAAATGAAGTTGGAGAAATTGACTGATTTTGATTGAAATTGGTCGTTCAAGCACTGACTTGAAAACCAGCTAACAAGCTTCTTTAAAGCAAGAATTGGCTAGCGATTCCTTCCGTTAAGCTCAGATTTTGGCAATCATCATGCTTTCTCTCTCTATCTGTGCTTGATACATTACAACCATAACCAAACATAGCATGAAAAAATTAAAATCTTTCTCTGCTATTTCTTTTACTTTTTTGCATGCAATTCAAGTTTTCATTTATAGTTTTCTTTTGAAAAAAAATTTTTTTTATCATTATTAAAAATTTAATAGTTTGTATTATTGCATGAAGATGATGAACCAAGAGAAAAAAGACAAGGAGAATTTACACTTTATCTTTTAGCAAGAAATGTTATTACTGGTTACGTAAGTGAAGAATTTTCCAATTGCTCGATTATGTGTGTGTGTAGTATGTATGCAATTTCTCCCGTCTGAGCAAAAACGATTCTTGTTGATCAAGCGTAAAAAACACATAAATAGATAGATAGATGGATAGATAAAGAAAGAGAAAAAGAGAAAAGCTGGACAAAGCCATCGCTTAATTGCTTGCTCAACGCTCAAAAGTGAAAGAAGTGATGACGTATTTTTGATTAACGAACAAACTCATGAAACTGTAAAAAATGCAAAACATGATGATTTGCTCAAAGAGTGAATGAAGATGTGACACATTCCGCCGAGTTGCCTTTACCCTTTCTTCTTCTCCTTCTTCTTCTATGCGCTAATTGTTCACTATGATCAATAGCAGCAATAAACATAACACGTCGCTAAAGTTATTGACTTTTATCAATTCTACGACAACAACAAGCATTCCGGTAAAGTGAAGCAAAAAAAGCAAAAGTTGAAAAACCCCCTGATATACATATATTGTAAAAATATGCTGCTGAACTTTTGCTTTGATTTACATAACCAATTAAAATCTCATCCCTAGTCGAATCTCAACTTGAACAAAAAAAATTTACAATTTATAATTGAATCATACGTATATTTATATTTATCATTTCATTTCATTCACAACAGTCATTTTCTATTCTGCATCTGATTTATCATTAATAGACAGCAGCATTTGAAAATTAATATAATGAATGAGCAAGATAAAATTGAGAAATAGGCTTTTGAATTTTACAAATTGGTATTAAACACCTGCAAGTATGACGCACATGTTGACGTAAAAGAACGGAGGTTAGATTGGAGGGGGGAAAAAAAGAATTTTCGAAATTCAGAAATATATATGTGGCAGTTGCAGTTTCACAGAATGCAAAATAATGATAAGCAACATTCTGTGAAGGATGACTTCCCAGTGCTACAATTTTCAACAATTCATTTCCACCAACACACATGCACACAACAATCAAAAGCGGAAATCCCAGCTAAAGATTTACCCGTGCGAATTGACAATTTGCAACTGTAACTTATTTTATATTTTATGGCCAGCCGGCAAAATGAATGGCAATTTTTGGTTCAAACCATGAATCACTACTACTACTACAACTTCCACACATGAATTGTAAAAAATAAATCAATCACAAAAATCCCTCGTACAACAATATGTTCCTGTTGTTTTTTCCCTGCTCTTTTTTCTCATCCAAATGCATCAATTATGAATTTCTATCCGCAGGATAAGTGCAAGCAGATGGAAAATTTATTCTGTTGATAAAGTTGTTGTTGGTGAATATTTATTTCTCAGGTTGATTCCGCCGAGAGCATCAATGAAGTGCATTTGAGTGGAAATATGAGATTTTTCGGAAATTTCCATTCCATCCAGATGACACTTTGACGTGTAGTCAGTCAATTGAATGGATCGTTTCAGCGTGAGATGCATCCTTCCTTCAACCCCGCGCTGGTCCCCACTGAATGAACCGCCATAATTCTACTCCTCTTTTGCATATTGTTCGAAAAGTTATATATTTGCAAAATTTTTAACGATCCAACAAACAATATTCATCATTAATAAAACATGCTCAGCAATGCATACTTGTTGTAAAAGCATGCAAACAAAACAAATCTATCATATCAAGCAGCTTATCGTTTGTTGTAGTTGTTGTTTCTTTTGAATTTTCAAAAGAAAAAAAATATGATGATTGGAAAATTGATCTATCTATCTATCTATCTGTGCAACAGAATTGTGAAACATTGAAGAGAAAAAAAAAGCACAGCATAGAGAATAAGGAGAAGTTTTCCAAATTTATTACTAGACCATTTTCCCCAGTGAAAAATATCATTAAGTTATAGTTGAATGAAGTTAGTGGTTCAAAGAAATGCTTGGGGAAATAAAGGAAAAAGACGACAATAACAACAACAACAACTACTACTGCTAGTACAATATCATTGAAAATTGACCATTCATCATTGCATTCAATTTCCATTTTCATTTAAGTACGGTTGTTGATCAGAATCAGTTTGATTGAGAAAAATGAAAGTAAAATTAACAAACAGCTTGACATCTCCAATGTATGCAATATGCGATATGCATGCTACTGCAAGAGAAACTCTAATTTATAATATACAATAAATTTATTGAATTTACGTGAACTAACAAATTACTTTTACAATTTTACGATCAGTTTGTCGATTCAAAAAAAAAAATTTACAAATAAATAAATTCATTTCGATATAGCTGAATGAAAAAATATGACCATCGCATGCTGCTGTTAGTAAGTAAGAATGCAATTTAAATCATGTCTTGATCAGCTTGATTGATTGATTGACTAATTGATTGCATATATACATATATATCTTGTTGTTTTAATTTTTCTGTTTGAATCATTGCCTTTTTTCCCGTTGGGATTTTTAAAAATATCCCAGACAGTATAAAATCAGTAACAGACATGGTAACACAACCGTTGACGTCAGTAATATAAAAAGCAAAGCAAAGAAAGTCAAGTGATCGCTGAAATAAGCAAAATCAGTGCCCAACAACAAGAAGCACCACGAACTGTGACAGACCTGGCATCCAAGATTAGCATATTGTAAAAATGTTGATCAACGGTGCCGCAGAAACAAACAAACAAACAAATAAATGAATAAATAAATAAAAATATACATGTATATATGCATGTATGTATGTATGTATGAAGAAAATCTATTTTCTAATTGCAGCAGCATGCATGCAGACGGATAGTAAACAAGCAAATTTTCCCTGCTTCAAATCAATGCCAATCACATGCATCATGTGTGCGAAGAAAGCAAGGAGCAAGCAAATCTTGCTTTCCTTTTTTCTTCGAAATAACACATAATCAAATTTGTCGTGGAAATATCCCGCCCCTCCCGCTACGCTTACGGTATAGAAGTGCGAAATATTGTTATGCGCGTTTCGTATAAATTTTTAATATTTGGGAAAATACATTCCAAAAAAAAAGACAACTTAACATATAAAAATAATAATTATGATATTTGTTCGAATGATTATTTTTGAAAAAAATGTTGATGATTAAACTTTACCTAAAACTAAATAATATACCCAACGGGAAGTGAAAGCAGAAAATTGCAATTTGTTTATAAAAAAATGAAACTTATTACAAAAATTTTAATAAAAAATGATCATGAAGAAGAAGAAGAACAGTGAATTTGGTTGCTTAGCCTTGTGGTTTGGGAAATTTATATTTTCACGTGATAAAAAAGATGAATAAATTGAAAGTGGAAAATAAAAGTTCATCCCTGTGAGCTATTAGCGTTGGTGGATCTGATTCTCGTTGTAGTGAAAAGTGATAAAACGCCTACAAACATGGTGCCGTATTGCACAAAACAATTTTGTTCATTATTCTGTTATGCGCGTATTCATTAAACTGATCGATGCTTTTTTAATTTTCATATTGAAGAAGAAAGATGGAAAAGAATAAATAGAAATGCAAAAGTTAACAACCGCTACAATTACATATTGCATCTTCAATTTCAAAATTGTAATATAAATAATTCAACTATTTGACAACTAACTCATAAACAAATTATACATTACAAAAGAAACTGTGTCACCAAACTTATTATTATTAATTTTGTTTTTGGATTCATCCCAGAAGTGAAAAGTAAAAATTCTTTACCTGCAAATGTAGTGAGTGAACAACCTCCTGCCTTCCTCAGTGGTTGATGTTCTAACTGTTCAGCAAATGATATTGATCAAGAAAAAGAGTCGCTTGAAAAATGCTTCAAATTTATTTTACCAAATCTCCCTTTTGACAGTACCGTTCTCTGATTGGTTTCTAAAAATTCAAAAAAAAAAACAAAATAATAATCAAATTTTTTTCTGCCTTTTTCTTCAATCAAATTCCTCTTAACAAATTATTTATTTACATGTCGATATTAATTTTATCATTTGTCCGTACGGCCCAGAAGGCATGTGAAGACCCCACACAAAATCTAAGTGATCAGTTTCGTTGTACAGATAATTGCCGAGAAGATTCGGCAACTCTGATTGCAGGTGAAGAACGTCCTTTTCGACGCTGAATATATCATCAGATCCCCAATACAACGCTACTGGAAGTTTCACATTGTTCGCGTGATATAGCGGAGCAGATATCTATATGAATAAAGTAATAAGTAAATAAATTTATTTTTTGTTTTGTTAAATTTCAATTATAAACTCACCTGACCATACTTTTTCAGGTTGCCAATTTTTCCAAAATCAAATTTTTGCATTTTCCCGCTATTCATAAGCTATAAAAATGAAATGTAATAATAATAAAAAATAAAATAAATAAATAATAACCTGAAGATAATGAATTATGTTCATTGTTGACGAGCCTGCAGGACTGTGCGAAAGATATACGGGAAGTCGACTCTATAAAAACGAATTATATACAACAATCAACGCGTAACAAAGTTTGTTTAGTTTAAATGTTTAAAAATATTGCAATGTTTTTTCTCCTTAAAAATTTAAAAAAAGAAAAAAGAAAACTGTAAAATGCAAAATTCTTTTAAATGTGATATTATAAATGCAAAAACTGCAATTGCACAATTTCATTTACAATTTTTTATTTATTTGTCCAACTTTAATTTAAAATTTAAAACCGGCATTGTACAGAATAAAATTTCACTAGAGTCAGTGAACATTTTCGGTAATGATTAAAATTACTGTCAAAAGAAGTTTCGAAATATTCATTCAAAAAGATTCAAATGCAATATGATTCATCATAAAAATAAGACTTCAGTCAGAAATAAAATGAAAAAAATATTTTTTTATAATTAACTTTAGAAATATGAATTTATTATTATTTGAAAAAATTCACTTCTTTGCACCAATGCTTTATTCAATTAGCAATTTATTGTTCAATCATTAATTGTGCATTCATTGTTCGCTCATCCATTTTCACCACTTAATACAATTAATTATTTTTCGTTAATTTCAAACTGCTCTTTCATGTATATAAAGAACATCAATTAATTAATTTCACTAAATAATACAGAAATGAAAAGGAAAAAATATATAATAATAAAAGAAATATGCATAAACTAGAGCAAATCATAATAAAAGTTGCATGCGTGCATGTATTCGGTGATCAAAAGAAAAAAAGAAAATTATCAATTCTTTTAAAGATTGAATTGAATTGAATTAAATTGAAATATTTCAATATCAAAATGCTAATTTTGTTTTAACATAATACAAAACAATAAAAAGCAAAATTAACAAATGCAACTTTTTAAAATTAATATTTGAAATGTTTTCTTAATTAGATAAAAAAAAATTCTTGAAAAAACTCTTTGTATTAGAATTAAACTTTACAAAGCTAATTTTAACAACAATAATAATAATTATTATTATAAAAATTTATCTTACGAATAAAATGCAAATTTATGATTTGTAAACCCAAGATGTGCTGAGTAAACAAAATTGCATTTGAATAATGAAATGCTAACTTGACAATATAAATAATAGTATTTGAAAAAAAAATAAACTTTTAAGCAAAAGCTATCAAATTCATTAAATTTTGCTATTCAGTGTTACTTTTAAAAACTTAATATGATTAAAAAAGAAGAAAAAACCTTTCGCTTACTGAATTTATATGCTTGTAGTCGTATCCGGCAATGAATAGGATAATGTTTTCACACAGGAATGCTGTTCTTCCTTTGCAAAGATTGCCACCAATTATTTGCAAAACTTTAGTTGATGGAAGAAATTCATAACCACCGAATAATTCAATAATGAACTAAATTAAAAATTTTAAATTAAATTAAAAAAAATGTTATGCTATATTTCAAATAACAACATTCAACTTTAGAATACTTTCATAATTCCAGATATTGGCGCAATGCTTTTGATGAAACTTGTCGTGTTGCCAAGGTAAGCAACTGGCGCCAAAGCGTGAAATGTTCTTATCTGAAAGTGAGCAAAAAAATAAAATGCAAATTTGTAAATCACTTGTACAGAACATTTATTTTACCCTAGTTTCAGCCCATGTTGGTTCTTCAGAAAATAAGATGAATCCAAGCAAAGAACCCTGCGAATGACCAGCGTAATGCAAAGCTTGTTTACCAGTCTGGTTGAATATGTAGTCAACTATAGCTTTCAGGTCGTATTTGGCCATTTCGTCAAAGCTGAGAAAAAAAGAAGGAGAAAGAGAGGGAGTGAAAAAAACAATATATATATATATATACCTAAAAGTCCAAAACAATTTCGACGACGGATGCAGTGTTTTGTGCTGCCGTCCATAAGTATTACCTCTAACATTGCCCAGCCAAACGTCATAACCAGCATCAGCTAATAAATAACCTGAATTCACAGTCAAATTTTCAATGGCAACACATCTTAAATAGTGTATCAAAATTTACCCAAGCTTTCGTTATCAAAATTAATAACCCAGTCAATTGAAGATTGCAATAAGCCATGCTGAAGCAGTACTGGCTCTTTTCTGGCACTGGAAATGTTTAATGCGTGTTTATCATTCGATACACTAAATATAATTAATTATATATACGTTTTTTTTTAAAAAAAACTAACATTTTCTAATACAATTCTCACCGATGAATTCGCAAGATGTAACCATCTTCTGTAACAACAGTGTGCTCTTCGCACAGATAATTAAGTACACTTGCCATACCACACTAAGTTATTTGATATATTATAAAGTTTAATTTCAAAAAGCGAATGCGATTTTCCACTTACCGTATCTAAATAAGCTTCTGGTGGCATGTTTGGTATCTGCTCTACAACAGGCACCGACTGACTGACCGAAGAGGACAAAATTGCAAACTTTTCAAGCAGCAGTAGAAATTGAAATACAAAAATCCAAATCACCATTTTTTCTGACCAAAGCACAGAACTTCACCAGAACAAATTCATCGCTTGCCCTGACAAAAGTTGGAAACTTTATTTCACACAGTTTGACAAAAGCAAACAGATAATTTTTCAATGAAACAACAACAATCAATGCTTAACGACGTTGAACAATTAATAAATTGTGCTTAAAGTAAATTTTATCAAGACAATTTTGTTTGTCAATGTGTTTCCAACTTGTCCAAAAGTGACATGTTTTTCTCTAATAATAAAATATGCAAACAGAAAACTGCAACAAATAAGTTTAAGTGCATAAACAAAAGGATAAAACATCGTACTGTCACAATTTTAAAGTAAAAAAAGAAACACTGCAACATAATAAATTACAAACATGACTCAATTTAACAGTTTAGGAAATTATATTTTAAAATGATTACATTTTAAACAAAAACACAACCGTTTCAAATTGTTAATATGTCAGAATAATAAGCGTGTACCAGCCAACATGTAAAAAAAAAACAATTTAGTTTATACATTTTATAGAATTACTCGTTTTTGTTCATTTTCTGGTTAATTATTCAATAAATATTACTTGTGAAGTGATTACATTTGAATTGATTGACCATTATCAAATGAGTTTGAGAACCATTTTCAAAGTACAATTCAGTACTTTCACAATATATAAATTGAAGTAAATATTTCAAATATTGCAATAAAAGTTGTCATAATTGATTGTAAACAATTAACACAACAAAACAATCGAAATGTACAAAACAAAAATAATGAATTAATTAATAACAAAGAACAATGAATATTTGAAATATTTTGAACAAAATTTGAAACAAATAGAACCATTTAAGAACCAATGACATGTGGCACAATTAAACACAGTATACTTAAAAAAAACCAAAAGTATTAATTAAAGTGCTACAGTATAATAATTAATTCATTGAGGTAATTAAGTTGTTCCATTGTAAAATGATCAATATGTTGATATTTTATAATTGTTTGATGAATATAAAATTATAATAAAATTGACAAATTGACATTTTTTTTTCGTACGCATGTTTGAATGTGCGATATAGCATGCCTAGTAGAGTGTGCAATTTGATCAAAAAAGATGCAAAAATGAAGAAAATTGCAAGCCACCGTGAACCGTGTTGAACAAATAAATAAGTAAATTTATTGTTCTAAAACCTGACTGACGTTGTATTTTGATAATGTTTAATTCATGTGGGTCTGCGGCGCCGTTGAGGGGTTGGTTCCGCGTGGAGGATTCGTTCTTTTTTCTTTTTCTTTTTTTTTGGGGGTTTTCAATTTCAATTTTCAATTCACTTCTGTCCATCATTGTTCACTTTAATTTGAACATTTTGTCACTTTGGCAAAGGGAAAATTAAATAACCAATCTATCTATGGTCAAGGTGACAGCATGCTGAAGCTTGAAGAATTACTGACTCACTGGTGTGACATTTCAATATTTGCCGATTGATTTTGTTCTGCCGGCCACCTGGGAAACGAGCAGCAACGACAATTTTGGCCAATTTTGATCATAAATTGTTTAAGACCGTGTTCACTGGCTTTTCTATCCTTTCCCTTGCCTTGCCTGTCCCAAAACCTTCCATTCACCCCAGTTCCAAGAAAACAAATATATAAATAAACAAATAAAATTGAATAAATAAAAAAAATCTAATTATAAAGTTACATTTTTCTTATGATAAAAGTTTTATTGTTGTCGTTATATTATTCTATTATTTTCATATATGTAACATGTTCAAATTATCAACTTGCAATAACAATAATTGAAAATTTTCAATTAAATTAATTAATTAATTAATTGAAACGTTGAAAAGTATAAAATGACAAAAGTGAATGAGTTGATAAGTTTATGCGAGTTTTAGTTGGAGATCTGTATAAAACTTTGTTGGCAATATTTTCCAAATCAATGCAAAAATCTTTCAATTGAAAAGTGAGAGAGAGAGAGACAATATGTCAATCAGACTTTTCAAAAACACGTCTTTGCTTATCTCCGACCAGCATCATCTTGTCTATAAACTATTAGGCTAAGCTAAGTTTCACCAAATTGCAAGAAACCTTGTTACAATTTGAAGCATTTTGTATGCAAAATAAAAAGTTATTTACAACAAACAAAATTTGAGCAAAAAGCTTTACCAACTCTTAATGTGTGATTTATATTATTCTATACTCACGTGACAAGCATCATCATCCACTGATGTTGAAAGTATTAAAAAATTATCATAAAAAAAAATAATAACTTTCTTCACTCCACAGTAGCACAGCTTATTATTTCCTCCTGCTCAAAAGCAAAAAGTTGAAAAAAAAAATTATTTTTAATAAATAAATAAAACTTTTGATTTTTATTGATATTTTTTTCATTTGGTCTTTTATTTTGTTAAAAATTGTTTACGAATTTATAAGCTTTGTGATTTATTTATTCCACTACCTGATCTCTGTACCTTTGCTAGTTTCCGGTAGCTTATAAGATAAGGAAAAAGCAATTATACTACACACAACATCCGCATCTGCGTGTTGGTGTGTATGCTTGTTGTGGCTTTTTGCATATTTTCACAAAATCAGTAAATGAAGAAAAAAAAAGAATGAAAGAGGAAGAGAAGGTGAAATGAGGAAAAGAAATATGAAAAAAAAAATTTTTTTTTATCATTCAATAATAATACCCACAGAATAACCGTTGAAATGAGCTTAATTTGAAATTTAAGCTTTACCCAATTTTTGCAAGCTAAATCAACACGGCGCCGGTGAAACAAACAGTTGTGAACAAGTTTTGTCTGCTTGTGGTCAATTTGCTTGCCTTGGACCAAGAACATGAGGAATATAAATCACTAATAGCTGCAAGCTATTATTACTATTATTATTATTATTATTAAGCTATGAAATCAACTCTTTTCCTATACGCAGTGTTTCTGTGTTGTTTATTGGTGTTTTCTTTTGTTTTGCTTTTTTCTTTTATTTCTCTCAACAACGTCTAAATCTATGCAGTACAAAATTTAGCAGACACTTTTATTTCTCATTTATTGTCTACTCAATCAGCTTAATAATCTTAACCAGACGCAGATCGGAGGAAATCCACACATCGGCTGTATAATCCAATCCGACGACAACTGAGGTGCAGAAGCCACCGGGCTGACCTTCACCAGCCGGTGGTTGTTGGGCAAAAGGCCCGTATGCCGCTAATCGCTCGTAATTCTAGCCGAGCTCTAGCCCAACTAGCGGCTCCAATTTCACTCAACCTCTCTGTATATTTACAAATGTGATCCCGTGCAGCTATTATTATTATCATTCACTTGAACGATTATTACCTGACCTGACGCATGCATTCACGTATATTATTATTTTATTTTCCTCTTTTTTTCACAAATACAAAAAGAAAAAAAAACTCGATGATGACAAAATTATTCAAATTTAACAATAATAAGGTAAGCTGAATTGAAAAATAACTTATTAATATCTTGTACATTGGAATTAAAATTTCACTTGTCCAATTTTAAATACAAAATGACATTCGTGTTGTTGTTGTTGTTTTTTTTTGTTTATCTTATTCTATTTTTTTGATGTTATTCTTTTTTTTAAACATTTCCAAGATATGCAACAGAACAACAAACAACATTTCTAACTGTACTACTAATATAGCAATGTAAGCAATTTTTTTTGGATAAAATTTTTGAAATGTGAAATTTGAAATTTTTTTCTTCAATACTGAAAGTTGAAAGACTTGAAATCAATTGCAAACAAATCAAAAGTAGATAACAAAGTTTAAAAAAAAACATAAAGCAAAAAAGAAGAAAAAGCATTGAAGTAAGATTAGCCAGTTGGTGCTCTTCAACTTCTTTCACTTGTTGTTGTACGAAATATTGTTGCTGTTAATTTTTAATAATTTTTTTTAAACTATAACTAAAATAACTTTTTTTCAAAAAAAAATAAACTGATAATTTGATGATATTTGAAAGAGAAGAAAAAGGTTTTCCATCATGTATCATGTCATTCAACAAAACTGCTGACACCATATGCGATATCTTGTGAACAAATAAATAAGTTTAATAAACGTTTCAAAATTTTGCAAATTTTTAACTTTCTTTTTTTCTTTTGATTCGACATGATATGTGGAGGTTGATAAAATCAAATAAATTATAATTCGAGTCTTGACATTTAAAAAAAAAGCTAAATTTTTTTTTTATCCAATAATCATCACATTGATGAGAATAGTAAAGAAAAGAAGCAGATAGATTTTAAAAAAAAAACCATGTCTGCAAAATCTGCTGCTTACTCTACTGACATTGGTGAAGTTGCTAGTGAAGAGAGAGAGAGAGAAGAGAAAGAATAAAAAAAACAAAATAACACATATAAATTATAATACACACATTACGTACGTATGAGAAGGATGAAATAACTTCAGTTTTATTGAAATAAATTACTTTGATCTGAGTATTTAAAGAGTGAAGCTTTCAAAGAAAAATTTTCAAATTTTATATCCTCACTTTTTTGCATGCACAATTTTCAACAAACCCTTCTGAAATGTAAGTGAAAATGGAGAAAGTGTTTTTAATATTTTTAAAAATATTCCATTTATTTTTCATTATTTCACAAAAGAAAAATGATTTTATAATAATCTTTCAATCTGCAACTTTTTTCAATTATAATGATAATATTATTATTGCATAATGATTGCGCATTGAATCAGTAATTGTTGCAAGGAATAGAAGTAAATTTGATTAATTTTCGTAAAACACATACACACACACAACAAACATTCCCAATTCACTATTGTTCAATTGAATTTCGAATTTTGCTGATAAAAATTTACTTTTTCTCAAAGTACCACTCTATCAAAAAAAAGAGAGAGATATTTGAAATTTCTTTTCACCTTGCTTTATTTTGTCTAATTCAACAAAGCATCTGCATTTTTAGCTTTAAAAACAACAACAACAACAAATTTTTATTGAAATAAATTCACATTCTGTACCTCTCTCTCCCACCCTATCAATCTCTTTCTCTGTTAACAAGCCGATAGCCAAAACAAGCATCTATATATTTGTTTTCTTTTTTAAAAAAAAATTAAAAATCAAAATAGTTAAATTTCAAAAAATTTACATGCATTTACGATTGCACTAACTGCTGCTGCTGCAGAGGTGGAAAAACAACAATACACATTGATTGCTAACATGCATGTTGAACTTTTCATCATCATCATTATTATTCTACTGGTGGTACAAGTATGATGAATGTATGAAAATTATCAACTCGTATCAAACTGCTCGCTCAGTTAATTAAGTAAGAAAAAGAAAAAATATCGTATCCAGTTGAAGTTCTGAAATCTCTGCTATAGCAAAAGCTTGTTGTAGAAAGGCGATGAACATTGATTGATTAAAGTTTCC
Organism: Trichinella papuae; assembly: GCA_001447755.1. Lineage (NCBI taxonomy): Eukaryota > Metazoa > Nematoda > Enoplea > Trichinellida > Trichinellidae > Trichinella > Trichinella papuae. Next base: position 259,978 of record JYDO01000038.1, on the reverse strand, counting down.
AAAAATAATAATAATTTCAAATCAAACCCAAACCTAACACAACATCCCTATCCCAGGGTGAAAGAAAAGAGAAAATTTTTACTGTGGTGCGGTGCACATACACATACACACAGGTCGAGGCAGTGGGGGGTGAGGTGGGGTGGGGTGAGGTGGGATATTGTTTTCTTATTGTTTATTTCTTTTAGTTAATGTTATTTTTTCATCTTCATCATCTTCTTCTTCTTTTCTATTCTACTCCAATGACCGGAAGGAAGATTGTTTAGCTAGAAGCGGCAGTGATTTGACGTGTTGTTTTTGTTGACCACTGGAGTCTGAAATTGTCAGTTAGTGGAGACAGATGGCGTCGGTTGGCGATCAATTGCTTGAAGACCTCGATTGGCCCTGACCGTGGTGCTTTTCAACAACCAAAATGGACTCGGCTCCACCACACCTTAGTCGGCGCTGATTGTCGTCTAATGAGGCGATGTTGAGAAGCCGGCCCGTTGTAGAAAACGTACAGACGGCCATGATACCCAGGGATTGGTATTGTATTCAACCGGTTAAACGCATTACGCTTCCAAAACGCATAACCTCGTCTGCTGCTTAAACTTGCCACCTGCTCGACATTGTCCAGCGTTGCTTGTCAACTTCAGCATTGATATTACCACACAACAAGCCACAGAGATTCAACCTTCAGATGTTGTTTGCTTCACACCTCGACCGGCGGCCAGCTAATTTCAACCATCGCTCTGAAAACAGTTAAGTCGTCCGTGTCCATCTGCGACGGTTACCGCCCGCCGCTTTGACCGGCTTTATTGGCACTCTCGACCCGCCTGGATCAGACTCTTCATCTTTTTTGGTCCGTATCCTCAACTGACCTTGCCCGACGTGCACGCACCAGCACCTGCCCTTTGTCGTCGATTAATAGCCGACCAACGGTGCCAGCTGCCCGTCCTTACCTGACCGTTTTCAGAATTATGTCAGGAGATTGGCTCTTAATCGGGGTCGTTTGGTTCATTTGAAATCCAAATCCACTGATTTCAATCACCGCATTTGGCCCGGCAATCCAATTAGCCCGTACGCGCAATATCCGCCGCATCAATAAACGGCTTCATCCGCTTAAAACTTACAGACCACCACCGCAGCAGACTAAGCTATTTATTTATTTATTTATTTATTTATCCATTTATTTATTGTACGTCTTTTTGCTGCTGAACGTATTTTTTCACGCTGAATTTATTTTTTATTTTTACAATCTGTTGCTGCTGTATTTTGATGATTTTTTAACAGGCTCGGCACAAGATGCGTTTTTCTTTCAACAAACGTAGATTCTTATCAACACCGACCGGATAGCGCAGCAGTTGGGCAAGATGAGAGCAAGCGGTAAGCAGTTTTCAAGCAGCAGTAGCAGCAGCAGCAGCAGTGTAAACAAAATTTGGTAAAACAATGTCACAGACAAAAAGCAATGCAAAAACCAACGGAAAAAGCTTTGTTCAAATGTGCATAATTTGTTTGGGTTTCAACAATTTTTCATCATCATTGTTGAAACTGAGAGAGAGAGAGAGAAAAAAAAAGTTAAAAATTCCATACCAAGCTGCACACCGCTACACAACGCAAGTATACAGTAAAAACACAAGATTACTGTTGAATGAAAATTTGAAAAAACAAACTTTTTTTTTTACAAAAAAAGAACCTTACAAAACATGTGAATTTTTTTGTTTTTTGTTTGCTTTTATAGTATGCTTTTTGCAATGAATGGTGAATAGAAAGTTGAAGCTGGCTGGAAAAAGTCTTCGGATATTTTATAATGGTTGTATATATTATTTGGAATGTGGTTGTCAAGATTTTCAAAGGAAAACAACAAAATTTCAATGTTTCGATGTGACCAATTGGATGGAGAAAAAGAAGCAGAAGTATGATCATCATCAGAAATGATAAATACGCGCTGCTACCCTACGGGATACTGAGTCGACATTATTCAATTTCGCAAGAGAAACTGTAAAAGCAGCAAATGCAAAAGGATGAGAAGAAGAAAAACAAGAATTTAACCATCGTGAAAGAAGAAGAAGAAGAAGAAAACTGCTGTTGTTCCAAGCAAGAGAAAATCTATTTTATTTAAATAAAAAGGTAAGGTTGAATGAATTGATTTTGCACAAAAAAAATAGAAATACACATTTTCAACATGCAGATGGATGTAGTTGGTAGGTGAAAGTTTTCCTTGAAACAAAAAGGACAGACACGTTTAAATAATGAAATAATAATAAAAAGCAAAACGCATTTTATGAAAAAAAAAACTGTGAAACGACTTGCACGAACGAAGAGAACATCTGCAATAGGCAGATTGAATTCATTTTTCTGACCTTCAAAATCTTTTTGTTAACACATTACAACAACTATACACAATGAATAAGTTGTAAAAATTAATCAAACAATAATGAAAATAACTTTTCATAATCAAAATATAGTGTCTCTTAATTTTCCCATCGAAATTCAAAGATTATTTAAATTTTTTTGCATTATAGTTCTTCTGTGTGTGTGCGTGTGTGAATGAAACAACAAATAAGCCGAAAAGCGTTGTTTTTGTGAAGTATAAAGAGAAGAAGAACCTTTGTATCAAATAGCTTCAAGCAATTAAGCATTAAAGCTTAAATTGTTTATACGAAATTTTCAGTGATAATTAAGGTGTGGTGTGGCGGTGGTTAGTTGGTGTTTGTGTGGTAGAGACAAAGATGAAGAAGATTCGAGAAAAAAAATTGTGTATGTTTGTTTATTTGTTTGTTTTCTTCAAACCTATACTGTACTGTTTGAAGCGGATAAATGATAAATACGATCGGATGGATGTTGTTTGGTTTTGCAAAAAACAGCCATCGTTACGTTGTTACCTTGTACCTATGCACAAGTAGATTGAATTCGATTTTCCATTTTCTGTTTCCGAGCATCATTGATCGAACAGGATGATTGGTAAGTGCTTTTTTTTTATAATGTGTTCATACCAGGGTCAAAAGTTCCGCCCAACTGTTGTCAATTGGCCAACGCCTGCCCAACCCGATTATACTATATTACACTAGTTGACTCCGCCCACATACACGTCTGAAAAAAAAAACATACAAGACAGTGTTCGAAAAGACGTAGCTTTTCTTTCCCTTTTCACCATTGCTGACTAAGCAAGAGAGAAAGAAGAAGAAGAAAGCCGCCCGTGCAAGCAAGCTTGTTGTTGTCATTCAATTAATATTCTTCTTCTCCAAGCCGGTTCAAGATTTCATGTGACCGAGATTGGCCAGCAGATTATATAGCAACGTTGACTTGGAAATATGAGAACCGTTCGTTGCATATTGTTCAGCTTTGCTATCTCAACTTCCTGGTACAGTTAAAGTGGCATTCTAACATGGAGCCAGTGTGGTATGAAAAAGAAAAAAAAACGAACACAAAGTATGACGTGTACTTTCACTCCCCCCCCCTCCCCCTTTCCCCTTCTGATTGAGCGCTGTCTTCGCTTTTTGGCATTTACTCTCATCAAGCCGGACTTTCTCTCCAAACCCGCTTCGACCAATGGCAAATGAGAAAAACAATAGTGGCCAGAAAAAGTGAGCTTAAAAGAGTGAAAATTGTTATTGAAGCGAATTTCGTGTGCAGTGTACGATAGCGTCATCAGTCACGGCAAAGACAGGACAAAAACTGTGCAATGGAAAATGCTGCTGCTGCTGCTACTGCTGCTGCTGCTGCTGATGATGATGATAAAGTGTTGAATAAACACGCACCGATACCGACAAAAGATTGAAATATTGGAAACAAGCGAGGTAAGTGAGATGTCGTGAAAATGGTATATGATGGAAAATTGGAAATTCAGATTGACGATGTCGACAGTATATATATATACATATAGATATAGATGTAGATATAGTAGTGGAGAGTTTGCTTGTGTCGAACGGGATGCGCTATTGGCTGTGGAAACGTATTGCCACTCCAGAGGCCAATAAAAGCAGACGTGCGCTTGCAATTTCCATCGTCCGTTGTCCACTTGTGTGATAGTCTCTACGTTCGGCCGTTAGTCTAGCTATCTATCTATCTGTCTAAATATGTCTCTTACTCTCTCTCACTCTCTCTCTGTTCGTTGACGCGGGTCCGCATTCTTCCCAGCCTGCCGAGCAAAGAAAGAAGAGAATCGATGTCCGCCATTGCACGTGATCGTCATTTGCCATCATCTTATGTGGACTACGTCGATTGAGTTACGTGAATTAACCTGCCAAAGCGTGCGCATCTGCCCGTCCGATCACCAATCCAGATAGCTGCCAGCATCGTCATGCAGCGGTAAGTTTTTTCTTTTTTTTTTTTAATCTTCTTCTTCTTCTTCTGCATCTCATTACAGATATACAGATAGGTATATTATGTTGTTGTTGTTGTTTTTTTTTTAAATTTTTCTTCTGTACTAATAATTTCTTTTCGTCAACTTCATTTTCTATATGATTTCTAATCAACTAGCTCGTCACTGACAATAGTGAACGATATTTTTCACATACCGCATAGTTATTATTATAATAAGCAAGCAGATGGGAAAGGTTTGTTGAAAATAAACAAGCTTCGGGCGTGACGGACTTCATCATTTGTCGAAAGCGTGCGTCTTTGAGAACATCTTCATTTTCGTCAACCTTAGGCCACAGACACATGATAAATAGTACCTGCAGCATATTGATTAAATGTGCTCCATCTTTTCACCGTACCATCTGTGTGTTCCATTCTTTCGCTCAGTCATTCAGTCGGTCCTTCTTTCCTATTCTTATGTGATAAACAACGTCTGTGGTGTGAGTTGTCTTGATTGCAAATCTCTTTTTCTATCTAGCTTCTGTCCACACACACACACACACAGCACAGCTTACAGTAAGCAAAGGTATAAGAAATCAATAATAATACACAGTTTCAACTTTGGTGTGGTTGTCGTTGAAAAAATTATTCCACTCTCCACGTTCAGCAATAAATAAATAAATATATATATATACATACATATGTATGTTGGAAAAAAAACGTTGCTGAGCTACTGTCAACATTAAAATTAGTGTTGTTGTTGTTGCTTTTTTAATAAGCGTATGTAAGTTTTTTTCTATGCATCTTGGCGTCGTCGTTCTTCGACCTCTGCAAATCGTAAATGAGTGAGTAGTTTAAACTAGTGGTGACGTGTTGTGTTGTTTTATTCGTAGCCGGCAGCTAATTTTTCGACAAGCTTAAACGCACATACACACACAAAGCACACGTGTGTATGCGTCAGTTGAAATTAGTTGATGTAAACCGTAGCTGGCGATCACCGTAGAGCAGCAGCAGCAGCAGCAGTAGTGTTGTCGTTTTCATTAATGCTTTTCCTTTTCTTTTTATCTTCTCTTCCTTTATGCTTTCTTTTCTGCTTGGTGAAAGTATTTTTCTCATTGCTTTGTCGTGCAATTTTGGTCGTCGTCACCTGATCGATCACGAGTTAGTGGCCAGCCAGCCGGCTGGCTCTCGAAAAATTCTGCGCCTGGCCGCGCCCTAGTCGAAACGTCGGTTGGCTAATATAAAGCCAACGAGCTTGAGAACTTTTTCGGTTGCATCGTTTTTGACAAGCTCAACTGCCGGTGCGCCAACAATTTCCACTTGTGGACGTAATTTTGTAGATTGTCTACCGGAAACGTGCCAGTCGATCACACTACATCTACAGCTACATTATTCTGATTGTCTCTAATCGACCGATTGAACCGCTAAGCTGAATAATAACAGAAACAGAAAACCCGCTCTTACTTTCATTACTAAAAATTTTCTAATTTACCACTGTATCATTACATGTATGTATGCAGGTATTTTTATATGTATGTAAATGTGTATGTGTCCGTGTGTGATTGTTTCTTTTCATTTATAACATATTCATCAACTCATCATCTTATTAATTTTTAGTATAGTTAATTAACTAGCATTTTAAATTAGTTGATCATCATAAGCAGAAAAGTGTTCAGCCGACAATTTGTTATACATGTAAATTATATGTGATAATATTTATTGTAAGAACAAGTTAAATGCTGAAAATTTTCTAATTTTTATGTTTGACAAAACTGTTTTTCTATTATTCACAAAGTAATACTGATTATTGCCCTTGTATTAACATTAATCCAGACAGACATTCACTTACAGTTGTTTCAATAGCATCATCATCATCATCATTTACAATATAGAATGAAAAAAAATTAGTTGCTGAGATGTTGCTCAAGTTTGTGATAATCTATGCAAAGATGAAAGAAACTACTGAATGAATAACACATAGAAATAGTGTGATGTGGGCGGGTGTGTGTTAAAATTTAAACAAGCACAACGCGTTAGTTATACTATTATTCCAGATAATGTGCGCGTGCCTGATTTAGAACGGTTGTGATGTGATGACTGTCAATAATAATAGTGATGATGCGAGTAAAAAACTGCACACTGATGATTCAAACAAATTCGTTGTCCACCTTTACGTTGTGTGTACTATTGTAAAATTCCAGCACATCTGTGCAAATTATGATTTCCCCTCCCTCCCCTTCTGTGTAAAAAATACTGTGACGTTTAAAGTAAGTATGTAAGTAGTAAGTGATAGATGGAAAAAAAGCTAGCAACATTCATGTTCCAACAGTGTAAAGAAAGTATGATTTAGCTAAGTCGTATCTTCGGGCACCGTGAAAGTGCAATTTGTCAAAATTCACCTTACCATTCCCCAACATCTATCTATCCATCTATCTATCTACTCGCACAGACGCGCGCACACAAATACACGCACATAAACACAATGCACGTTAATCAGTTTGACGATGTTTGAAGGTTTTTGGCTAGGGTCGGCCGTAATTACGACAAATTTGTGTATTTTCTGGTCGAATTCGATTAGCCGGCGCCGGCGACCGGGCCTCACTGTTGGCCCATAACGAACGGCCGGCGTCCGATGATGATGACTCGACGAGAATCAATCCCACCTTAATGAGGCTCGATTGAAAAGAACGTCGCGCGCCCATCTTTAATCACTTGCACTCTCACAGTTGGATCTTCGGCATTGGCAAATAGAAGTGAAGGTAGGTAAACACAATTTATGTATTGATGAACTCTGCCACTGCGCTTCCGCTTATTCGTCGGCTTCTCCAGCACACACACACACACACACACACACACATACATACATACATACATACATACATACATACATACACTCAACTAACAACAATTCTTCATTGCTTTCATTAGCTAGACATTTTGGGCTAATGCAGGTGGCGCTGCTAATACATTGTAGTATATACATACTACCAATGTTTTTATTGCAAACTACTATTATATAGAACAACAACAACATCTACTGTGCTAGTATTGTTGCTCATGTATTATTACTATTCATTTTGTATCACTGATACAGCTATATATATATATATAAGTATAGCAGAACTGAGTACCAGTTGTGAGGGTAATTCGAATCCGTCTCACAGTGAGCTTAAGCAACATAAATTCTCATCGAATGCAATAATATTACAGAATTAGGAAATTTTAGTTCAATATTTACCTATGCTCCTTTTTCTTGGGTGTCAATTTCTTCTTCTCTTAAAAGACAATGAACGATTGCTGGAAAATGGAAAGAAAGAGAACGCCATAGGATGGAAGCGAGTTGGAAAGTGTGGAAAGAATTCAATAAAAAGGGTTAGTGATAATCTGCGGCGAAATGATATTATCAAATTGATATGAAAAAGTGACGATGAAATTTGCATGCTTAGCACCTGGGCCGCAGGAATGAAAACGGCCAGTGGCGTTGAGTGATTAATTAGCACGTTTGAGAAGTGAGCTTTCTGACTTGGTTGGCATCTCCTGATGCACTTGCTCGTTGTCTTCGAAATGACAAGCCCAAACGACAATGATAGATCACAGGCATTTTGCCGAGCTGTGGTGAAGGTAATGCCGGCGGCGCATTCCATCCCACCGACGTCTCATGTTATTTCTCCTATTTACAATGATAAATTAAGCCCCGAGATAGCAACGTTGGTTGAACGTTTTCTTCTAAACACACAATTCTATATAGCTATATACATATACATATATATATATATAGCTTCGACTGCAGACAACAAACTGCCAACAATATGTGCTCATTTTTCAATTTATTTCAATTGGCCAGTTGGCTGGACGTGTTCAAAAATTCTCGCGGTTCCTAGCCAACCTGACCGCGACAATGGCAATGCAATGAGGAAAGATATGATCGTTATTGAAGCGCTTCTTTTTCAACTTCATCCAGCCGATGTGCTGAAAAAGCACGCTTGGTTGAATCCGCATTTCCTTGTAACACCGCGGTGAAGCTTAAAATTTTGTCATTTCATATATTTCACGACGTTGCAATATCTTTGCCGTGATCGAGGACCGCATGCATGTAGTGGACACACGATCGCAGATCATCAATTCCCAGAACCGCTTATTGCCCATCTGTCAAACGTTTGAATCCGCGGCGCGAAACGGCGTCCCGGCGCCGGTCGATCCCTTGCTTTGTCAGGTACTTATCGCTGATTGACTTTGAAAAATATATTTTTTCCCATCCCTGACATCCAACAGATAGTGGCTAAAAATTCACAAACATGCGCGCTGAGCTTTCCTCGCGAGGCTCGTCGTCCGCAGAGACCCTTGGGAACCCAATTCGGCAATGAAATGTCTTAGCCAATCGCCCATTATGCTTGCTCAGGCTTAATAGCGCTTCACGTGCGCTCAGGCTGCACTTGTGCATCAGTCGGCTTCCTCTATGATTATTATTATTATTATTATTTTCCAAGCACCTCTACGTGTTTTGATTAAAGCAAAACTATCATGCCATTTCCAATTCTATCTATCTTCTCCACTTACAGTACTGTATATCCTCCATCATCATCATCATCATCAACTTTTCTTACCTGTACGTCAGTTTTTTTTATCTTGCAACAAATCGTACTTTTGAAAACAATTTTTCTTACAAATCATGCTCATTCATACTCATTTATTCATTGTTCATCACATAAAAATGTTTGTTTCTATTCATAAATAGTTGAACATGAAATTTAATTGTAAATTTTTACCAGATAAATTTATTTATTGATTTTTTTTTTGAAATCAAACTTCAATAATTACTTAAAGCTCATTAACATGTGTATGATGATTTTATACGAGAATGAAAACGTTGCGTAAGAGGAAAATAATTTTACATCTTTTCTTGATGCAATTTTCTACTTTGAAATTTTGCCATTCAATTGATAAACCAATATCACCTATATATGTATAATGGATGTGTTGTAAAAAGTTGTACGAAATTCAAATTTGCTTAATTTTTTGTCGGATATATTTAAGAATTGAAGAAGACGTTTGCCCGTTTGCTTGTTTGATCAAGTACAGTTGAAACTGCTTTGTATTGAATAATAGCACTGAATGAAGAATGATTTACAATGTGTAGAATTGTAAAAGCAAAACAAAAAATTACTAATTTTCCCATGAATAATAAAAATAACCTCATAAATATATATATGTTGAATAGAAGTTTGAAGAAAAGTAGAGGAAATATTTCGTTCGAAATGGAATTTTAAAGGTAAGGATGAGGCAGGCGGTGGCTTAGATGTATATATATATATGACCAAGATGATGATGATGGTGATGGTGGTGATGATGATCATGCGTAAACAGATTGAGCGAAAAATCCAATAAAATAAGGTTGACCTTGATTGAACGAAGTGCAGGCGGTCCCCCGCGGACCCTAATACATCATCCGGTGGTCAGAAAGCGGAAATTGGCATTTTGTTGGTGTTTACGTTGATTACACGGCCGGACAGTTTTGCTTTCCTTGTCCAGCAGAGTTAGGAGGGGGGGAGTAAAAAAGAGGCAAGAAAATAAATATATAAATAACACTAACAGGTGGCAAGAAAATGAGCTTTGTCCATCTTGTCCCATTGGCCTTCGGTTCTCGGTTAGCATTCATTTCACCTATTTACATTGTAATTGCTTTTTGCAATCGGTCCATGAAAAGAATATCGATCGCCGTTGAATGGTCGCGCCCGTCTTTTAAGCTATATAAAATGCTCGTGTCAAAGTTAACCGTGCCGGTTTGTCATTTCCGCGTTAGTTGTGATCATAAATTTGTATATTATAAAAATTATATAATAAAATAACAACAACAACAACTGCACCACCACAATAAAACCAACTACAGTACAACAAATAAACTATAACGATATTATAGAACAATTATTATATAGAATTATATTATGTAATATATATGTTATTATAAAATGTGAAAATAAATAAAGTAAAAAAGAAATGATGAGTGAATTTGAAAATTATTCCACTGAAACAGAGATTTTGAAAATGAGAAAAAGGAAACGGATTAAGCAATGAGGATCAACAACAAAAACACAGACAACGTGGTCGATTAGTTTTGCACGTCACGCGCAATAGCTGCTTGCTTGGATGCTAAAAGCGAATGCGCGCGCGTGCTAGTTCATTGCGTGCATGCGTCATCTGCAATGACGAATTTGGCCAAAATCTTCAGTCCAAGCTATAACTACCATAGCGGTTAATCAGCAAGCCCAACCTTGCCTTGATTACCTTAGAATGGGCTTTGCTAAAATTCTAATTAATCAATTTTTCAATTCCATTCTCATTGGTCAATTGTAATTGGCACATGCTTAGAAAGAAGGTGGACGGACATGTTGGTGGAATAATGGATGTTGAAAATGAAACTCTTGCAGTGGTTGAAATTGAATTTTTGACAAAAATTAATTCAATTAATAAAATTAATAAATCATCTCGGCAAAGAAATAAAAAGCAATTGTTTAATTTTTTTTAACTGAGAAAATTGACGGCAAAATTTCGCCTCATCCAACATTTCTCCATTATTAACTGTAATTTAATTAAACGATCTCAAATCAAACATTGGATAACAACATTTGCCGCATGTTTGTCATCAACTTGAAAACACAAATTCAACATATTCTAAGTCATTGTTGTCTGAAGCTTTCTTTTCATAATAATAATAATAAATGTTAAAAACTCTTTCTAAAATAACTTTGTTCATTTTTTCTTTTTCTTGCAAATACACTGTAACAGCAATGAAATAAAATCACAAATCCTGCATTTTTATAAATGTTTTTTTTATTAAAAAAAATTTTCTATAACAAAAGTTGTAAAAAGCTTCAAAAAATTACCACAAATTGTTACTGTAAATATTTTTTTGTGACCGTATTTAAATAAGTGTGACAATGATTGAATATATTTGTAGAGTGAAATTTTTGCAACGTTCAACACCAACAACCCAACAATACATAACCGTAGAAGATGAAATTTAAATAAAGGTAAGCATTGCTTGTTCAAACTGTTTAGCTGTAGTTGACATCTGATATGAAAATTTGATTAAACTCTATCTATCTACAATTGCATGTAACAAACAACCCTCTTAGAAATGCTCATTTTTAGCAGATGAATATATATATATATAATCATAATAATAATAATAATAATAATTATTATTATTATTATGCTTGTTTGTGCATATTTTTTTTTATTCAGAGCTGGTCAAAGCAGTCGGTCGGTCGGTTGGTCGGTCGGTTAGCTTCAAAGAACATCAAATGCTTGCTGCGTTGAAGCTGTTCGTGTTCGGTCAAGCTTGCAAAGTGACCATTGAGTAGTTTAGCTTAGATGAAAGCGTTCAGAAGCGCTGTTGCGCAAACGGTCGGCTCCTCTTTAGCTTTTCGCAGCTTACAGGACAGGACAGAAGAGCAAAGTCGGCAGCCGCGACAGCAAAACTGAAACGTTCGCCAGATGGGGAAGGGAAAAAGCATTGGGGGAAGTGGGGAAAGAAAGGTGACGCAAATGTCGATGACCGGTGGGCCGAAAAATCTACTTCGACCCGAGATGACCGCCACTCACACACACATACACACACAGCTGTGCTGTTTTGCTTGTTTCTCAAGCTTTTATTATTATTTTTTTGCTTGGACGTCGAAGAAGGAGCACAACAAACGGATATCATTCAGAAAAGCATCTGTCAGTAAAATTTCAGTCAATACCTGTCAGGTGTCGCTAACGAATGAATGTGGAAACGTTTCCGGATCCTTTATGAAGCCTATCAATCACAGTCGCAGTATCTCATTTGGTCTATTAAGCCAATCAAATCTGACGAGTTAGCGTTAGCGCGATTTTGACCAACTGTCGCGATTTAAAAATAAACAACCTGCTCATTTTCAATATGCTTAAATGTTGTTGTATTTTCAGTAGTTCAGTACGTTGATCAAAGATACAACCGGGTCGCCGAGTCGCCTCGGTTCACCCGGCAATTTCCAAGTCTGAAAGTCTTCCAAGTACAACGAAAGTGCCAACCAACGTTCAGCATTTGTCACCAAGCAAAGCAACGATGGAAAACACTGAAACGGGAAAAAGTGAACCACAGAACGAAACAACAGAAACTGACCCTGAAACGATGGTCCGTTTGCCAAGTGAACCGACTTCCAATTCGTCGGAACCGACCCGGCGCTTCAAATGCCCTCTCTGTGTTAAAGCGTTCAAATTCAAGCATCATCTGAAAGAACACGAGCGCATACATAGCGGTGAAAAGCCATTTCAATGTCCACATTGTTTGAAACGGTTTTCTCATTCCGGTTCGTTCAGCTCGCACATGAACCGCGATAAATGCTCTACAACCATCCCTGCACAGGCGACTAATACTACTAATAATACTTTTGCACTGTTGGCAAACGCTGCCAATGCGGATATCCTGACGGTGATGCAACAACAACAACAACAACATCAGCAGTCATCCCAGGCGATGAACAATTTACAGAACGAAGAGGAGATGATTTTTCCATACAGATTATTATTGGAACGTATTCATACTCAACAAGAAAACATCATGATGCAACAGGATAATAATAATAATAATTTACAGTTGGGGATGATCAATCAACAACAACAGCAGCAGCAGCAGCAGCAACAACAACAACAACAACAACAACAACAACAACAACAGCTTAGTAATGAAAATCCAGCAAGTAGTAGTACAAATGGATTGTTGTTAAGTTCAAGATCAGCTAAAGAAAGACCCTCACGCAACCGCAACTATTTGTCTGAAGAACAAGTGGCAGTTTTGAATAATCACTATCGAAACAAGCCGTTTCCATCCAAAGCTGAACTGGCTGCTTTGGCAGCGCATCTTGGCATTGGCAAACGCGTTGTTCAAGTTTGGTTTCAGAACACACGCGCCAAAGAACGTCGAAGCAGCAGAGCCGCGGCTGCCACTGCCGCCGCCGCCTCAGCAGCCACAGCCGCTGCCGCTGCCGCTGCTACCCTCTCGGCCGCGTCGGCAATGACCTCCACCGCTGTGGCCACACCCGCCGCCCCGACTGCGGCACCGGCGGTTCCGTTGATCAATCCATTTCTGAGCTGGACCAACGCGGCCAACGGATTCGTGCCGCCGGCGACCATGCTACCCATGCTCTTTTCGCCGTTCAGTTACATCTGGTTGAACGCGGCCGCCGCCGCTGCAGTGGCTGCTAGCGCAGCCGAGGCGATGGGCCCCACCCCACGGCCCAGTGCTGACACCAACGCCCAGCCCGAGACGACGCCGGTTGCCGATGAACAGCCCTTGGATTTGTCACTGCGTGCCCAACGAACGACAACCCCGTTGTTAGCTGACCAGTTCAAGCAAACGAACCACCACCACCACCACAATCACCAGCAACCAGAGGTGACCACCACGACAAATGATGACAATGAGCCTTCCAATTTGTTGGCGTTTGTTCAACGCGAAGGCCAGCGGATCACCCAAACAATGCAACAAGCCAGGTTTGTTCCTCCGTACGGTTGTGAGCTTGTTTCACCAACAGAGGCTAGGTCGGTGCCGGCCACGCCGGAAATGTCGCCGTCCGGCAGCGGTAGCAGTGCCGCGACCACGCCCCTGTGGACGAACGTGTCCATGGCCAGCGTATACGGCAAGCGCAGTCCGGCGCCGAAACGCACCTTGGCCGATGTGGTCAACGAGTTGAACGAGAGCAGTTTGAAGCGTCGACGTTCTTGGAAAGAGCACAAGGTTCAGGATGAAGGCTTGTACGCCTGTGATCAATGTGACAAAATGTTCGGCAAACAGAGCAGTTTGGCTCGACACAAATACGAACATTCGGGTAAAATCAACATTTCTGTATGTTTTGTATTTCTCTTTCTTTTCTGCACCACATAATAAGTGCACTTGTAATAAGTGCAAAATTAATTTTTTCGACAAATGAACATTATTAATCAGAAACTATCCATTTCATCAAGATTAATTAGTGTTAAGAGGAGAGTTGATTTTTCAATAAAAGCAAAGTAGCAATCTTTTAAAGAGGACTAAAATATATCCTAGCTGATAAAACATGTATATATATACATATATATAATTTAAACTTCAAAGATCTCTCTGTAATAATAAATATTTGTACAGTTCAAGTTAAGAAAAGCCCCAGTAAAAAAGTGTTGAACATTATAGATAAAACTAGCTCAATTCTCACGTAGAACAGGCAATTAAAATAATGATAATGACCAACGGCTTAGTTGGAAGCCAAGTTTTTCAAATATTTTCCACTGGACAGCTTTCACAAAGTGAATGCTTAATTGAGGACAAATTGCAGACATAAATAAAGCCGTTCCCTTTGCTTTGCAGGTGTGATATTTTTTTTATTTTGACACGCACATCCTGCTTATAACCTGCAAACGATATAAAGTTGGCAATAATTTCTTAAACGACACAGAAACACATATCTATTTCCCCCCTTTATAACATGAAAAGCATTGTCTTCTGATTGTTGTAAATGAATAATTCTGTTTTGCTTTGTTTAGGACAACGCCCATACAAATGCGACGTCTGCGAAAAGGCATTTAAACATAAACATCACTTAACTGAACACAAACGACTGCACAGCGGTGAAAAACCGTTTCAGTGTAATAAGTGCCTGAAACGCTTCTCACATTCTGGTTCATATAGCCAACATATGAATCATCGTTACTCTTACTGTGCACCATACCGCGAATAAGTTGTGTATTCATCATATGTTTTTTTTTTCACTTCACAACCCAAATTACTTATTTATTATACTCAGTTAGCTTTCTAATGATCGTTCTCTTTTTGCTCTGGTAAAACATTGTCTATAGGTAGTTAGGTCTAGTTATCAATTACCGACCCAAAGTGGTCCATCTGTGGCCAATCACTTAAGCAGCTCCTTGCTCAAAGCAACGAGACTGTTTTCTCATTCAGCTTGATCCAGTTCTTCCTATCACTTACTTTTTTTTATGCACTTCAAATTTATTATATACATATATATTTTTTTTTAATTATTCTTTCATTCGGTCGGTCCTTCCAACTTATCAATTATTATTATTTGTGGATTCTTGGTTCCGGTTGTAGTTGGTTTTTGCTGTACAAAAAAAAACGCTCTTTTACTACTTCTACTTCTTTTTTTATAAATCAACAGGGATATCAAATCCAGGTTCTTTGCACTGTTGTACAGTCAGCTTTTGTCGTCTTCATATTTATCACCGCATGCAGGTTTGTTTGCTTCCTTTTTTTGTGCTTTCAAATTTTCAACACGAACATTGACGTAGCTTCCATCTCTTGCCATTGTGCTGTATGTACATCGTTCATATCGTTGAGATAAATGTTCATTCTTCCCTTCCAAATGTATATACTTAAATGAAAAAAGCTCTTTCACTTTTTGGCTGCTATTTACTTAAATTTATATCCAATTCCACTATCAGATGAAGCTTTTTTCCGGTGTTTATATGAAGCATTTTCTGGTGTATTATGATAATCAGTGCAACTAAATGTTTTCGTTTTCTTTTTCTTCTATTTCTTCCTTCCTTCAGCTTTCATTATCAAGTTCTGTTCTGTTCTTGTACAAATAATTATCTTCATGATTGGGAAATAATTTTTCCAATTTTCGGCCAAGACTAACTATGAAGCAGTGGAATGTAATACATTGCATCGAAGACTGAAAATCTATTGGCCACTTGTGATTGATTATTATTTGTGCTCTCTCTCTGTACTTTACAGAACGTATAATTATTTTTTGCTTCAAATTTCCCTGTCTGTCTTCTACCTTGATTTTGATGTTACTTTGTTTCAATGATTTGTTTTTCAAAATCAAGACGCAATTTTCATATTATAGTAGTTTGTAGTTGGGAATTAAAAAAAAAAGAACAAAAAACCAATCTCGAATGAAAAAAATGGTTAAGGAAAGTTGAACCTGAATGCACATGTATACATACATACATATATATGTATATGTATAGGTATGTACATCATCAGTTTAGGTTAGTTGTTTAATCGACTGCAGCAGTACATTGCACAGACAACGGCGCATAAAAAGTACAGGCAAACTTGTGATAAAAATGTCAACACTGCCCGTTTTCGGCTTGCAAACAACATATTGACATAAACATATCAATACATACACATATATGTATGTTGAAAAAAGAAATTGAAAAATAAAAGACAACAGGGATATAGTATACTAAACGAAGAGGTGTATCAAGAGTCCAACTGAGAACAAATGGATGAATGATTGAAAATTTTGTGATGGGATGAATTTTTGTTTGATGTCACAAACAAGACACACATACACGCATATAATATATGTATATATATATAATATGCTGCTATTGTTTTGGATGTTTGCGACGGAAAAAATCACAACCCAACAAGTTTGAAGAGGTGGAAGAAATCAAACGGCCGGTCGATGTACCGGAACCGTGGCAACGTTCATTTCCGGGTAAACGGTGAAATAATCTTGTTGCAATTTGTTGGCCGGCTTACGAAGCTTGGACACACCCCAGGAGACGATAATGCCGGAAAAGATCACGCAAAGCAAACTCACGCTGACGGTGACTGCGATAAAAGCCGACTCGGCAATGCACATCATATCTTCTGGTGAGTGAGCCATCACTTTGACAAAGTTGCCCACTGAGAATGGAAATAATTAATTTTATATTTTTGGAGGGGGATTTTGTTATTTTTTTTTTTACAACATCGAACTAACTACATCACACAACCACCACCACCACCATCACCACAGACAGACAGACAGACAGATACTGTATAGAAATTTGCATGCATTTTTCAATTACGAATACTACGACAACACCTACAACCACCACCAGCACCAATCACCGAATATATCTCATTTTGTTTGTTTTACAAAAGAAGAACAAGATATTAGTAGAAGCAGAAGAGAACAACAAACAACCTTTGGATCAGTGTTGTGAGAATAAATAAATAAATAAATAAACAACTTACCATAAGGCAGAAGGGTAGATTCTTCTTGTTCTTCTTCTTCATCTTGATGTTGTTGTCGCCTCTTTTCTTCATCATTCTTCTGCTGTTCCTTCTCACCGTCGGCATAGACCCGTAGAACTGCCGACAGTTTCTCCTCGACCATCTCCTCTTCGTCGTCGTCGTTGTCAATAATCAACGTTTCGTTCACTTTAGCAGCGGTGGAACCAAGAGCAATGCTGCGCTTCTTACGGCCATTCGAGATGAACATCTGCCTGCTTGAACCGTCCAAACAGTGACTCTGCAAAATTTTTTATTATCAATTTCGGTCAAATCTGCCAACGGTGTTTGTGTTTCAATTCGTAAAAATATGCAAATTATTTATTTTCTCGCGCTATTGCGTGAAAAGGGGAGTGGCTAACTGGCTAGCAACCTTTATTCGTTGACCTTGTTATTCAAAAAATTTGCTTATCAAATTCTTGTTGCTGTTGTTATTGGCGCGAGATGCTGGGGAAATTGCGGTCGGCTAATGATGATTGAAAGAGAATAAAAAAGAAAAATGAACATGCAACAATTAATTATTCGTCCATTTACAGAAATGCATGCAAAAAGAAAAACACTTCAATTCGTTATTACGTTAAGCTTAATTGTGCTGCTAAGAAATGATGAATGATAGTAGTGTTATAGTTATTGCGGTGATTGTGGTCAGTTAGTGACCGCGAGCAGAAGAGATTCAAGTCAAATGCTTGCTTACTGGTGGACAACCGTAGGGACCGGCGCAGAACATGACCGTGCAAACCATCTGTATATCATAGGAGCCGTCGAGTCGGAAAGCTTTCATCATCGCCGCCAATCGGTTGTTGTTCTGATCCCTAACGACCGGCCCAATCAACGCGGGATAACGTGGACAGCTAAAGTTTAAAGTTGAAAATCCAATTGAACAAATAAATATATAATGCAATAAGACAAACTGCTTACCCATTTTCGATCACTTTAAACGGTACACTGTCGCCAGTGCCGCCGACACGCGTGGCGGTACATTCCAAAAGCATCATGTTGCTCGGTCCGGCTTGGTTTGAAGTGGCGACGAGCAAAATTTCAGCACCGATGCAAGTTTCCCTAACTTCTTGGCCTTTTTTGTCCAAAAATTTCAAAGATGCACTCACCGGACCAGGCGTACCGGCTGGCAATAATTTCGGCTGAGCTTCGCTGAAAATATTCAAAACTTGTCTCACCGTTCTCTTGTTTGCAATTCACACAAAAATCATTTACCCAATGTCGTACAATGTGGTGACAATAACTGAACCTTCGCCGATGCCTTTCAACGACGTATCACAAGTGACGCGATAAAAGCGATCCCATTCGGTGGTCACTTGATGAGGCAGAACACCGTCCAAAGAGACCACGACCATTGCTTCCAATTTTCCATCCTGAATTTAGAAATTCGCAAATTCAATCACAAATTATCAATTGGCACGTGAATTCTCAAACTGTGACATGTCTAGATTGCAACAGTTGATGAAGAAGCCGACAATCTATCACTTTTGCCCCCTTGGAGATTTTTTAAAATTTCATCAAAATGATTTTTCAATAATCATATAAATTTTCAAAATCTATTTAAATAAAATTTTGTTAATTAATAAAAATTATTTGAAAGAATTAAAAAGAAAAAGAAAAACATCATCGTCATCATCATATAACGTGGAGTGTACTGTAACGCCGATTGAAATACTGTAATTATTGTACTTCATAGTAAATTGGGGGAAAAATGAAAAATAATCCAAATTTTGAATATGAAAAATTAGTAAATTTCTTCCTTTCCAAAAAAATTTTTTTTTGAATCGTTCGTTTTAACTTACCCTCAAAACAGTTCCACAATCACCGCTGACCGTTGGTGGTGGGAATGTCATGACAATTTGTTTAGCATTGGTGACAGTTTTGTGGCAAGTGGAGAAACGATCAGCAGCGTAAATAGCTCCAGTGTACGGTTCTCTTGTATTGACAATGAAACGAATACCTTCACTTGTGCAAAGAGCCATGCCGCCAAATTGTGATTCTGTGAACAAGCGCGAAAATGAATCCAGTGGAAGAACAATGAATGAATGAATGAATGAGTAGAAGAAAATTAACATACCACAGTTGAATTCATAATAATCTGTCGATGGGTTGTTTTGCACGTTGGCAGTAGCTTTGTTGACCGCGTAGACATAGCAGGCGAGTTTGGTGCGCACGTAGTTGATGGATTTGCAGTTCAAATTTTGGAAACACAACGATATACAGTCGGCCACAGTGACACCTTGAGCACTGGCAACTGGTGTAGCTTGGATTGCAGACCCGATGAAACGTTCGAATGCAGCTTGTTGTCGGCAAGTGCTCGACGTGAGATCAGCTACAGATTGAAAAATATTTTAACAAAACCAACACACACACACACACGCGCGCATGCAGAGAGAAATTAAGAATGAAAATTGTACTACTGTACCAGCAACGCAGGTTGGCTCGTAGTAATCTTTGCCTTCGAGCTTGGGTGGACCTTGCTGATCAGCACGTGAAAATGTGTCCTCATCGGAGATGATGCATTTCTTCAACGATGGTGAATATTCTGCTGAGCGACAGAAAGTGTTCAACGAATCCAAACACTTTTGCAAGCACTGCGATTCTAGAGCTTCGATGCTTGAAGTGTGATCGTACTTGTGTATCTCGAAACTGGATGTTTTCACAAATACCAAATTGCCACCAATGTGACCACATCGATTTTGTCCTCAAATATTAAACGAAACAAAATATAGCTGAACTTGTTGTTGAGAAATGAAAAAAAAATTTTTAATTTATTACTTGATAAACAGTTGCTGTCGAAATAGTCGATCGGTTCACTTTGTGATTTGCGCATATACTGTGGCTTGCTGCGTCGATCTTGGTCGCTCATCTCGCAAAAGTAAGTGTTGTAATTGTAATTGATAGAACGACAGACGAACGATTCTTCCAACAAGCACGCGCTCAGACAATCCTCCCTGGAACCAACTTGAATCGAACGACGGACGAAACCTTCCAAACGTGAGTTCCGGGTCCTTTCAAAACTGTACGATCGGTAAGAGCACGCTTGGTGTGCAGTGACGCCTGAGATGGAAAAAAGCAAATGTTTATTAAACTATGCAAATTTCAAAAAACCAACTGTTATTATTCCTACCTGGCAGACAAACTTTTTCATAGTAGAAATTGTTCGCACTTGGATTCGGTGCCAGAATGCCGGATCCGGCGGGCGTGGCGGCGTTGTCGAAAAAATGGCACGTCTCCTGACCGTCATAGTTGAACGACGCGCATGCCCTGGGTGCGCCGGTGGTGGGTTCGATGTTGTGCTTGCAAAAGTGAGCGCAGGAGATGTCGTCACCGGCTGACGATATGACCAACGGAACGCCGGTTAGCCGAGCACGAGAGATGCGTATGAAGACGGCGACTTCATTCGGAGCA
The DNA here is from genome assembly GCA_001447755.1 of Trichinella papuae. Lineage (NCBI taxonomy): Eukaryota > Metazoa > Nematoda > Enoplea > Trichinellida > Trichinellidae > Trichinella > Trichinella papuae. The sequence continues at coordinate 239,265 of JYDO01000038.1, read as the reverse complement.
CACTGGTAAACTAAATTTTAAATTTAAAATAAATATCACAACAATAAAATGAAATGTCAACAGTTCTGATAAAGTTTTTCTTTTCAATTCAAAAAACAACAACTTGTATATCATTTTTCATACTGTAAATCAGTTTGACAACAATTATTTGAAAATATTTAGGAAATTAAGGAAAAATATTTAAAATTGCATTTGAAAAAAAGCTGACACAATGCAAATTGAATAGCTTGGTTGTTCATTTGGAAAAACTATTTTTGCCACTTCATTACACAAATGGTGTATAGGAAAAACAGACAGTTTTGATCAGATAATGTGAACAGTCAGCGACCTTTGATGGTATGTCACATACGTCACTGGTGTTTGGAATAAGTGCGACAAAATGACACTGAAATGCACCCGTATGCCCCGGCGCGGTACCACTTTGTCGGTGGGCTTAATTGCCCTTGACACTTCTTATTCAACGGACAGCGACTTATTTAATTAAATCGCAAAAACAACACATTCCAGTGTTTTGAAATTTTACAATCGTGGGCAAATTTAATATTAAAAAAAAATAAACAAACGAATGGTACAAAAAATTTGTACCGCATTGTCAAAAGGTCAATGATCGCCATTGTCAATTATAACACGGAATAAATAAATTCGGTAACGTTTGCAAAATTCCACAAATGCTGAAAATTCATAAATGGAAATAAAAAATCAATACGCGACCGAATTTTTTCCCATTGTCAGTGTTGCGCAAGCGGATGACTCAGTACTGTAAAAGTTTTTGTTGTTGTATCAAAATTTGAAAAAAAAGAATATACTTTTTTGAAATGTTTCAATTTTACAATGATGAAATGCAAGTTTTGAACAAATGAGATTCAAATTGTGAAAAATGAATATTCGAAATTTAAATTTTCAATAAATTGAAAACATCGTAAAATAGCAATGGATAGATAGATAGATAGATTATGAGTAGAAAATTGAAAGCTAACGCTATATTTCGAAGCTACGAATGTTCACAACAAAATTTGTTTTACATTTAAATAAAAATTTTCAATAAATAACTGAAGAAAGAAATGAAAAAAAAAACAATATTTTCTCAAAAATAAAAATTACAACAAATAAATTTCAATTACCTGATTTAATGTTTCGCGAGAGAAATTTGAAATTTTACCGTGTGATTACTGTATATACACACAAAAAAAAGAGCGGAAAAATAATGAAAGGCAGGTATGAAGATTGACTTACTTGAAAAAGCCCGCTGGGCGGTAAGGAGGGAAATGAGTAGCAATGCTAGAGAAATTTGCATTGCAATTGGCGTGCGTCAAAGTGATCAACGATCAAGTTGGCACTGTTGGTAAACGTTTGGAAACAACACCTGAAGAAGCGTCGTTTGTCGAATAGTGTTTTGCCGTGCACTAGTGGATGCAGATGTATGCAATGGGCAGATGTTGTACGTGTATAGAAGAAGCAATGTTGGACAAGTGAAAAGTTATCAAATTATTAATTGAAACCAAAGAAGAAAAGAGCGGACGAATCTCCAACCAGCCAACCGCTTACAACAGAATTACAAAACGTTATACAAATGCCTGCTTGAAGACAGTGTCGGTTTAATACGACAGCCAGGTAGACGGAAAGTGGAACAACTCGCTCGACAAACTTTCACCTTTTCTTATGGACCGCTCGGCAAGGTCGTTACCCCTAAGACCCTTGGAATCTTCGGTACAGTGCCAGTGTGCGATCGGTCTGCAATCACCAGGTCAACCCTGACGTGCTCTATTCTTCCACATGACAGCCTTTTACATTCGATGACAACATTTCCCAAAGGATTTTCAAAAATTAAAAAAAAAATTCAAGCAAACTATTTAAAAAACCACACCCACATCAAACTGTATTCCACAACAAATAAATACGTCATCTTTTATTGGCAACGAAACAGTTTTAACCACATGAAAATGCATACATATGAATGAATTTATCTCAATGTTAAATACATTTGAAATTATATTTATTCTCTTCGTGGATACAAATTTATTTTATATAAAAAACCAAATTTTCAAAAATTTTAAATTTTTCTTAAACATTTAATTTAATTTTCCGTATCAATCAGCAGAAGATGTTGAAAATATAAGACACAAGAGTGTTATTAAAATTTTTTGAAAAATCCTTTTCCTCTACAAGAAAATGAAACTTGAACATTCAAATTGTCTTGTCGTTCAAATAAAGTCATCAACTTTTCAATCGTACTCGATTCAATTTTGTCCAAAAATAACAATTAAAAAAGTATAATTAAAAAAATCACTCTTAAAACATGTTCATTAAGAAAATCAGTTCAGAAAAATAACCTTCCACCGAATGCCAATGCCAAGCATACAGTAACACTTCAGAAGACAAAATAATTTTCAAATCAAAAATAAAAATCTAAAGCATGCTTATAACAATCATTTTCTGAAAACAGAACATATCCACATGTGAAAGCTGCATACTGTTGCATTTAGCAAACTGCTTGACTTTACACCACCAGGATTATTTATTTGCGTTTTCAATAGCTCATTTTCGAGAATAATTTATTGAAAAACGAATTTTTATAAAGTTAATCAACAATTTGCTGTATGAATTTTTTCATTAAAATTGCAAACAACTTTTTCAAATTAACACTAAAACAAAAGAATTTTAAATTTTAACTGACAACTTATATGAAATTTCCGTTCCAAAATTGCATGCATAACTTCTGTTGATTGATAAATTTTCAATAAAACACCAATATTTTATGATTGAAAAAGAATTCAAGTCAATTCAAATTCAATCAATAATAGTTGATAAAATTTTAGCTCAAGTCATACAGAATATTGTAAAGAAATTCCATTTCGATCAAATTATCAATTTACATTAGATTTATCAATTTTATTTTCTCTCCATCCAAAGCAATTAATGACATTTAACAAAGTTAATTGTCAAAAATAATAATGATAATTAGAAAGAGCAATTCAGTCACAAATGTATCACTTTTATGAAAAACAATGATAATACTTACATATTGTTCGGATTTTTGTGTAACAGTAGCATCTTCAGTAGAACTTTTTCGTCAATTTCATCATTGCATTCGTCTTCGTCTTGGGACAGTTTCATTTTATCAATTGTGCACAGTGCCTAATCAAGCACAGACATTTGAAAAATGTTATCTTATTATCTTTTGAAACATTTAACAAAACTGTAATAATGTCAAACAAATGAATTTTCAAAAAAAAAACGTAACGTGTGGCACGAACTAATGAAAACACAACCATTGAAAATATGAATTTCAATTCAAATACACTGTTTTGCAGAAATAAGATAATTGCACATATTGAAATGCTAGAAAAAAAATTCAATAACAAAAAAAAGAACATTTACGGTTGTTTTATAAAATAAAAAATTCAAAATTGCTCATCACACAAAGTACTGTAAATTGATCAGCATGTTCAATTGTAATTGGTAATTCAATTTATTCAAAATGACAACTTCGTTCATTACAAGTGAAATTAAAATCGCCCATTAAAAAATTCAGCAACTTATAAATACAAAATTTTGTACAAAGTGCTGCTGTGTAAAAAGTCATCGAAAATGATACTTATGATTATATATATATATATGAAAAATAATATGCAAAGGATATATATGTATATCCACGCAGAATAAGTGACGAAGTTTTCTGTGCACTTTGAAAGTTCCAATAGTCGAATAAAGTAAAAAGATTTCACAAACGACAACACGGTCGTATGAACAGAATAAAATAAGAAGAAAACAGACAAACAATCAATTGTAATAAAGTACACTGACAGTGAGATAGATTTCCGGCCAGCAGCAGCACATTTCAAATATATTTGAGCAGTGGTAGGCTTAATTGTACATCTGAAACTGAAGAACCCCTGGCATATTCTTTTCAGTAGAAGCCAATTTTCAAAAAAGACCACATTGACGTAGATTATCTTTGATGATGATATCGGTGACTGCGTCGAAAACAAAACGAATATTGTTTGTATCTGTGGCGCAAGTGAAATGCGTGTAAATTTCTTTTTGAGTTCCATTTCTTTTGTTCAAAGATTCAAATTTCATTTGAATATAAGCAGCTGATTCTTCGTACGTATTTGAACCTAACAATCAAATAACAATGAACATCAATTAAACTATCAACACCAGATACCTGTGTATTCTGGAAAGCAAACAGTCAATGGTTGTCGACGTATTTTTTCCGCAAATAAGTCTTTCTTGTTCAAAAACAGAATAATTGATGTATCTGTAAACCATTTGTTGTTGCATATGGAGTCGAATAATTTTGTACTTTCGATCATTCGATTCTGCAAATGAAAATTTCAATTACTTTCAAAAAAGAAGAACATACACTTTTACATATACAAATATTACAGTTTGACAAAAGATGCAATAAATTCTTACCATTTCCTCATCTTCTGCCAATACCATATCATATTCACTCATTGCAACACAAAATATAATCGCAGTAACACCTTCAAAGCAATGAATCCATTTTTTTCGCTCTGATCGCTGACCACCGACATCAAACATTCTGCATCATCATAGATCGATAAATAATGCAATTCAAGCATTTCAGCTTTTAAATGAAATTATTACTTAAAATGTAAATCTTTATAAGTAAAATGTGTTTCCACAATGCCGGTAGTCTTAACCCTGGTTCGCAGTACGTCATCTTGAGTAGGAACATATCCAGGAACAGAGATTCGATCCAACGCGTTCAAATAGCTTCAAATTAAAGCTTATTCAATTTTATAATTGTTAACAATGTTAAAATTGCACCTACTATGGAGCGGAATCGTTGAGCTGATATTCTCTTGATCGAGAAAAGCACTCTTGTACGCCGCTATCTAGCCAAAGTCTCTTCATACAAGCTGCCAACTCGGATGGCATTTCACCTTCTTCCACATTGGCAACTAATGCAAAAAATTGTCTAGCATCATCCTACAATCAAATCAAAATATTTCAAAAAAATTTTTTTTTTTGATTCCATGATTGTTGTTTTGTCTATTTTTAAATTCTTACTGTTCGATCAGCAATTCCAAATGGAATTTTCAGTTGACCCATTGCACGAATAACAGCCATCATGCTTTGAATAGTGTTCGAATAGACAACGGGTTTGTAAGCTTTGCGCTCTTCATCCGAATAACCCGTCTCATGAATGATTCTATATGCAAAAGCATGATTATTTGCACAAATGCAAAAAAAAAACTAATAATCAAATAATCTTTTTTTATCTTAAAAACAAATTTATGCAAAAAACTATATATCCCGTTGCCTTGGAGCAATTTTTCTTATCCTTTTTCACATGCAAGTTAGTAAAAAAAAAAACACATTTTATCACAATTTATGTTAATTTTCTAAAATACTTTTTAATTGGCAACGAATGACTTGGCAAAAGAATTTTTATGATTGCGTAAGAAAAGAAGAAACTTGCGTTGGAAGTAATTTCATTTTCATGCAAAAAGAAATAGAATATCATTTTGACATCAGAATTAACAAAATCAGACGATCGATCGACGGTTTTTCAAAATAATTAAGTTTCATAAATAAATTTTACTAAAAAAAAATCGAAATAGCAAAAATTTCACAATTATCAAGAATAAAAAATTACCATTTATATTTGATTTATTAAATAACAAGCTTGAAATTATTAAATAACATTTCAAATCAGGAAAAATTCATTTATCAATTTCAGTCGTAATGAAAAAGCAGCAATCTTTCATAATATCAACATGTTGCCGTTAAAAGTCTCTTATACAAATAGAAATAAATAAATAAATACAGCTTAAAATCACCTCTAGCTATATACCAAAAATATGCATGCAATTTTATCACTTTGATGACGTAAAAAGCTTAAGCTAGCGCGTCAGCGTTTTTGCCTTTGCGCTTGACCGAATCTAGAACATTCTTGCAAAATCAATATTCAACTCTTGAGTGCTTAGTGTTGAACAATGCCTTGGATTATTGACTGAGAAAAATACTTTTCCTCCATCAATTCTCATGTTTACTTTTGAAAAGTACTTTTAGCAAATTAATTAAAAATAATCAACGCTAAAAAAGTATTCAGTAAAAGTTGAATAACTCTTGAATTAAAGATGGAAATTTTTCCATTTATTTACAATATTGAATAAATATTTAAAATTGCTACTGCGTTGATAAATGTAAACTGTCGGATGAACATATTCACTTGGACAGTTCAGATGGCTCACTTATCAGGGAAACAATTGATGATGAAATCTGAACAAGAATCACTTATTCAAATTAATTAACAGCATATTTAAAAGATTTTCCGTTAGAAAAGTAAGATATTATTAATTATTGTACGTTTAGCAAAGAGATGGCTGAAATTTTCCATCGACGTTTGGAAAATGGTTTGAAAAATAAAAAATAGCATTGTTGTTTTTTTACTTACTTCATTTGCTTGACAATGGTACTTTTTCCAGATTCTCCGGCGCCTGATTTGAAAGCAAATATGGTAAGAAAAAAGAAAATCAATTCATATTTTACATGCATACCGAGAAGAAGAAGTTTCACTTCTCTTGAAGCACGTTCACCATCTGCCCGAAGCTGGTCGTCGATCTGCTTCGACCGGATGTAGGCGCTGCGATCCGTGCTGCTAGCGCAACCCATCACCGAAGACTGAAAAAGCCAACCGTCAGTAATAGCCAACATGACAACCATAATCAAAAGCGTCGAAAGCACTGACCAAATGCTGAGCAATGTGGCAAGTGATGCGCGCGCAAATTTGTGTAAGTGGAGAGTCAAGAGAGCATAACAAAATGAGAGAGAAAGGGGGAAGAAGAAAAATTAAAAAAAAAAAAAAACAAATTACCCACGAAAAACTTCCGCTTTAATCAATACCTGAAGCGTGCTATTGGAAAAGTATCAGAAATTTTTATACGGAAGTTCATTAAATCCGCATTCGCTTTGCCAATGAATAATACACTAAACTAACGGCAGCTGCGCGTTGCTAGCCAGCTAGCTAGCTAGTTAGCTGTGTGCAAGCAATTGCACCGTTTCTTTTTATTTTTACTTTGCTCTCTCCTATTTTTTTCCCTTTTGTTGAAGCCACGTTAATGTCCTGAAAACAAGGGTCACAAAGAGAGAGATGAACAAAAGCGCGGGGGTCGGATCAAGGTCGACATGAAAAATAACCTCTTTCAGCCTGAGAACCGTCTGCGTGCATGTGTGATTATAAGGTACTTAAAACACACTGCTGTGCATTACAACCAGAATTCTATGACATTCGGAGAGAAACAATAATGCCAATTTCAAAGTACACAATAATAACGGTCTATCTAGCGAACAGTCCAATTAAGAGCAAATCAAATGACTGTATTTGCACTGTAACGCGCTGTTTCGCTGCGATCCTCATCCAGCTAAAAGCAAAAACTGACGCGCGTAACACATCATCACAAGCAGCTAATTTAACGAATGAATCATGTCTACTTTTAAGATGATCAACTTTCATCGGAGGCTTCATATTTTATAAATAGCATATTGTTGTAAATGTTGAAAAACAATACTCGACGTTTGCTTAACCAATCTGACCATGATTGGATGAATTTTCAAAAAAAAAAAAGAAAATCACAATACAACGGATGAGAATAAATAAATTTACAACAATCAGAAAACTTTCTTTACATGCAATCGCAGAAAGTTTAAAAGTGCACAAAGTTTCACCAGAGAATTTATCCGCCAATCAATGAAACCACGACTGTGAAAAGTATAGTTAAATTGAATTAGCATCACTTGGGACGATCTTAGTTGGCGTTCAGACGGAAGCGTAGCCATCTTACCGTTAAATAAGTGAACTAGAGTTTCAGCTGATGTTCTGAAAGCAAAACTGTTTATAACTGACGCTCACCAAAGCCACCACACGCACTTCGTTATCAACACTGTAAGATTCAAAAGCTACAATACGATTTGCAGGTATACTTGAGAATTTATTTCATAATCTACATTTTTCAGCGTTTAAAAAAATTATAAATTTCAATGAATATTTTGCATTTATTATGTATTATAATAAATTATTTTATGTAAATAAAATATTTTAATTTATTTCAAGTTGAAATAAAAACATAAAAACAAATAATGATACAAATTTGAAATTTTGAACGTTAGCTAAATTAAAAGTAAAATTTACAAATATTATATTTAATTTTAAAATTATAAACAAAATTACGAACAACTTTTTAAAATAATTGTCAAAAAAATCAAATGACACCTGATTTTAATTTTACACCGTAACTGCCAGTTTCGTTGTCAACAATAACTTTCAATCAACTTTTTTGCAGAAAGAATAAAAATGGTAATGAATTGAAAAAGTAAGTTAGAAATTATATTTCTCGTTTATAGCCAAAGTATTCACTGGAAATCAAAATTGTAACCGACACCGTCGAAACTCTCGAACCGAACAATGATAATTTTGCGTGGCAACTTACAGTATGTCTTTTTTTGAAAAATACAAATGAAATTTTACTGAAATCTTAATTAAATAACAATTTTTTTTAATATTTTCTTTTTGTTTACGAGACTTTCCATCTAGTATACGTTAAATTCATGCCCATCTATTATGTCTTTTTTAATTTACTTAACATTTTTTTACAATTTATTATGCAAAAGCAAAAAGCAGTAAATGTTACTTTGCATTGTTATTGTCTTTTGTTTTGATAATAATTGTAATTGATGAATAATTGAATAGTGTTAACTTGTAATTACTTAAAATGCTACGAAATATGTATATGTAATGCAGTGAATGAATTTTCTTTAAAGGTGAAATGCCAATGTGGCGAAGTTTCGAGTAATTGGCATCGCATATACAAAGAAGTAATTGGAGTCAATTAAAAATTTTACTTATAAAATGAAATGAATTCAGGAAAAGTTCGACATCCCGGGCAGTCGAGGAGAAGCAAACTTTGTCAGAAAATGCAAAGTTTGTGGAAAAGTTGGTTCAATAGGTGAATTTGTTCAATTGTTTGTAGAAATAACTATAATGCATCATATTATTTTGTTTAATAGATATCGTCGATGGATCGATTTCCGCTTACGATACAGAATTGGGTAAAGCATGGCAAAAGGTGGTAATGTTTGAGTGCCGAGGCGTTAAGCCTGTTGACTTTGAACCAGGAGTACTGTACAACGTCGAAAATTGTACATATTTCATTTTTAATAAGATGAAAATGAATTTTAGGAAGGATGGATTGTAACAGCCATGACTGGTGCTCGTTATGAAAATGTTGATCTATCAGAAAAGGTTTGATGTAGAAAAAGTGTAAGAATATTTTGTTGTAATATCTTTTTTTTTTCACCAGACTTGGGTTGAATACGACGAAAATACTTTAAATGCGGTAACAATCGATGATATTAATTACCGCTTTATTAAACGCTGAATTAATTAATTGTACAGCTTCTGAAATGATTGGGATTTTTTTGAATAAAACATTTGGTATGGTTATATCATATTTTCTGATGCGATAATTGATTGAGAAGAAATATCGTAACAAAAAGAAACAATTATTAACACACAGTTTAAGAAGCTGTTGCAGTTTGAAGTTCGGGAAAAAGCGTTTTTTCTTTTTGCATAATACTTCTTTTGACCGACGTGTGATTCATTTAACGCAGAAGTTGTTGTTTCGCTTTCGTCTTCAGCTTTTTACAATAATTTTTACAACCTGAAATTATAAAATGGCTTTCCTGTTTCAAAGAAATTCTTAAACTATTGTTGTCAAGTAGAGCGTCGCGGTATACAGTTCCGGCAATTTTTACTCCAAGCAAACAAAAATTGAAATTTTAAATCAACAAACAAAACTGGGTTTTCAAAATTCACCTTCTTCAACATGGAGATGGGCAGCAGAGTGTGGAAGTGTTTGTCACAAGTGAAGTGGTGAGGTGGAAAATTGTTGTCCGCATTGTCTGAACAAAAAAAAAAAACAATGAACACTGGATGCTTTTGCATATGCAAAAGCATTTTGCTCTTCTTCTTGCTAATCAACATACCAAGTATGATAATAATGTTGTTTGTTAATTTATTAATTTCGAAGACAATTGAATGGGGGATTATTTTTTGAAAAATCATTGTTTTTTTTTTAAATATTATTTTACAGCTGCTCACAATTCTGAAATTCCATGCAACAGGAACAATGTTGAAACTGCGGTGCAACGATTTTGGATTGTAGACTTTGATCCAGTGATGAATAAAGCAAAACATTACGACATCACTTGCAACAGTTCCGGCATGCATGTGGTAGTGCATATGGAACGTGTAATAAAAAGGATGCATTATTTTTGAATATTAATTAATGTGGTATAAAATATCAAAAGTTTAGCCATTCACGGGATCAGTGCATCTTGCGGATCGTTTTTCACAATGTCGGACGGTGGTTGAGTCGGCAGATTCGTTTGCAATATTTTTTCCCAACAATGAATCAAATGTTGGATGCAACATCAAAGAAAAAGTAATTTTATTCTACCAAATCAAAGCGTCCAATTTTGAGATATTGTGGAGATGATTTGCTTTTTTTTGCGACTTGTTGGTGAACAATTTAGGATAATCGATTGACCGCTACTTTGATTTTCTCCAAACAACAAGCCAATCTACAACAGAATACAATTTTTGGCGGTGATGCAGTTGATGAAGTGCAGTGCTTGTTGGAATCAGCTTCAGCTGCATCGAATAGCAATAATTCAAAATTGATCTATACTCATACCGGCTTAAGGTGAGTTGAAATTTGAAAAGTATTAATTATGTTTGTTTTCATTTCATAATTTTTTTCCTCCCCCCTCTCTTTGTCTATCTCTGTTCAGTGTTATTGAACAAGAAACTGCTGATGCTGCTGCTGCATCAATTGTTCAAGAGTCCACTGTTCACCGACAGGCTCATCTGGAAATATTGCGTGATTCATCACCCGTGAAACAAGTTTACATTGGTGAAACTTTACTGCTTAGCATATGGGCTGATTATGACGGTTTGAATTTGCCAAAATTGATGAGCAAAAAATAAAAATCAAATTGATTGAAAATTTAATTTAATTTAATTCAATTCAGCCGAAGGAATATTCGTGGAAAATTGTTCCGTCACCGATGCCGTACTCAAGCAACCATTGTTGCCATTGATTGTCAATGGGTGCTTTGAAGATTGCATTTCAGTGTTTTGTTCAAAATTTATGAAATTTATTTTTTAATAGATGTTCCGTAGAGCCGAGCATTATCGGTCATTTTTATCATGTTCCGGATCGTTTGCAAGCATCCTTTCAAGCGTTCAAAATGGCTGACACTGAACAACTTTATTTTCAATGCGTGATAAAGTTTTGCAACGATTGGTGCCCACAGGTAAAATAGTAGAAAATTGGTGATACAATTTTCACATGCAATTGATTTTGTGATTCAATGAAAATCATTTTCATTCAACAGGTTGAATGTGACAATGGAGCTACAGTAGTGGTAACAAGAGGCGCAACACGATTTCGACGTATAGTGAATGGTATTGAACAAAAATCAGAGACCATCTATTCATCTGTTGAAACATTGATTTCTATCTTACCGAAAGAAAACAGTACAACACCCAGTCAACAGTTGATTGGTAAATTATGAATGAATGAATAATAATGTAATTTTGATAAATCCTACAGTTGCCGTATAAATAAATAATTGCAGGTTTAACATCGCAAATGCTCAACGATTCAGAAGCTCAGAGTTGGAAATTCACCACATCCGTGGTACTTTTGTTCGCGTTGAGCTTGTTGCTGGTTAGTTTCATCGTTGTACTCGCTTATTGGCAGTGGAAACGACTAACAAATGCACAATGATGAAGTTGTTCGTTTATTCATTCATTCATTCATTATCAAGGGGTTTTTGTTCTATTTATGCATCTTGGATCTTATACAGAAAAAAAAATAAGCAAGTAAGCATTGGACAAACATTGGATAAAGATTTAAATTATTAAAAATTGTAAATTCAATTTGGCAACAACATTATTGTACATAGCAGCTGCGGCAGCGAGCGAATATTTTTTTTTTTAAGGAATAACGCGCGTAAGCATCGTGGCGACGACGGGTTCCACAAAATAAGTAAATGGTCACTTTTGATATGATGAAATTGGCAATATTTAAAAGAAAAAACAGTTTGAGTGAGTGAGAGAGAGAGAGAGAGAAAAAAAAAGTAACATGAAGATGGAGGAGGATAGAGGAAGAAGAAAAAAATAATAAAGTGGAAATACCTCAGTGATGCTTATCCATGAAAGAAACCCGGATTTTGGATGCCGCTGGGTACATTTCCAGTTTTCATAAAGTATTGCAACTCATGCACGCTGTTGACCACTACCAGTTGCCGGCTAACTACGTGATCACCTTCGGTGAATGTGAACGAATCTTTGCTTGTTGTACTCATCGTTTGCATTGGAATATTCTGCGGCTGTATATCGCTGGTGGTCGGTAAAATTGATCCTGAATCAGAGCATCCTTCCACTGCCGGGCAGATGGGCTTAAAATTGAAATTGATTAAACAATTTACACACGCACACACGTCAATCTGTTGTTTTGTGATAAGCAGTCTTACCCGATGGCATGGTCCAAAGTTGCAATTTCTGACAAGGCATGAGAAAAGCACTTCACTAGTGGTCGTGTAACGGAACGCTTCCATGGATACTTTGACACCAGAGAAGGATGATTCAGGAGGGCAGACAAGTCCAACACCGTCAGCTTGACACCTGTTTTTTTTTTGAATTGTGAAAATAATAAAAGAGAACAAAATTTAATTAATGTGAATACCCGTTTCGAATAATTTGCAAAGGATCACGTTCCCAAGCATAAGGAGAATTGACAGGTTCTATTTGGCAGGCTACCAAAATGAGGTTGTTAGCTGAAAAATGAATTGAAAAAAAAAACGCTCAACTGATTAAGATTAAACTTAAATTGTTGTAAATTAATTGTTTACTTCGTGAAGATGAATGGGTCGGTGTGAATTGCAAAGTGATCTTGCTACCAATGACCACTGCTTTCACGTTCTGACCATTGTGTAAAATGTCGAACTGAATCTCCTCTTTCATTGTAACATTGCTGTTGTTGTCAGATGTCAATGTTGTAGTTTGGGTAGTAGTCGGTGCGGATGTTGGTGTTGTCCTGGTTGTTGTTGTTGTTGTTGTGGTTGTCGTGGTAGTTGTCGGGGTCACTTGAATTGGATGTTCAGTTTGCACAACGGTGCCGGTCCTCTTAGACGACGGAACAATATCAACGGCGGTTCCAACTACGGCCGATGGGTAAGAAGAAGCAGTAGCTTTGTTGTCCAAACGTGGACATCTTGCTTGGTAAATCAAATCCTGAAAATTATTTTCAAATTTCTTTTGAAAAACAATAATCAAATTTCACTTTGCGAGTAAATTATCTCCAAAATTATACAACTACCTGGTCAGTGACGAAGTAGAGCGGCTGAACACCGTCCATTGAAACCACAGCATCGAGGACAAAATTGTCACCCTGAAATGAATGAATTATTTCATTGAAGAAGAATTGATGGATCAAATCAATGAAAATTCACTTCGACAGTGATGCTGTCGGAACAATTTTTCCCTTCAGTTGGAAATGGAAAAAATAAGCTGAACGTGGTCTTTTCATGCGGTTCCACACGACAAGTGAAAAAATCATACAAGCCATACAAAGCTCCAGTGTAGGGAAATTTGCTTTCAGCTTTGACCAGAATGCCCTTGTCACTGCAAACGTGCGTCAACTGTACGCTGCCTTGAAATGTTGAAGAAAATTGTTTTACAAAGAAAATAAAATATGAAAATAAACAACAACAACAATAACAAAAAAAAATTATTATTACTGTTTTGACAATTGTTTTCATAATAATCAATACGGTAATTGGGATTGTTGTTCACCTGGACGTGACGTGGCTTGGTCAGTCGGTTGTGTGTGCTCAGCTTGCACATAGCAGAAGTGCGATTGTAAGTCACCGACCGGCAGTGTATTGTCGTCTCGTCCAAACATGCGCCCAGACAATCTTCCAGACGCTGAGTTTTAAATTGTTTGTCAATTAAATTTTCATCCATAAAACGATCAATGTAAAAATCAAATTGATGTGTTGATTTGCAAGCATTTTTAGCTGAAAAAAATGTATATATTTTAATTTATACATAATAACGACAATGATGATATTAATATTGGGACGTTGACTTACTTTGGACGCAGTATTTGCGAAAAAAAGCGTACTGGTCATTGGCTTCGGCATACCAGTCAACGTTGCGCAGTTGGTCATTTTGGAAAAATTGACAATCGCTGGTCAAATCACTGGTGCCATATTTGTAATTGAAGCCAGCACAGGGAAGTTCCACGCCTGGCTTTTCCGGATACGCTTCGTCCGAGCAGAGTAGCATGCAGTTGCCAAGCGTGTGCGAGCCGCTCACTTTGGCCGTCAAGCCGACCCTCACCCGCGCCCATCGTACATAAACTGGCACGCAATCACGTTGTACAGTACGGTCTGAAAATTAAGCAAAAAAAACATGTATATATATATATGTAATTTCAATTTCACAACTACAAATATATATATAATTGTTGAAGAAAAAATAATAATTTACATAATGATAATATAATTTCTCTTACCGTTGGATGCGACGACGACAAAGTGAATTGTTTGAAGCAAAAATGCGGCCAATATAGTCCTGATGTTCATGTCGAGCACCGAATTCTATAGCAAATAGAAGAAAAAATGTTCATTTTTTCCTTATTTCAATATTAAAATACAATAATAAATCGCGTTTTTTTGACATTTTCTCCACCCGAACAAAAAATGTGATGTTCAAGTTTAATAATTTTGAATGTTGCAAATTCAAAAAAAACAAAAACAAATAACAAGTTGAATAAGAAGAAATAAACAAATAAACAAACAATGAATTGAATAAATAAATAAGAAAATTTCAATACTTGGTAAAATGATTTTGGACTTGAACAGAGAGAGAATGTATGTGTGTGTGTGTGTGGTGTGCGTGCGTGCGTGTGGTGTGTACGGTATGACCTGAATTGCTTTTTTCTTCCAATGATAAAATTTTGGAGAAAACACTTACTGTTCAAGAGTCTTAATAATAAGCAAGCTATGGTGACGACCGGTCGACGGTCTGTGTGGACATAAGTGTGTGTGTGTGTGTGTGTTTGGGGAGCTGGCAAGCCTTGGCGGCTATGTGCTTGTGCTGGTGAACGTCACAAGAGGAAGACCTTGGACTGACCTGATCCAGAGTGCCAAAGCAAACGTGATCGTGAAAAATAATCAAGGACGGCCGGCCATTGCAAGGTTGTCGTTTGCTTGGTGTTGTTGTGGTCTGTGTGCTTTATTTATGCTAAAATTCGACCTCTGAGCTAGCTGTGCAAAACAGCTAGATGATGGTAAATGGTTGAAGTTGACAAATGAAATGCAAACTAGACGGACGACAGCTGAATTGATGGTTGAAGTCCACAAACAGAGAAAAGTGACCAATGAAACAGTTGGGCAAAATTGTGGGCGGGGCGGTTAGCTTACGGTTAAGACAGACAGAGAGAGAGAGAGAAAGTTTGAAATAAAAATGCAGCTTCATCGTCGAAACGAGACAAAAGCCTTCGTTACCAGGCAACGGCAGTTGGTGTCGTTGAACTGATTGTTCGGGCGTGCAAAAGGAACGTCGTACCTTGACGCTGGCAGCCACCGGCTACCGAAACGACTGCGGCTGGTTTCACAAAAAAATTTCACTATCACAAATAACAGACAACAACAACAACAACACTGACAACAAGAATATTAAATATACAAAAGTGTGGAAGGAAGATCTGGTTTGTTTTTTTTTGATTAGAGTATTTTTCCGCAATCCTATCAAACATACCAACGACAGTAACCATTTTAAACAGGGTTACTGGCCTCGACAACAAACCCCGCGCGCATACACACACACACACACACATACAAATATACAATCCATTTGCACATTCTACATTCCGCAGACAGATTAACGCTAACCCTCAACAAGCAATCAACAACAAGCTAAATTATAATTTTATCTGTGTATCGCTTTATCGTGAATGTGAAAACCACCAAACTAGGTCAACTTCAAAATATCACATTGTAGAAGCTAGTTGAATGCATGGGAGTTTTACCAATTTGAAAATGCGAACTGAAATGTCAAAGCACAAATACCCTACATATAGCTGCTATTCGAAATAATAGCACTGCCGCTGTTCAAAGGTTAATTACAAGCCATTCTGCAATTAGCAGCATCAATTATCTGTTCCTGCAATTTCATGAATAGTACAACCAGCTGCGTATACAACTTTCTTTGTCCATTGGTTTCATTTTTAAAAAGCATATTAAAAATGAACTACTGCAGTTTCTGTCGAATTTGTTAAAAAAAATATCACTTATAAATAAATTTAAACTGAAATAAACAAATAAATAGCAGTTCAAATGATGATGAACACTTCTTCCACTTCTTCACCACGTCAGCAATGAAAATGTTATGCACTGAATGTAAATAGATTGATCAAGCAATGGCTGTTTCCTTTGAAAAGAAAAAACTTGGAATTCCAAGGTCTTTCTTACTTTCCATGGGAAAATAATTAATCAAATGTTGAACTCAAATGAAAAATAAAAGAAAAATACAAGTCTGATGAAGGAAATTTTGCTTCATAAACACGTAAATTTATCAATGACAACAAAAATAAGCGATCCTTTTCAATTGCACAGTATTCTAATTTACATATTACAATATTGAAACAAAATCTATATTCTGTCAAAAGAAAACCTAAAGCAACCTTAATTCTGGTAATTAAGCTATCAAATGTAACCTGTTAGTTGAATTTTTTCAAATAATAATAATGATAAAAATTTCTTTTGAATTGAAATGTACATTTCAAAAACTGAAGCCCATGAAACCATGTTCAAACAAATTCTTGCAAGCCTATCTCTGATAGTGCTGTTTGATAAAGTGATCATCGAATAATGTGAACGATAAAACTTTCAGAAACTACTGCACAATGAAAAATACAAAACATGAAAATAATATACTTACTTTAATACTGCCTTTTTTCATTGCCAAATTAAATCATTAAAAACTAATTTGAACTGTTTATTTTTGGCTATACATGATGCTCTTTTTGTGCATAATCCTTTCTTAAACAACGGCAACGAAGAATTTAAAAAGACTAAGATAAGTAAACGTATGTCAACATTGCGAACGTTAAGCATATTAAATTGGGCATACATTCAACATAAATATTTATGAGAAGAAATAAAAATTTACATAATTCAAATGAATGAAAAATTCACCCACAAATTTATATCAGTCAAAGAAATTTACTTACCGCCATTTACTGCCTGTCCTCACGGAAAGTAATCAAAAGTTGATATCATAACCATAAAAATATAAAAAACAAATTTATTTGATATATTTGATAAAAAAGCAACATTAACGAATTCATTTACATACTGAAGAAGTTTTATTCTCATCTAAAAGTAAAAATCAAATATTTTATTACATATTAAAACTTCAATTTCAGTAGATAAATAATTCATAATTACTGTACTAAATGTACTGAACTGTTCATTTCAATCAGAAAAAATTGAATAATATAACTGCATATATTAAAACTTTTCATCAATTCGTGTATATTTATTTCGTATAATTTATTGCATACATGAACGTTATTTATTTTCAAATTGTAACAAACCTGCTTTTCAAACCTAATTTTGGTAATTACTGTGGAAACAGCCGCGAAAATCTAGGTGTTTTTTGCGGGAAACATGTTAGGCAGTCGTAGGTTGCCGAATTCTCGAGCCGCAATTCAAGGTAAAGCCAGTGTTATTAATTAAATATTTTCAAATGCCACATTTTTTCAAACGTTTCAAAATTGCTACATCACAGTTTAATTATTATGCATTTTAATTGAGCTATGTTTTAGCTTTGAAAAATTCTCAATCAACTGTATCATCAACTGTGACTGAAAGAAGTGACAGTAAGTTTTTGGAATTTTTATTATAAATATTATATACATGCATGTGAACGTGAAGTTTTGACAGCATGTAAAATATTGTTTATTCAAGCACTCAGTGATGCAATATCATTTGATAAAAGTGTTGACAATAATGATAATAATGGAGAAGATTTTGAATATTTCAAAAATACATTGGCCGACTGTGCTCTTATTGTTAGTGAAACGATTGAGAAGCCTTGCATTTTAAGTATGTTTTTAATTTACTTTTTGAATAAACTGAAAAGTGATCATTTCTAGATTGTGATCATGTAAAATTCATAAATGAACTTCGCAAGCGTTTGCATAATCCGGACGATCGTTGTGTAATCATTCAAAATGAAAATTTGATTATTCATTTTTTTTATTTGGAACTGTTTAGAAATTTGTGGATCAATTCAATGCTTTTATTCAAGACCAAGAGCGTCTGAAATCGGCTCTTCTGCCGACAGAACTACCAAAGAATGACGAGTAAAGCTAAATATTTTTTTAAATATGAATTGTTATTAAATATTTTCCTGTTTCAGAGGAATACCAGAAGATAGTATGATCAGACTGTTACTTCGGGTGGACGAATTGCAAGTGAGCAATTGTTATTATTGTGGAAAAAAATTTTTCACAGTTATCATTAAAAAAATTTTTTTTTCAGGCAGACGTGGCTATATGCCTTTTGAACATCCTAATAAAGCAGTGCAAATCTACCTGGTTTTTATTTCATTTATTTTAAAATGTCAAATTTTATAAAAATCACTTTTCAGTTCAACGCAAGAACCTGAAAATGAATTTCCTCAACTGATAATTAATCAGTTCAGATATTTGGAGCGAATTGCTGACAGCAGGGTTTGCAATTTCTTTTTTAAAAATATATATAAAGTTATTTTGTAGAATTTTTTTCAGAAATTATTTTCTCACTTTTTGAAAATAGTGGAAATCGCTCCAGCTTGGATACAACGAGAAATTTTTTATTGTCTTCCAGAATTAATTGCTGATGATTTTCATGACGAAGCAGGAAGTGCATTATTGTAAGAAATTTTATTTTAATTTAATTTGCAAATTTGCTAAAATTGAAAAATAATAAGACGTATCGTATAAAGTATTATAAAATTTTTTAAATCATAATGATTATCATTTGTTGTTTAATCTTTTATTTCACATTCTATTGGTAAATTTATATAATGTGAATTTTGTTACTTTTCGATTTTCAGGTACAGTTAATTTCTCTCATGTGTATTGATGAAAAAATAACTTGTAAATAATTTTTTAGAGATTTGATGATCAGTAATCCAGTGCTAACAAATTCCATTTTTGAGACAATATGCAACTTAACTTTGTCTTTACAATTGACGCATGAGGTGAGATTATGACGCGTTTAGTTTCAATTATTTATATTTAAATAGATCACTTTTAGATCAAAGAAATGATATCTGAATCTTTATCATCAATTGATGCAATTCAGCTTCCATCGAGAGTGAAATTTTTGCTGCAATGCAATTCATTGGAAGATGCAGTTCAAGTTATATTATTTGAGTACATATGAATATAAGATAATTTGTTTGTTTTTTATTTGCAGACATTGGAAATTTTAAGAGAGAAACTTGATTTTATCCGTTTGTTTGGTGCTTATCTACTTCCAGTGCTTAAGCAAGACAAAGACGGGTATGGGATGTTTTATCTCTCTCTCTTTCTCTTTTGATATTTTGCAATTGTTCAGCGTGTTTTTAATTTTAGTAGCGTTCAAGAAGCATTGAAGCTTTTGTTTAGTACAATTGAAACTGCTGTACATTTTTCAAAATTTATTGCTGCTGCAATACTGAACTTTTATAATAGAAAACGCTGGCCACCTGGTGAAGACTCTTTGAAGGTTTCAGCTTATTGTGTATTATATAATTTATAGCGCAATCAGTATTTTTTTGCCTTTTTAGGTATTTGATTTGATAATGCTGTTTATGCTGACAAACAGTCGACATTATAAGCAAGTGAAGCGTATATTATTGTTTCATATAAAAGCTGGTCACATCACCGGCAACCTTCTTTCGGATACATTTCACTTTAAACAAGTATATAGTTTTTTTTTAAAATCTGTTTATTCATTAATTTGTTTTTTTTGTGAAAAATATTTGTATTTTATAGCTGTTGGAACCGTATTTTTCTCAACTTATCAAAATGGCTAGTGATTTATTTGAAAATGTCGAATTGACCGCTCAACGATTTGCTAGTAGCTTGTACGTGGAGCTTTTCCTCGTATACAAAAAAGATACCTACCGCGAGGTCTTTATTTGTATTTATTATAAATTAATTGGAGTGTTTTTATTTTTTATTTTATAGGATATTATTACAGCATTGCTTGATCATTGCACTGGAGAGAAGACAGCAGTGATTGGATGCGCTATTGATACTTTGCTAGCTTTAGCTGAAAATGATGTTGACAGTTTGTGCGAATACGATTTCATAATTGTAGTATGTAATTTAAATTTTAAATTATTCTTTCTCTCTCTCTTTCTGATTAGTGTTTAAAAAAATATTTGATTTCATGGCTTGCTGAGTTTCGTTTCTCGTTTTACGTTCGAACAAACACGGGCAGCATTTCGAATGCTTGCAAAAGTTGCTTTTCAAATAGAAGACAATTCCACAACGTTGAAGGTTATCCGCATTTTAAATATTATTAATAAATTTGATTTGCGATAGGAAAAAAAAAGATTTTTCAGGAAGACATGCTATTTAGCATTCAAAAATATGCCGGATCACCAACGTTGGGTCTTCAATCGATCGGCGTTGTGGCAGCGTTGTCCGCTTTGAAAGTTGCTTTCGAATACGGTGGACGGACAAAAATGTCTAATTTGCATAATTCAAAGCAAGTCGACAATTTCACTTTCAACAAAAGCATGCAATTTTGCAAATTAGACGAAACACTATTCAATCAATTGTTGGACTTTATCTGCAATACGACGAAAAATAGTTATTTTTTGTCAGCTTTGGTGTTTGACGAATTGTCGAACATTGTGGAAAATACTGACGATCAGTGTACATTAAATTTGGTAAAAATTATTATTATAAAAATTATTATTGTTGTTGTTGTTTACATCTCGTTTTAAGCAATCGTTTGAACGGAACGCCAGCGACACGTTAGCCAAGTTTATTTGTGCACCCAATGATTACAACAGGTAAAGTTGTTGAATTGAAATTTGCATATTTGTATTTTGCTTTTATACATCTTGGTTGATTTTAGAAAATTTTCATCGGATTCTCAAATTGCTTTCGGTAGCAACGACAGTACAACAATTTTAGACGTATTTCATTCGGTTGACATTTCTTCTGACATCCAGCCTAGTTCTAGCACTGCGTATGTGTACAGTATATTTATAGTCAGGATGTTTATATTCAATAATTTGTTTGTTTGTTTGTTTGTTTGTTTTCAATTGAAGCAACGAATGTCCAATGGTCATTTGCTTGGCACCGGCAATACGATTTTTGCGTCTTTGTGCAACATGTGGTTACAACAATTCAAATTTGGATTTGAATTTTTTGACAAGTATTAAAAATAATTTTCAATAAAATTTTTAATTAATTGAAATTCTTCAGATTGTCCAATCTTGCATGTGAAACAGTGCAACGTGCAAAACTTTTCCACTTTGGACACAATTTTGCAGGTGAAAACTCTGCGCACGTTGTTCCATTCGTCGAACGTGCTGCGCGAAGTAATCGATCAGATTGCAATATTGGTCTGATTTTTATGCTAATTTTTATTCACCACCAAATTTCAGATTTTGAATACTCTTTGCGACGGCAGTTCAACAACCACGTCGACGCAGTTTCAAATCTGCAACAGACTTGGCGCGTTGGTCGACGTCGAAATGGAATTATCCAAATGCACTTTTGGTTTGTGTTGTTTATTTGTTTGTTTGTTTTATTTATTTATGTATTTACAGAATTTCCTGCTGTGGAATTGGATCTGTTCACTTGGGATTACACGTGCCAACGATCGGCAACATTTCAAGCAAAATCTCGCCGACAGCCGAAAACAGTAAAAACGAAGAAGAAGCGTGCATCGAAGAAGAAGAAGGTTAAAAAAAGGTATTAAATTTTTTTTATTATTATTTTAAATTTTAAATTTGCTTATCATTTCAGTGTCGAATCTGAAGGTGAAAGTCGAGATGCTGTCGATCCGGTCACTCAGCTCTCTTCAACAGAAGACAGCAATGCTGAGGATGAGGCGAATGAAGATGCTAAAAACCACCACCAACAACAACAATCTTCATCATTATTGTTGACAGTTGATTCAAGTTCGTTCAGGTAATACATAAGATCCAATGGTCAGTGTAGGTAGAGTGAATATTTGAAAATTTGCAATTCTTCTTGAACAGGGAATTGGACCCGTCGGTTTTATTTTTGCTTCGCTTGCCATTGACCAATAATGAAGCAGGAGAAAATGATAATGATTTGCATGCCGACGTCGCGACGATGCAGGTTGAACATTTGGAATTTTTGCTTTACGATCTCAAGCAGAAATTGAACGCCAGAGAAGATGATTCCAAACGGTCGCATTGGTTCTTCATGTACAAGGAGAACAATAAGGTGTGTGGGTATTTTTCATATGTTTATTTTTTTAATATCATTTAATTTAATTTAAATATTGCTTCTTTCACAGGCATTGTCGACCGCGAAGAAGCAACAACGTTTTCGACAATTATCTCAGCTTCAATTTTCCAATTTTTCCTTTTTACTTATTCCACATCTTTTCGCTCGTCTCGAACAACTACGTCAACGTTTGACAGTAATTGAGAGAAAAAAAAATATTTTTTTCATAATTTTTGTTTTACAATTATTAATATTTTGTTTTGCAAAAAAATAAGGATGTCGTCGTTTCATACGACGGTTTGCTTGACCATCCGCAATCAACAACGCCCACTCACGTGCAGAATACCAACTGCGTGCAATTGTTGCTGACCAACTTGTTGCTCATATGCAAATTGTACGTTGTGGGGAATTATTACTTTTTTTTAAAAAATTTTTTTCTTTTTTAGAAATGCAAACGAATTTAAAAACAAAGACAAATTTAAACATTTGCTCGATGTTGAAATTGATTCAGTTGCAGATTTTGTGGATCAAATTCGGTATGACAATTTTGTTTTTTTTAATAAATAAACAAACAAATAAATAAACAAATTTTGTTTGTAGCATTCGGGTGAAATATTTGTTGAAATTTGTCGATTTGGCTGGATCGTTGCAAGCAGCGGCTACAGTTTTACAAATTGTCCAATTTATGATTGAACAACAACAGCCGTATGCAAATGCAGTCGATGTGGCGCTTTATCAAGAAATCAGTAACAAATCAATTCTTTGTTGATATGATATTCAATTTTTTGTGATTGATCAAAAGAAAAAGTATGTTTTATTAAATTTTTATTTTAAAAATTAAGGTGAAGTAGCTTTGGAAGTGTTGCAAAGAGAATGGCAATGCAAACTTACAAAAGCAGGCAAAAGCATCGGTCACATATTGCAGTAGGTGACGTGTCGCGTTTGATTTGAGGATTTGATCAATTTTTCTGGTGTTCAATTATTTCAGAATTTATTTGTGGAGCAAGCGTACTTCCAGGTTGGATTGTTTGGAAGAAATAAGCAAATTGTCAATTGGGGATGCGTTGGAAAACAATTTGTCAAGCTCCACTTACAGAACGTTGAACAAGTAGAAATTTGCATTTCTTTGATTCTTTTCTACAACATTTATTGATTTGCTGTTTCAGAGATACTTTTGCAGTATGGTATGGCTTTTATCTTGTCGAATTGGCAGAGGATGCGAAAAATTTGTCTCAAGATAAACAACAACAACTATCGACACAAGTTTGTTGTTTATTTGTTTGTTTGTTTAGTTGTTTATATCATTTTTTTCTTTTTTATTTCGTTTTACAGGAATTATTTGTGAAATGGGTGAAATCGGTCAGTCTGTTCCGACTGTTGACCCTGCACGTTCTTGGTGTAAGCAAGATATATAAATTATGTTAAAATAAATAAGTTGTATTATATATATATATTTGCATTTCATTGAACAGAAGGTACAGTCGAAGACGGTGCTGCGTTTAGCTCTGCTGCACGCACCGAAATATGTGAACGCATTTTCTGAACACGCGGTTCGACTTTTGGATGCAAATTTCCGTCAACTGATCGAAGAAATTCGACCATTACTGCACGCCATGCAACAAAGCACCCGAACATTGCAAAACGCTTGCACTCATTTGAAGGCAACAAAAAATTTTTTTTTCTTCCTCTTTTTTTTGTTGCTAAAGTTGTTTATTTATTTATTTATTTGTATTGTTGTTGTTGTTTATTCACACTTACAGGAGAACAAAGACCGCACGTTGACAAAGTTGATTCCTGGATGCAAGCGTACATTGGAAGAATTCGTTTTCCGAATCAAAGCCATGATGGTATCCAACAATTGTACCGATGCATTGCAAATTGCCAACTTGAAAAACAGAAATCTTCTGGTAATTAATATCTTTCTTCTTCTTGAATCACAAACATCCAACAAGAAGTTGCTGTTGTGCTTTGATTGGAATTTGCATTTTTTTTTTGGTTTTCATTTGATTCAGGGTGAAACATTGATGTCACAGTCGTCCAGCGAAGACAACGATCAGCCAGCGTCAGCGACGCCGAAAAGTCAACGACAATCCCAAGCTGCTAGCCAAAGTGGACGACACACCCAAGCAACGGTACACAACTTTTGATCAATCAGAATTAAATTAATATGCCAATGAATGAATTTAATTCATTGTTTTCAATTGCATTTTCAGTGCTCGTCGGCGCAATTGAAGTCCGATGTTGAAGACAGTGTCGACGAAAGTCACTCTTCTGAACAGGGAAGTGAACAACAATCACCAGCAAGCATGAGTCTCCTCGGCTCGGATGATGAAACTTTCCCCTCGTACAGTCCTACTGTATAATGATGACAAAAGAGCAAGTATTGTATGTTTGTTTGTTTTTTTTTTAAAAAAAACCAACATATTCCATTATAAACATATTTTATTAAATGTAACCTCAATATTCATGTAGAACAAATTTATAATCATATTTACAACTGGACAGAGATGAATTTATTGCAGTGGAGGAAGGGAGAGAGGGAAGGAGGGGGGGGGGTACAACCTGTGTGCCTTTGTTTCCATTCTTATACCATCACCGTTTACCCATTTGGCCAGCGGCACTTTGCAATTGTTTCATCACATTTTGCAAACCAGACATACCTCCTACAAGGTTTTTTTTTATAAAAGAAATTAAGAATTTTCTCAAGTTCAAATTCTTCTTACCCATTTGCTGCAAAACTCTAGGATCCATCATTTTCGCCATCTGTTGATTCAGCTTAGCCAGTTGAGCAGGATTAACCGTTTTGGAAGACATATCGCCACCTTTGAACAATCCCTTGATGCTTCCCATCTTCTTGACCATTTCGGCGAACTTTTTGTACTGTTGCATCAATTCTTTCACTTCTTGTATTGACGTGCCCGAACCTCGGGCAACACGTCCAAATCGACCCTGCTGTTTTTGGAATAGTTCATACGGTTTCAGATGATCCAATTCTGAAATGAATTTGAAAGCAAGAAAAAAAAAGCAAATTTAAATACTTCTACCATTGTCATTCATACTGTCCATGATTGTCATCAACCTTTTCAAACGTTTCGCCGACTCTTGTTCATTTCCCTTGCTCATGAAATCTTGTCCAAAGCCTGGTATCATACTCTACAATAGCACACAGAAAAAAGAAGCTATCATTGTGAAAAGCTAGTTTTTAAATTTGTTTTAAAATTTTTAATTACCATAATTTGACTGAATGGTCCCATCTTCATGATATTTTGAAATTGTTCATACATATCACGCAGAGTGAATTGCCCTGAAGTTTTCAGAAACCAATGCAAAATTGAATATTCTCAACTGTGTACACATTCAGAAATCCAACAACACATACCATGTTTCAATTTTTCCAAAAGTTGATCATTTTCGTCCAATTTCAATTCATTAACTTTATCAATAAGGCCTTCCAAATCGCCCATACCAAGCAATTTTTGTACAAACGGTTTCACTTTAAACGGTTCGAAGTCGTCAATATGTTCACCAGTTCCGATGAAGATAATCGGACTTCCCGTGGCAGCAACTCTGAAATTATGCACGAAATGTATTTTTTAATATTCATTTTTTTAAAAATTATTACGCGCTCAAAGCACCACCGCCCCTGGCATGACCATCCAATTTCGTCACGATCACTGATGCAACGTCGACTTTTTCGTGGAAAGCACGCGCCTATAGATGAAACTTTACAAACTACAAAATTTCAACTCAACTTACTTGAGCTTCACAGGCTTGTCCAATACTGGCATCCATTACATAAATCACATTGTCCGGTTGCTGTGATACAAGGAAAAATGAAAAAACAAACAAAAGAGAACTCTTGCCTACCACATACCACAGTGTTGGCTACTTGAAGCATCTCCTCAAATAGAGAATCTTCTTGTTTGTGCCGACCGCTTGTGTCGACAATGATTATTTCAAAATTTTCTTGTTTAAACTTTTCAACACCTTCTGCAGCAATAACTACGGGGTCCATTTCAGTATAACTAAATTCCAAATTTGTGATCATTTTTGAAACAGCTCAAAATCAAAGCTCGAACTAGTCTCTCAAACCTTCCATAAAATGGAATCCGAGCTTTGGTCGCATTCTGTTTCAGCTGATCAAATGCACCAGCTCGAAACGTATCCGCACAAATTAGACAAGTTTTCATGCCTCGCTTTTGGTAATAATAGGCTAGCTAGTTGACAAGAAAAAGCAAAATTATATACATCCTCATAATTTGAAAAAGATCAGTAATTTGTTCAAAAAATACTTTAGTGCACGTTGTTGTTTTACCGCAACCTTGAAGTCCAACAAACATTATAACATTTGGACGTCCTTTAGTTGGTTGCCACTGTTTTACGCCGGGATCGACAAGCTGAAAGTTTATACTTAGGAAAACAAATTAAATAAATACACATATATATATACTTTAACAAGCTCCTGAAAAACGACCCTTTGAATAAGTCGACGCTTATTCATTCCTGCAGCCATTTCTTCCAAGTTTATTTGTGATCTAAACAAAAAATTACAAATTGTTTTCACCATTCATTGCTTTTTTACACGTCATTGCCCTCAACAGAATTTCATAAATTTTCCATTTCGACAATATTTTTCATGTTTTCAGTCAAAACAAATATTTTCAAAAATGTATGTAAAAGAATTCAATCGAAAACGTGTAAAGTATAAATAAATAACTTTAACATATGAACTCTTTAACAATACGTATGAGGAAAAGTATATATACGTACTTAACACTTTCTCTGAGCTGTTTTACCAAACGGATATTCACATCGGCCTCCAGCAAAGCAGTGCATACTTCTTTCAGCATTGAAGTTAACACCTGTATATACACAAACAGAAAATATATATAACAACTTTAAAACAATTCCATTTTTTACCTCTTCATTGATAATAGTAGCATGGCTTAAAGAGCCTATGGCATTGCGAATTTTTCTACCTAATTCCGCTAAAACCATTGTCTCGTTCTACTAAAATATAATAAATAGCAGTAGTTTTGTGATTTCGATCAGTTTCTGCTGTTTTACAAAGTGCTCATTAAATAACTGCATAAAAAACATAAAGATTAACATTTAACATATGTTGTCAAAACAGGAAATTGCCATGCAAATAAATATTACAACATTTTTTAGAACAATAATACGTAACAATTCAAAAACTAGAAAACGATCATTTAGAATACATTTCAACATTAAGAATTCAAAAACTCATATACAAAAAAGTAATCTGTGATTGATTGCATGATGTGGACAAAAATTAACATTCTAAAAAACGACAATTATACTTACGTCAACAAATGAAATAACTGATTTACAGGAATAAACAATCTGTCAAGCAAAGCTGCGCGCAGCGCACCGTCAACAACTAGATTGTCAGTTAAAACTTAAAAAATAAAGTAAAACAATAGCCAAGGTTATAATATTTTAAACAGACTAGCATTCTTAGGAAGTCGGTTTGACAAATCTTTAAAGTATCGTCGTGAAGTGTCTTTTACTGTAAAACTTGTTTACGGTAACCTTTAAAAATTCATGAACAAATATGCGCTTTAAACATACAGTAAAATTATCATAAAATTAAACTTATTACTGAAATTAATTCGTTTATAGTTAAATTTAATTCATAAAAACACGAATAAAATTAGTCAATAAGTTTATTTAATACAACATCGGTAATAGAAAGATACAGTAATCTAAAATTGAATTGTTTGTTTTTATCAAGAGTAAGATTTAAAATTTTGTTTAATACTTTAAAATAATTTTTAAATTACTGAAGTTTTGTTTAAAAAGAGTATTTTAAAATTTAGTCACAAAAAAATTAAAAATTTAATGAGTGCATATAACTTTATGTTTTAGTAATTTAATTTAATATTTCATAAATAAAGAAAATATAAATTTAATTTTAACGTTTGTTATGAAATGTAATATAAAATAAATTTCAATTTTTTTATTTAAATTATCAATGATTCTTGCATTTGTTTCTGCTGTACCTGAACAAACTTGACCAGTTCTACTGTAATTTGAATGTTGTTTATCTTGTTTATAAGTAATCGTGAGGCGTGTGTGGTGCCTTATTGGTTTATTATTTGCTCAATTTAGTCTGATTAGATACATCTGAGCTAGAATCATTTGAATTTTATCAGCATTCTGAACGATTTCATCATCTAAAAAGCTGAAGATAGTTTACGTGCAATGGATGCATTAAAATTTTCGTATGTTTTTTTCACTTTTGATGATGACAGTTTTTGAATTATGTCTTACTTCAGACTGCCTATTTATTCTGCCAAATCTGTCATAAAATTCAACGATTATGAAATGGACTTGCATACTTCATTTTCTGCAGATGAATATTGTATGATTGCTTTCTACTGCAGTGATGGTAATTAAAAAATATTGATTGAATTTGAATTTTTTGATGTCTTCTATAAATTGTTTGGCAATTTTTTTTTATTTTTTGAATTAGTTTGCATTATTGTGTGTCTGATGCATGCAAACGTTTTAAACTTTAAAAATACGCTATTTAAAAGTTTATTAATGAATATTTTATGGAAAAATTTAAAACTTTTTCTCGTTGAATTGTACTTTTGTTTAATTATTCCATTTTATTGATTCCTAAATTTCAGTTGAAAACAGTTTTTTAACATTCTTTATCTGTTTAAATATTTGACTGGCAATATTGTGTTCAGTTTATTCAAACTGAAGAGTTTTCAGGAAAAATACGCATCCTTTTTCGAAACAATAAAGAACACTGGAGTGTGCAAGGTTGTGCCTGGTACGAAGATCCAAAATGTACTCCCACTTCAATGTGCTTTACTACTTGTTCAAGATGGCTTATTGTTGCTACAGAATGTGGTGATGTTCGCTTAGTGCCGACTCGTTTGATTTTGGTATTGCAGCTGTCACTCATTAACTGTTAATCAATTTTATTTCATTTACAAGTGTCAATTTTAGGACGATCAAGCATCTAAATTACTTTTGCCAGCGCACGGCAGTATTTTATTTGATCAAGAGACCATTTCGTTAATCAGAATTAAAAGTAGTAGTAGTCATCAAATTTTAGGTATTCAAAAAATCATTTTCTCAATTAAAGTATAAATGTAGAAAGTCATAAATTATAGCTACTCCTACCAGCATTGTCTGTTACGAAGCGGGTGGACGTATACCTGTGGTTGCATATGGCAATAAGGTTGTTAAATTTTTTTATTTATTAATTTTTCATCTTCGATATATGATTTTAGAGTGGTGAAATAGCGGTGATGCGCCTTGATACATCTGAAAGTCGTGTTTATTCATTATTTAACGAATCTGTTATTCGTGTTGAACATTTTGCCAGAGAATTTGAAAATCATTTTATTTTGGTATAGCTATATCTTTAGCTGATTTTTGCATTTTATTGTACGGGTTTGCTTCATATTTCAGGTAACCACATGCCTTGGCACCAAACATATTGTTTGCTTGGATAATTTTTTTGGGAAAATGTCTATAAGTAAAAGGTTTTTCTTTTAAAGTTTTAACAGGGAAGGATTAAATGTCCAGCTTTTGCAGATGTTGTTGATACTTGCCTTCCTCAGGGCGACATTCGAATACATCAGAATGATGATCAGTTTTATTTTATTATCCAGGAGGAGAAAGATGTAAAGGTAAATGTTTCATAATACTTTAAACAAAAGTTTTATTATTTAGTCGTTTATTGTTTATTTAGCTGTACGATGTTCACAATCCAACAACTTTGTTGACTCAAATCAACTTGACGCAAATTCCAAGTGCATATTGTTTTGCCGATCCAGTTTCTTTTTTCACTCACATGTCCAAGGTTTATTGTGTTTTCAATTGTTTAAGCACGTCGGATAGGGTAATTGAAGATAAAATAACTGAATGCCAGAGTGATTTTTTATTCTGCTTTTTTAGCCAACACCTTTGCCATCAGCTTGCCATTTTGAATTGGAACTGAATTTTTCATTTTCCAATTTTAAACTTTGTCCACTTACCAATAAAATTGGAGGCATGCCATGCTGCTTATTTATCACTGCGGGTACCATCCTAGCTATAACTCCGAATAAGTAAAATTTAAATAAAATATCACTTTTTTACTAACTATTCATGAATTGTATTTTTTACTATTCTATTTCTAGAACGGTTACAGATATATGTCATAGCTTTATGAAAGCAGACGATTTTGTGCAAGTTGCAGAACGTTGGTGCTCAGCTACGGGATTACGCATCGACGATATGGCTAAAAAATGTGGCACTCAATTCTTTGATGCTGGCAAACCTTTGTTAGCTTTGAAACTTTTTCAAAACTTGAAAGTATGACAATAATATATATATATAGGTATTTTTTTCTCTTTTAATTTTATTTATTTTTTTTTACATAAGGTTCCCAAAACCGATATAGTGAAATTGTTCATTGCTCATGGTGAATTCACAAATTTTTGGTATTATATAAGATTGTGGCTTTCTAACGAATTGGATTGGAATGTCGACTCTTCTTATGATATTTTATTTGATGGTTTCATCAAAGAGATGCCATGCAATCATTCGTTGTTAACCGGGAAATGGAGCATGCGATTCCAGTATGATTTTGAAAAGTCTTCCTTTATTTAAAAAAAAAAAATATATATATATATACCTGAATTTTGTTTCTCTTTAGGCAATTTCTCACTGATATTCCATGTAAAGATCCAGCGGGATGTTTTAAAAAGTTGATACAATTGGGTGCATATACTAATTGTTGGACATTTTTGCGATATTGTCAAGTAGAATCGGATGATATGGTTAAAATATTGTTAGAGATTAAGCAATGGCCTGTTGTTGGTGAGGCTTTTGAAAATATTTAAAAATTTTTAAATATATCTAACATACATTAATTTTTCTATATATTTATTTATCCATTTATGTATTCATACATATTTCCTGTTTAAATATTTTAAAATAATAAATTAAAAAAATTTTTATTTTAAATAAAATTTTTTTTGTAGAACCTTTTATTACAATTTTGGTTCACGTCTTGAAAGCAGTGCAGGTTCAGTTTCCGAAAGATTTGCTTGCTAGTGCCCAATTTTTTCAAAGTGTGTATAAATTACTACCGAAATTGAGTATATATTGGTTGGAAAAGGTGTATCACAGTATAAATGAAGCATTCGTGAAAACTCTTCTTCTATGCTGCTCCCCTTCTGAAGTGTATGTATATTTATTTTGTGTATTGTATATATGTACATATGTATTATGGTTTCATTTCAAAATTTTCAGTGGCGTCTGTGCTGGCAAGCATAAGCTGGCGTTGGCAGTCTGCAGAGTTGGTGCACGAGCGTTTGCACTGCTCGATTCACAGTTGTATGAACGTTGTCGTTTGGAATTAGCCGTTAATGATTTGACGTGCAGATTGGATCCAAACCGATTTGTCAAAATTTGGCCTACGATCAGCAGTAAGCCGGCTGGCTTTATCGAAGGCACCCTATACGCGATGTGCACATCTACCAAGGTGATCAGTTCCGTTAGGCTGATGCCGAATTGCAACGGCAAACATGATCAACTATTGTCAATGGTGGAACAGCCGGATGCAATGACAACACCGCCAAACATCTTGAACGAACATCAGCAACTGCTCGGACGGTTAATGATCAAACGTGTGGCTTGTGGGCGACATCACTTGCTGTTTATGTCCAGTGTTGGCTTTGTTTATGGTCGAGGTTCAAATGCGTACGGTCAACTGGGAGTTGGCCAACAGCAACTTTGCTCTAAGCCGGTTTTGATAACTCCTTGTTTATCGGTGACACATCCAATTCGACGTATCGGATGCGGGGCATATCACAGCGTAGCGATTGATGTCCGTGGTCATGCCTACTCTTGGGGTTGGAATGCCCATGGCCAACTTGGTCTTGGCCATGTCAGTATTGTTCGACATCCTTGTCCAATGCGTATAAATCAAGCATGGCTACCGTTGCAAGACGTGCAATGCGGCATCGCCCACACGATAGTTTTGTGCAAAAATGGACATTTGTACGGTTGTGGTTCCAATCGTTATGCACAGTTGGGCTTGCATTTGGATCTGGTGGTCAAGCAGGTTGAATTGGTTGAATTGTCATTCTACGTTCAAGAGCAGCAGTTTGTCCTTTCTATTGCCAGCGGTCCATTCGAGGTGTTCGCTTTGAGCAACAGTGCTTCAGGGCAGCGTATTTTCCATTGGGGATGTTCGCCTAGCATGTCAAAACCTTTTCTTAGACGGTTGATCAAACCAACCAGTGCGGGATGTTATTATGAGAGAAATCGTTTTTTGCCATTTTTGCCCCGTTCATTGCCGGTTGAAAATCTGTTCGGAGGTGAGCAGTTGGTCAGCGTTGCCTGTTCCAATCTGTATTTTATTCTTCGTACACAGTCTGGTCGTCTGTTCTACTGGTCACGAGATGCGTTTTTGAGACGTTTGATGGCCAACGATACTGTCAATTCAGCGCCAATCGTGATGCGCAATCCGGCAAATGTTCCATTCGATTGGGTAATATGCGGTGAAGAGGGTAGTTTTGCTGTGGATCGAAATGGCGTTGGATGGTTTTACTCGGATTTATTTTGCACTGGGTATTGTTGTAATTGCAACACTGCTAGTATAATCAACAGTAGCAACAACAACAGCAACAGTAACAGCTTGGCATTTCATTATATTTTGCAACAGTTGCAGATGCGACGTCAGCGTGGTTCTGGCTTAGGAACGGCTTATCCACTTGGTGTGATTGGTAATTGGGCGCCGGTGTTGCCGTCGAATACAATTCACACGGATTCAGTGAATGCGTTGTCGCGTTTTTTCAATTTTGCGCAAATTATACGACATCAAGGTGAAAAAGAGGTGCTTGAATTGTGCTTGCAAGATTCTAGAACGATGAGTCCGTTGAAACGTGCCGGTATGTTGCTGTTGGCTGGTCAAGTGGCGGAGGCGTTTTCTCTGCTCTGCAGCCAGCTGAACAGACGAGATGAACAAGAGACTCAGACTACTGTTGAGATTATTTTGCAGACATTTTTGCACTGGTTTCAGCATTTTGCCAGTGGAGATGAACCACGGGCCGCTTATTTTTACGGTGTTTTGCAGTTGATGCAATTGAAAGCAGCCAGTCGACCGGGTCCGGTGGCGCGTTATTTGAACATGCACCGCGTTTGGCTTAGTCAGGTGCTTTCGCAGGCGATCGATCGCACCAACGCTACAATAAATTGGAGAGCTTTGCGTGACAGTTTGGAATTGAACGGTCTGTTGAAGATGAAAATCAGCACCCAAGACTACATCGCCTACGGATGGAAAGCGACCCCGATTGAACCACTGCCGGCTGATTTTACAGGAATGTTGCACTTCGGCTGTGGTCATGTGCAATTTGGCCAACTGGAAGAGGTGGTCAGGGAAAAGTTGGGCAACAGAGCTGACCATGTTCTACGGGTCCTTGGCAACAGCCTTTGGAAAGATCCAGAAAGAGCTTTGTGCGCATCGTGCGTGTCGTCGTTGTTGGATTTTGCCGCGACCATGTTACCAACAACCAAGAAACAACTAGTAATTCGACCCTGATTCGTTACCTTTTTTGTTGATTTTGTTGTTGTAGATTTACTTGCAACTGCGCTTGTACAGAGTTTTATTTATTATTACTACTACCAAACACATACTTGCATACTTGCTAATTTATCTTTTTTTTTTGAATGAACAGAAGAAAATTTTCAATTTCAAAAAAATTGTCGAACATAAAATGACATGATAAATAATTGTTGTGCAACACTGAAACACAACAGATCAGAAGAACGAACAACAAGTACATAATGAGAAGAGTAGCGTACAGCGAGTTGTTTCAGGAAATGGTAATTTCATGAAATGTGTTTTCTCATTGTCATTATTGGTGAGCAATTATAAATTTGTAATTGAGAAGGATTTGTGAAATTAAATTTTTGCAGTAGAAGAAAAATGTTCACTACCGTATTAAAATGCGGTTTGATAATTACTGTCATTAATGATAAGTAAGTAGCAAATTGACAGACCAATCAGACAGGTATGCAAACGTTTTTATACTCGCTTTTCATTTCTGGTTTTTTTTGTGGTTGAGTGAAGTGGCAGTACGTTTTTCGGTAGTTTTGTAGAAGAAATATTTTTTACTTTTCATGAAAAAAGCAACTAATTCCATACTTACTGCAACTATTCGACAACGGTTTAAAAAAAGCAATATTGGCCAGAATTCAGCATCATTGACATCAAGGTATTCATTATTGTTTATTGCTGTTTTTCAAATGCATCAAAACCCAATTATTCTTATTAATGTTACTTTTAAAGCAAAAAATTTGTTTCTCCAACACTTGAAAATAGAATGCAGAATTGCATTTTTTCAGTCAGTATAATGTGATGAATAGTTGTTGTTTTCTTTTGAAAATTTAAATGGTAAAGAAAAATACTAAACTGTAATTTGTTGGCCAGTTGTGTGCGTAAATTTGGGCACAGAAATTTCTTGCTTGATTAACAAAATGAATCACTTGAAAAATCAGATTGGATCTTTTTGTCTTTTTCAACACTTACTTTAGTATTTCAAGCTGATTATGCAGTGCTTATTTATTATAAAAATTGAATGCAATGGTAACGGAAATGCTTTGTTTTTTTTTCTTTTGCTGTTGAAAAAATTTTCTCTTGTTCTACGTTTTCATTGCTAAAACTTTCTGTTCAATTAGGAAATATGAGTAATTTTTAAATTTCAAATCTTGTGCAATTTATCAAATTGTTTACTACATGGCAGGCAATTGATTGTTGGAATGTTTTGTTGAATGTACAACACTTGTACGGACAGATACGGGGAAATTGTAATGTAATAAAATTGGAAAACGCTGACGACATGGAAGCAAGACTGATAAACTGTAAGTCTGTAGTAAAATTGAATGCATACTTTGAAATATTGAACTGAATTCTTCTTCTTATCGTTCATTTTTGATTGCAAAATCTTATTCAGTTGTTGCGAAAAGATATAAATTATAAAAAAAAAATTTTCTCCTTTGAAAAAAATTATTCTCTGATAGAATCTCTAATTTCTATCAAAACGAACCAATGCAATCATTTTCAGTTTCGAAATTTCGCGTCCAACTTAACGAACAGTTTGTTAGTAACATTTTGAAAATGTTCCATGACTGTGGCGTTCTGTAATAAATGAGACAGATATATGTAAAATGTTTTATTCTTTCACATTATTCAGCGTGTTAACTTTCATTCTTTTGTTATTATTCAGGTAAGATTTGAAATGTTACTAGAATATAAGGTTAACCCTTGTGAGTTCCTTAAAAAATTTATTGCAATTAATTTTTCGACGGCGAATTATGCATGCCGCTGAGTTTCACTATACAAGCATCAAGACTTTTTTAGCATGTATTTGCATAGGCATCCAATGACAATGGTTTCATGCATGTTGAATGTACAAATGGTTCTTTAAAGGTGAAATATGTTTGCAATGTTGTGATATGATAATGGTAATGGATAAATGAGAATAACATTTCATATGATCGTGAAGCAAGAATTCTGTCTGAGTATAATTGTAGTCAATCTTTAGAAATAGACCGATTTAATGAGCAAAAGGTTATTCTCAATAGTCCTTACAAATGCAATTGCAAAATACTATTGACGAAACCCTTGAATTACACCCTCATTGGTGCTCTCTGTTATGCTTACTGCTGAGGTAACATACTTGGCCAGTTGCTTAATGGAAATGTCGATTGTATCACCGGGATACCTCAATCACACCCCTAGATGCTCCACATTGATCCGTTTGGGCGCAGGACTGTTTCAGCTTGACATAAGAAAGCTGTTGTCACCCAGAGAGCACACTTCCATAAGGTGTCTTAACGTGTCAGAATGGCCATAACGTTTCCTGCATCTTTGCAAATGAATCCTGAAAGGTACTACGATGTCATTGTATTGTGAATTACACTGACTTAAATGGACGCATTTCTTTCCCATCATTGAGAAAATGGCTCCATCTCCACTAATATTGGCAGTATTGATAAATCAACGACACGTCTGATTATTATCCTCGAAGTTTGAGTGAAGAAAAGCGATTCACTTTCTAACAACCGTCACATCCTTTATCCTGCAATTTCCCCCTCCTTCCTTCCTCCTTTATTGCCCCGCCCTGCTTTTCCGTCTAATGATCTCCATCGCTGAGATCTTAATGAGTCTAAACAGAACAGCGATTGCGCTGATCTGAAAATTCCACCAATCAAGTACCCCCACCCCTATTTCGAGCTGGATAAACAGCGCTCAGCCGTTGTGGCTTGATATAAATCTTATGATTTCTGTAAAATATTATCGACCCGTGATACCTACTTACCTTTAAGAGCGACATCATCAAATCTTCGCTGCTCCTGAACGTACTGTTTTATTCCTGTTAAACTGCAATACACAACGGTCACCAGCAGCACTTTCTCGATGGCATTGCAAATTCTTGAGTAACTCGATTCCTGCAAGTACGCATATTTTTTATTTTATGATGTTTTGCCAACACCTTGATCATCGAAGATAACTATAGAATAGGATAAATTTAAGTCGCCTATATTTAATTGTAGAATACGTTTAATTTTTCAATTTTCATTTGCTCCTGGCATTGAATTTCATTCTGAGCACATTTAGTCGAATATCACTACGCGCTTACTGTTTTCCGTTGTGCAATACCGCCATAAACCGTTTTTCATACAGAAGAAATTTAACTTTATCATCACGTTATATTATTTTTAAAATTTTACATAATCAAAGATATTAAGTAAATTAAATTTTTTGTCTGTTTAAATTTGTTTGTCAGCTCGCGAAGTTAGTCTGCTTAATATATTTTGATAAAAAGCTTTTTATGATGAGTTCCATTTATGTAGGCCATTTTTGAATTTTCAAATCTGAAATCCAGACATGCGGAGGCGTGTTTTGATTAAGTCAATTTTTTGTTATGGCGTTTTCTGTCAGATAGTTTATATTTTGACTGAATTTTAAATCTCAAGGTCATATCTGAATTTTCAAATAACTGTCATTAGTTTAACTTGTAACAAACACTATGCGAATTGCTTCTTCAAATCATCATTTTTTCTGTCTTCTTACAACAAGCCAGCATGTAATATAAAATGAGTATGCATTTCATTTCTTGTATTTATGTTATTTCTAGTATGTGAAATATGCTTAGTAATAAAGATCAAATTAGTGTTTCTGCAATGAGAATTGCTTTTATGTTTGGCATGGCTACAGTTAAATTTTCTCTCAAACAAAGTGCATTAGTTAAGTAAATAAAGCGGAATCAAAAATGTGCACAAATGATATTTATCAGCAGAAATGAATAAAATAAAAATTTGCATGCGAGTTCGTTTGCTTTATTGACATATTGGAAATAATTTCAGTTTCACGCTGTCTGTGGATGGAAGCACTGCGTTTTGATTGAAAAATTGACTGAAGACCACCAACATCAAGCGCCAAACAATTCATTTGCTTTTTATTCATTATTTTTTGGAATAATTTCTGAAAAATAATTTTCCAATCAACATCGAAACAGCATGAACATCAACAATGAGAAGATGACGCATTTAGCAGTAAGTGGCAGTTTTTTTCACTTTTATGTCATAATCACTTAACAATGCAATTGAGAATTGCAATTGAAAAACAATAGGTGAGTATGGAGTAGAGTGAGATTTGTTGAAATTTCATATGTAAGTTAATTAATT